>VDFB02271358.1:10045405-10423339 GCA_007258455.2 Sequoia sempervirens
GCAAAATCAGGGGCGTTGACAGCTTTTAGGGGCATTGACAGCAAAATCAGGGGTGTAGACAGTAAAATCAGGGGCGTAGACAGCTTTCAAGGGAATTGACAGCTTTTAGGGGCGTTGACAGCAAAATCAGGGGCGTAGACAGCAAAATCAGGGGCGTAGACAACTTTTAGGGGCATTGACAACAAAATCAGGGGCGTTGACAGCTTTTTGCAGTAAAACAAGGGCGCTTCCACCTTTCTGCAGCAAAATAGAAGGTGCTTCCACCTTTCTACAGCAAAAATAGGGGCGCTTCCGCCTTTCTGCAGCAAAATGGGGGCGCTTTCGCCTTTCTGCAGCAAAATGGGGGCGCTTCCGCCTTTCTGCAACATTTTTCTACAAAATATTTAGCAAAAATGAATGTTAAATGCAAGATATAGGGCGCTTCTTCCTTTTTACGATAAAAAGAGGGCGCTTCCGCCTTTCTGCAGTAAAGAAGAGGGCGCTTTCGCCTTTCTGTAGTAAAAAGGAGGGCACTTCCGCCTTTCTGCGGTAAAGAAGAGGGCACTTCCACCTTTTTGCAGTAAAAAGGAGGGCGCTTCCACCTTTCTGCAGTAAAAAGGAGGGTGCTTCCGCCTTTCTATGACCTTTTTCTTCAAAATACTTAGCAAAAATGAATGTTAAATGCAAGATATAAGGCGCTTCCACTTTTCTACGGTAAAAAGAGGGCGCTTCCGCCTTTCTGCAATAAAGAAGAGGGCGCTTCCGCCTTTCTGCAGTAAAGAAGAGGGTGCTTCCACCTTTCTATAGTAAAAAGGAGGGTGTTTCCGCCTTTCTGCGGTAAAGAAGAGGGCGCTTCCGCCTTTCTACAATAAAAAGGAGGGCGCTTCCGCCTTTCTGCAGTAAAAAGGAGGGCGCTTCCACCTTTTTGCAACTTTTTTTTGCAAAATACTTAGCAAAAATTAATGTTAAATGCAAAATATAGGGCGCTTCCACGTTTCTGCGGTAAAAAGAGGGCGCTTCCGCCTTTCTGCAGTAAAGAAGAGGGCGCTTCCGCCTTTCTGCAGTAAAAAGAAGGGCGCTTCCGCCTTTCTGCAGTAAAAAGAAGGGCGCTTTTGCCTTTCTGCGACCTTTTTTTACAAAATACTTAGCAAAAATGAATATTAACTGCAAGAACCCGTTTGTGGGTCCCACCGGGCGTGCCAAAAATGTGAACCTCAATGTTTTATCCTACCCTAATGTGCAAAACAACTTAAAAATGCAAGTGATAAAAGACTAAGGACACTTCAAGATTAGCCAAAAGAGTGATAAAACAAGAAGGAAAGTAGATAAAACAAGATGAAAACGATTTCACCTTCCTTGCTATTGAAGACTCCTTGATTGGCCCTTGCTTGGGATGATTTTGAGTGCTCCTTAGATGGTTTCTTGAGTGACTAAATGCAAGGTTGAATGTGCAAAATGATTAGAATGGATAGCTAGATGATGGTGAATGATTGAGAATGCAAATTGGCAGCATGTAGTTATGAAAATCAAAAGTGTTGAAAATGCCCTTGAAGAGGGGGTATTTATAGGAGAATTTGAATTCTCTAGAAAATTCAACGGTCAAGATGCATCCAACAAGGCCAAGATGAAGGGCTATGGTGGGTTGAAAACCCACAAGCCCTCACATCTTGACATGTGGATGGTGAAGTGGCCAAGAGAAGATGAGGTGTAAGTGAGGTGTCAAAAGGGTACATGAGGTGGAGGAAGGACAAACACCTTGGGGAGTGAGAAGATTTCCACAAAAAGGGATTTCTTATCCCCAAGTGGGAGTGAAAGGGACATTTGAGGAATTTTGGAATTCCTCAAAAATCTACATGGGAAAAGGAAAGGTGGTTGAAAACATAAATGTGAATTAAAAATTCACATTCTTAGGAGAATCTAAAGGATAAAAGGTGGGCTCCAAAAAGGTGGGACTTAGTCACATGTGGAGATTGTGACAAGTCCAAGGTTCTAGAAGCCTTGGAAGGATGGAATGTGAATTAAAAATTCACATATAAAAGAGGGGAATCTAGGATAATAAATGTGAATTAAAAATTCACATGGGAAAGGGGGTCAATGCTAAAAGAAGGTAAATGCAAAGGTTGGCTAAAAAGTGGTGCTAAATCTGGCTAATGACCTTGGTTAAGGTTGTGCAAATATTGGATTAGGCTAATTAATGGAAGATTAGAGACAAGTGGCAAATGTAGGAGGATGTGACATTAATCTTTGATTAAGAGGATGCACATCATAATCATAAATTAATTCAGATTAGGGCAAGATTATGGAGGATGTGACAAGGAGAGAGAAAATGAAGAATTTTAAATTGATTTAAAATCAAAAGGGTAAAAATGACTAAATTAAATAAATTAGTGTATTTATTTAATTTAGAGAGGAAGAATGTGAAAGATAAAGTATTAATTATTAAATTAAATACTTTACCGATATGAGACAAAAGGTGTAATATTAATTTAGTAAATTAATATTTAATATGATAGACAAAAAGTGATTAAATTTAGATGTCTACAGTTCCTTTAAATCTTCACATCCCATTTACAACTGGTTGGTAATGGGGTATTTCAATACACCCTTGCATGATGCTGATAAGTTGGGACGATCATAGATTGTGGATGATAGTAGATATAATCTCATGAATCTCATTAATGACAATTCTCTCCTTGATTTGGATCTTAAAGGGGCCTCTTTCACTTGGCCTAACCAGTGTGTGGGTGAATCTCTTATCTAGGTTAAGCTTGATTGTGCCCTTATTTCCCTTGATTGGCTTATCTCTTATTCTTGCTCATTGTCTGCCCTAGTTAGGTTGGGGTCTGATCATTTTCCTCTTTCTTTATCGGTGGATCTATTGGGGAGGAAAAAAAATTCCTTTCAGGTTTGAAAAGATGTGGAATTTTCATCCTGACATTAAATATTTGGTTCAATCCTAGTGGAACATTCAAGTGGATGGTTCGACTATGTACAAGGTTGCTAAGAAAATTTCCAATGTGAAGAACAATGTTAAGAGGTGGAACAGGTCTTCCTTTGGGAACATTTTTGTTGAGAAAGAGGATGTTAATAGGGATCTTTTCATAGTATAACAATCTATTCAAACATCTGGTTATGATCAAGCTGTTATCCAAATTCCACAATATTGTGGCTAAAGAGGAATTTTAGAAGTAAAGATCTCAAATCATGTGGTTAAAAAGTGGGGATAGAAATACGAGGTTCTTTCATCTCTCTATGCTAAAACACCAGGCTTCCAATCATATTAATACTATTATTTTCAATAATCAGGTGTTGGATAAGGATGTGAAGTTGTAGTAGGTTGCATCTTTCTTTTTTTCTAACTAGTTATCTATGGTAGGGGAGCTAGATTCAGAGTGTCAAGATGATCTTCTTCGGGATATTCCTCATATCATCTTTGATTATCTTAATCAAAATTTGGTGTGGATCCCTTTAGAGGAGGGGATTAAAAGTGTTGTTTTCTCTTTCGAAGGTAACAAGGCACTGATTCTTGATGGTTTCTCGATGTTCTTTTTTTAGTCCTTTTGGGATATTCTTGCAAAGGATGTTGTTGATGCTACCAAAGAATGTTTTGGTAGTACAAATCTATAGAAGGAATTAAACTCTTCGTTTATTGTCCTTGTTCCTAAGAAATCGGGTGTTGCTTCCTTTCATGAATTTTGTCCTATTAGTTTGTGTAACTCTATCTACAAGAAATTTTCTAAGGTGTTGGTGGTGAGATTGCAGATAGTTCTTCCTCAAATTATTTCACCTCAACAAAACGGTTTCGTGGTGAGTAGGAAAATTCTTGACTCTATCCTTACTGTTCATGAAAATATTCACTCTTTAACTATTAATAAGTGTGATGGTTTTATTTTGAAGCTAGATTTTCTTAAAGCTTTTGATAGAGTTGACTAGGGTTTTATGTCTAAGATTATGAAAGCTTTTGATTTTGGGGAGAAACTGGTGGTTTTGGTACTTTAGCAAATATCTACCCCGAGGTTCTTTGTTCTTGTTAATGGATCACCCTCTCCTCTTTTTGGATTTTTGAGGGGGTTGAGAAAGGTAGATCCTATATCTGCTTTTCTCTTTATTATCATGGCAGAATCTTTGGGCCATCTCATTCAAATATTTATCGATTCTGGTTAGATGTTTGGTTTGTCTCCTTCATCTCAAAACCATATTTTCCCCCATCAACAGTTTGTTGATAATACTCTTATGCTTAGGGAATCATCTATTAAGGAATCCAAAGCTATTAAACTTATTTTGTAGAGATATGAGGTTGCTTCAGGGGAGAAGATTAGCTTACCTAAAAGTGTTATTTTCTTCCTTAACACTCCTAAGCACAAGAAACTTAGAATTACGAGGATCTTGCAATGTCATATTGGTGAGCTTACTACATCTTACTTGGGCCTCCCCTTATATTCTAATGTGGTTCCTGAGTCTTTCTGGTGGGTATTGATTGATAATTTCAACTCTAAATTGGCTGGTTGGAAGGGTGTGTTGTTAAGTCAAGCTAGCAAGTGCAACTAATCAAATCTACTTTTTAGAATCTTCCAATTTATGCTCTCAACCTATTTTATATGTCGTGGAAATTTATGGATAAGCTAGAAGGAATTCAAAAAAATTTCCTTCGGTCTAGGATGGAAGATAAGAAAATAGTTCATCTAGTCTCTTGGGATAATGTGTGCGGGCCTAAAAAGGTGGGTGGTCTTGGCATTCATAAAATAAGAGAGTTAAATCTAACTCTTCTTGTTAAGCAATTATGGAACCTTACTTCTACTAATAGTGAGTTGTCTCAAATTTCTATGGGAAAATATCTTCATGTTGTGGACCATATAAGGGATCTTCTATCTTTTGACTTTTCTCCTCCGTCTGGTTTTTCTCTTTAGAACTATATGGTTAAGTCCTACAAGATTATTTCTAAAGGTTTGTTTTGGCAGTTGGGGAATGGTAGGAAAATCCTTTTTTGGGATTATTGTTGGTTTTGTAATAGGCTGATCAAAGATTAGTCTTAGGCCCTACCTTTTATGGATATTTGTATTCAAAGGTTTGGTAGATTTTTTGCTAACTATATTGATGGGGTTGTTCACTCTCAAAAATGCAGGAAAAATACCTCAAGAGGTTCCCAATCTCTTGATACGTTTCAGGGTAACAAATAAGGCCAAATAATTTAGACCTTCAACTCTTCAGGTACTGCCAGACCTAGGTGGGTGTACCTATAACAATGAGGCAAACTTGACCTTTGTTTATCTCCTAAAGCAATTTACCCACACTAGCGAATTGGAGTGGATAAATGAGTTTTAATTTGGTATAAATTGTATAAGCAATATCAAGGAAAAAATTTAATATGTTCGTATGAAAAACTAAATGAAACTAAATAGTGAAATAACAGAGACTAGTGCCTTATTGGGTATACGGAGTCAAATGAAAATCTGAAATGAGTAACTTCTTTTTGGCAGAAACTCAAATTGTTTGGCATATAGGTTTTAAGTTTATAACTGGTATAAACATGTAGGAATATGACTATTGAGTTCTTAATGATCCAAATGAGATTCCCATTTATTTAAAGGATTTAATCTTTCCTTGAAAGACCCAATTAACCCAACCATACAGATACAAGTGTGCATTGATAAACTAAAAAATATCCTTGATATATCAGTTTAAACAATTAGAAAATATTAACATTGGAGACAACTTCAGCAATACTTTTAATTAACACAACAAACAACTAAAACCAGAAAAATGTCACCAAATCAAATGAATTCAATTGAAATCTCCATCATTTTTTACATGCATCATAGTCTCAAAAATATAAACATTCTGATCTACTGAATTTTTTGTTCACCACCCTACTCTCTTCATCAAAAACAAGTATTCATACATCCGCCATATGAAATTTTGCATCCATTCGTATTCAAATCTTGGTGATCCATTTTTCAGGCCTTTACCAACATCCATTAGACACCCACTATGACATCCCGCCACTTCCCCCACACTCCAAGTCTCTCTGACTATCAATAGATCACATATCACTTTGATGTCCTACAGTTTGACCGATATTTTGAGTCTCACCAATAGCTATCCCTTCAGTCATGAGTGTATCGTTGTGACATTGAAGATCAGGCAAACGTTCCCCCGCTTACATTGTGTTCTACTGAGACTTATCCTTCATCAACTCTAATCGCTGAGACATACTAGTTTCTCCTGCCGATGGAACTTCATTCGGTATGAGCTTCCTAGCTCTCTCTGATGATTCCAGTCTCACCGTTAATCAAACATATCGTTGTGACTCTAGGGGTCAGTGGGACTCCAAGACTTCATATCAATGACAACAATGGAATCTATCATTACTTTGTCAGCAAGACCAAACGAACATAGCAGGATGTTACTCCGATGACTCTTGTCTCGGCGACATAGCTCCTTGTGTTTCATCGGTAAGACACATGTATGCTCACCATGACTCATACCGATGAAGATTTTCTTGCCGAAAGGATCCACTTTTCCAAGAAACTTGTTGAGAATATTATAGATTCCTTTCTGGTGCTCTAGAATTTCATCACGATCAGTAAGACACAAATAAGCTCATTATGACTTACACCAATGACCATTGTTTTACCGATAGGACCCCTGTGTCATTGAGACTGCAAATGGCATCATGCTGATGTGTATTACCAAATGAAATAACATCGGTAAGACTTTCCCAATGTCTTGCCGATAGACTGCAAAAAGACATATATTAGTATAAAATGCTTTATGGATCGGTGAGACTTGCATCATGTTACACCGATATGGTTTACATATTTAAATACTCAAGGACAGGTGAATTCTATTGGACCAAATGATAAAATATGCAAAAATTTGTTATGCAAAGAAGATTCATGTGCTTATGGTATGGGCATTTTTTGGGAACTAACGGGTATGTGCAGCCATGAAATTTTCAAAATTTTACAGTTCTAACAGTGGCTCCATCTAGGGATGAATGATTGTGAGATCATTGCAAGGATCGAGATCTCTGGATGAGCAGACCAAACTTAAGGTGATGGACCAGTAAGCAAGATGCAATGAATGGAAATTGAGATGAACATGACCCTATACTACTGTACATGGAAAGATTTATTTAAAAAGAAGGAATATCAGGATTGTCCATGTACTGGCAATTCTTGTTCCTTTTATTTCCTAGACTACTGTGCATGGAAGATAATTTTTTTAAGAGGATTATCAAGAGTTTTCCATGCACTCGTAACCCTTAATCCTCTGTATTTCTCAAGAGAAAAAATGCTTCAAAAATTTCCCATGTATAGAAAACCCTTGTTCTTCACTAGTCATATTTTGCAAATAATATGAATCTTCACCTTTCTTACCAACAACAACAAAGGTTCCTAGCCACAAAGCTTCAAATTTCTCATGCTTACCCTTCTCCTGACACCTTGCATTCCACATCAGCACCAGATCATTCTCCTCAAACTTTCTATCTTTTTCTCTTCTATCAAATAAATACTTCATTTGTGCCTGCAACTTCACATTTTGGTTTTGAGCTACTCTTCTTACTTCATCAAGCTCTACCAACTACTCCATTCTTTCCTCCATTAGTTCAAGAATGTCTATATCTTCCTGAAGGATAAATTTCTAAACTGGTAACAAATTTTGTAAAGGAATCCTAGCTTGTGTTGCATACACCAATTCAAATGGAGATTTTACAATTGCCTTTTTCACAGTTAGGACTATCAGCCCATACAACCAACCTCAATTTTGAATCCCAAGCCTTTTTATTCCCACCTAGCATTCTTTGTATGATCTTCAAAAGAATTTTGTTGCTGGACTCTGTTTGACCATTAGCTTGCGGATGGTAAGGAGTTGCATAAGAAACAGTGATACCATATGTACTGCAAAAATATTTAAACTAGTCAAATCTAAAACACATCCCATTATCTATGATCAATCTTAATGGTGTTCCAAATCTGGTAATGATGTTATCCATTAAAAATTGATTACAACTTTACTCGTTGCTTGCTTGGTTGGGACTACCTCTACCCATTTAGTGAAGTAATCAGTAGCTACCAGGATCCACTTATGTCCTCCACTTGATTTCTCTTGTATTTCCCCAATAAAATCAATTCCCCACTAATGAAAAGGGGCTTCAACCTGTATAGGTCTGAGTGGTAAAGCTCCTTGATACTTCATTTTCCCTGAGAACTTCTGACATGCTTCACATCTTCTTACATATGAAAAGGAATCATTAAAAAATTTTGGCCAATAATAACCCGCCCTGAGAATCTTATGTGCATTTTTCTTTGCAGAATAATTGCCTCCACATACCCCTTCATGCATCTCTCTCAAAACACGCTTGCCCTGTGACTTATCTAGACATAACAACAACATCCCATCCCTATTTTTCCAAAACAAATCAACTTCCATGAATACATATTTGGATGCTTGCAGCTTCAAGGTTATTCTTTGATTATCACTTAATCCTTCATGACACTTCATGTATCTGAGGTAATACATGATGTCTGTATACCAAGCAGTATGCTCAATACTTGCAATTTCATTTCCTTCATCTTCTACGTTACAAATTTGATTTGCTTCAAAATTTGTTTCTTCCATTAACCTGGCCAAACCTTGACCTCTCACTAATTTAGTGATTTGTATTTCCATATCAAATTCTTGAATTTTATTAATCCATCTACATCTCTTTCCAGTTACCTCTGACTGTGTCAAAATATCTTTAACAGCCGCATGAGGGACATAAGCAATCACCTTAGCTCCAACAAGATACAGTCTAAAAGCTTTTATGGATTTCACCAATGCAAACACTTGTTTCTCCATTATATCATATTTCAATTCTGACCCCTGCAATGTCTTGCTGAAAAAAGACACAGGTTGCTCATGACCTTCCTCATTCTTCTGCAACATGACAGTAGCTATAGTATGTAGTGAAGCAAATGAAAATATTTGAAAGGGTTTTGAAAAATATGGAAACTTAAGGATCGGATCCTCCTTGATAGCCCTTTTGATTGATATAAAAGCTTCTAATGCTTCTACAATCCATTCTACCTTTTGTCCCTTCCTCAGCATCTTTGAGATGGGCTTAAGAATTTCAGCAAAATTAGACACAAATCTCCTAACAAAATTGATTTTTTCCAAAAAATGACTGGATGGCCTTGATGGTCTTAGGAATAGGAACTTTATCTATGGCTTCAACCCTCTCAAGATCTATTCTAATTCCCTCCTTTGACACAATATGTCCTAAGATTTTTCCCTCTATGATTGCAAAATGACATTTCTTAGGGTTCAGACTAATACCATATTCTAAAGCTTTAATAAACACCTTTTCCAGATGTTCTACATGATCTTTAGCCCTTTTTGAATAAGCAGTAAGGTCATCTTGATACACCACCATGATAGCATTAATCAAGTCTACAAATGCTACGTACATATCTCTTTGAAATGTTGCACCCGCATTTGTGAGACCGAATGGCATTCTCACATAAACATGTGTTCCCCATGGAGTTGTAAAGGTTTTCTTGTACTGCTCAGATTCTTTGACTTTGACCTGGTTGTAACCAGAGAACCTATCCATCATAGATAACAACTCACACCCTATTACTTTATGTAGTACAACCTCCATATTAGGTAGAGTATAATTATCCTTGAGAGATGCCATGTTTAGATTTCTGAAGTCTACACATAATCTGATATCCCCATTCTTTTTCCTCATAGGAACTAGGTTTGAGGCCCATGTTGAGTGCCTGATTGGTTTGATGATACACCCGTCTCTGAGCTTTGCCAATTCTTCTTGCATTTTTTGTTCCAATGTTGGGTTAATGGGTCTTTGTTCTGTCTAAATGTCTTTGTATCTGGTTTCAACGGAATTTCATGTTGAAACAAATCCTCCCTATATGCTTTGAGATCTTCATAAAACCATGCAAACACATGTTTATATTTTCTCAATAATGCAATCAACATTCTTCGAATTGTTGGGCTTATTTTCTTCCCAATGTATACCTTTTTTGGTGCCAGTTCAGTCTCTAAATTGACCTCTTCAATATCCTCTCTCTTGCCTGGTATCTATTTCATGACGGACCGATCATTTCCATCATATACCCTTTCCAATGCTACTAGCCCTTTGGAAAGTTTATTATTTTTAAGCTATAAGACCTCTTTCCCAAATACTGTCTACTTTCCATCTACTTCTTCAACAAAGGCATTGAAATCAACTTCTTGAGCTTCATATTGATCTATACAATGAAGAAATTGCAAGAGGTCAATATCATCCTTAAAAACATGCCAACTGTATATATTGTCAGGCACAACGGGTCTTGCTTTAAACTCAATTTGAGACACTCCAACAAATTTGATTTCATCTCTTCTTAGTGCTACATTGGCTAAAAAGTCTACCATTATGTTCTTCAACCTCTCAATCCAGTCAATGGAGAAAGCATCAAATAACTCAATTGTGTCCCATACAACATTCCTGTATTGCTTGAGCCTCTTGTGTTTTCCTACATATTTTGATTTAACTTGAGAAAAAACTAGCTCAGAATCCCCTAGAACAGCTAGCAACTTGATCTTATGTTTTACAGCCATACTCAAACCTGTTAACAAAGCTTCATATTTTTCTATATTGGTCATACATTCAAATGCTAGAAAAAATGAATATTTAAAAAAAACTCCTTCAAGGAAAAACAACACTATTACTGCTTCGTTACCTTCTTGGCTGCAAGCTCAATCAAAGTACATTTTCCACATGCCATCATAGTTTTTTGCTACATGTTTATTAATTGGATCACCATTGAATAACTCTGGCTAGGCTGGTTCTATCTTAAAACTTCCAAGATCTATATCACAAAAGCAATTGAATTGATCTGGAGGTACACAATCTACAATTGGGTTCATCCTTGACTCCCTATACAACTTAACTTCTTGACCGTTCACTGGAACTGTTGCATAAGATAAATCAAATTGGATGTTTCCCCCAACTGCTGCCATCCATTGTCTTGATAAAAGCATCCCAAACTAAGGAGGGGTATCGATTATAGTTATATCTATATTTTAGGCCACCTAAGGATAAGTAGCTAGTTTTACTTCAACATCTTTCATAACACCTACTACTGGAACAGGCCTACTATCCATTGCATAGCACTTCCCTTCATTAGTATCTACCCACATACCAAGTTATTTCATAACTCCAACTGGCATGATATTGATTGCAGCGCCTGAGTCTATCATGCAATTCGTCAACATTTTGTTTTTTATAAGCAGTGTGGTGAAAAAAGGTTCAATTTGTGGGGAACTTACCAATACATCATTTAGACACACTTTTGGGATAGTCACCTTCACTTGCTTTTTAACCGTTTCAGTGGCCATCTAGTTTTCAATTTTTTACTTTTCTCATTTCCATTTGATATCAATTGAATTGTACTATCCCTATACTCCTTAATTCTCATCATCTCAAGTAGTGGGACATAAATTTTTACCTGAGATAAAATCTGAGAGAAGTCGAATGAAGAACCCTCTTCCTTAACCATTTTCTTTTGCTCTAATGTTTCCCCTTTGGATTCTTCCTTTTGGATAGGTTTCTTCTTTTCTTTGTATAACTCTTTGTTCTCTTCTTTCTGAACAAGCTTTTGTTCATTCTTGTCATGTTGCTTATTTTCTGTTCTCTTCAAAACTCTTGGTGTTTCTTCTCTATCTTTCATGAATGTTTCCCTGGGAGCACCTTCCTTTTCATTCACTGTCCTATTTCTTAACCAATACTTGTTCTTCGCTTGTTCAACTACAACAATGGTTAACCTCTTTAATTCTTCTTTAGTGGGTCTCCTTATATCACATTGAGTAGGCACCTCAATAGAGTATTGTTTTGCATAATCTTCTTCAGAATCAGAAAAAAATTGCTATTCAACCATGTGGACAATGCACCTTTGACTTGAAACATCGTACTCATAGCCTTCATCTTCTAAAGATGAATATTCATCCTTAGCAAGGTGAAAGGTATTTGAGGTCAAGTATACTATGTGGTCCTCTCCACTGTCACCCACTAGCATCCCTTCTTATTGCATTTCTTGGGCTACAACACAGTGGTCTACGGAATGTGGCCCATCACAACCTTCACACCAAATATTATTATTGACCATATATGCTCCCTTATTCCTTAATTGATTAGGTGTTTCCTTGTTCCTAGGTCTATCTATTATAGGTTTTCCATCCTTCCAATTTGTATTGTAAGGCATGTCATGTAACCGTGGCCTCTCATTTCTATACATGTTTTACTGTTTGTACTAATACTTATTGGCTTGATGAGGAACCCTAGGATTGTCTCTCCTATTGATCATCCCAGCAGCTTTCTTGCTGTTTTCAATTGTCTATGCTATCTTATGGGCTTCAGGTAAATCTCTTGGAAACCTGTTTCTTAGTTCATACCCTATTTTTGGATCGATTGCATTCAAATAAATACTCAATGCTGCAGAGTCTGGCAACTTTGATCCAGGTGGTATCTTATTCTGCAATTTGCTGAATCTCTGATTAAAATCATAAATTGACTCATTCTAATTTTTTTGAATCCATACTAATTCATGTAACATAGCATCTGGTGCACATGGATTTCCATACTGTTCAAGAAATCGATCCTAAAATTCTTGGATAGAATCAACAGAAGTTGTTCGCAGGCCATTGAACCAATCCCTAGCTTCTTCGGTGAGTGACATCATGAACAATCTCATATGTAAATCTCTATATGCTATATCCAAGCCCTAGATAAAAGCATTAAAATTCCTCAAATGATCCTCAGCAGTAATTGCACTGCTCCTTGTAGACTTAGGAACAAGACTTCTCAAACTGCTATCCATAGGGTAAGGGTATAATTGAAACCCTGTCAAATCAAATTTTCTGATCATTGTTGTATATTGTTGAGGGGGAGGATTATGCACATGTTGATACTAGTACATTGGATTTTTGTATTGTGTATGAAGATATGGCACATATTGCTGACCATGAGGTGGTTGTATATTTGTATGTTGTGATACAATATACGGTGGATGTTTTGGTTTCTTGTATTGATTTCTCATATGATTCTAAGGAGCCTTTGATGGGTCTGAAGGCCCTATATTATCATTTCCTTGCCTATGAGGCAATATATATTTTGAAAAACCAGTTTTTTGAGCATCAATTTGGGCTTTCTGTAATTTCAAGTCTTGGATTGCTTTTATCATTTGGATCTTTTCTTGTTCAGCTTTTTCCCTTTCTACTTCTTGTTTATGAAACTTGAGTTGTGCTTCTACTTCTTGATGAGTTGAGAACTCATAGTTTTCTTGAGGAATTAAATGATCGGTAAGCTCACTTTGATTACCCTCCATTCTTTGATCATATTTCTGTTGACATATTATTCGTTTAGCTTCGAGTTTAGCATCGAACTCTGCCTGTTTCTGAGGATTATAAAAATGATTTTTTTTTCTTCAGGGGTACAAGGTTCTGCACTTGAAATATCTCTCCATGTATCATAACGGTCATATGTTTCACAATATGGTCTCGATGCTTTGTCTTTGTTTGTTACACACATGTCATCATTTATCTTCTTACCCTTATCAACCTTATCATCCTTGTGTGTCCACTTACTGTTGCCACTAGGACCTCCAGCAGGACCTCCTTTATATTGGGATCTTCTACCATTCATGTTGAATTGATGCAATGTTTTTGTCAGAGTCGCCACTCACTTTGTGAAAAGTGAGAAAAATGAAACTATTCTTGATTGTATCCCCTAGCGGAATCAACTTTTCCGAAACATATGAAATTATGAATCTTTCTTCAATGACTTTGTATGATGATCTTCAACTGGATATCTTGCAATAACTCCCACACAGAGTCACCAATTTGTTAGTTCTCAAAAACACAGGAAAAATAACTCAAGAGGTTTCCAATCTCTTGATACGTTTCAGGGTAATAGATAAGGCCAAATAATTTAGACCTTATACTCTTCAGGTGTTGCCAAACCTAGGTGGGTGTACCTATAACAATGAGGTAGAATTGACCTTTGTTTATCTACTAAAGCAATTTACCCACACTAGCAAATTGGAGTGGATAAATGAGTTTTAATTTGGTATAAATTGTATAAGAAATATCAAGGAAAAAATCTAATATGTTTGTATGAAAAATTGAATGAAACTAAATAGTGAAATAACAGAGACTAGTGCCTTATTGGGTATACAGAGTCAAATGAAAATCTGAAATGAGTATCTTCTTTCTGGTAGAAACTCAAATTGTTTGGCATATAGGTTTTAAGTTTATAACTGGTATAAACATGTAGGAATATGACTACTGAGTTCTTCTTAATGATCCAAATGAGATTCCCTAATTACTATGATTGATTTAAAGGATTTAATCTTTCCTTGAAAGACCCAATTAACCCAACCATACAGATACAAGTGTACACTAATAAACTAAAAAATATCCTTGATATATCAGTTTAAACAATTAGAAAATATCAACCTTGGAGACAACTTCAGCAATACTTTTAATTAACACAACAAACAACTAAAACTAGAAAAATGTCACCAAATCAAATGAATTCAATTGAAATCTCCATCGTTTTTTACATGCATCATAGTCTCAAAAATATAAAAAAAAATTTCTACTGAATTATCTGTTCACCCCCCTGCTCTCTTCGTCAAAAACGAGTATTCATACATCGTCCATATGAAAATTTGCGTCCATTCCTATTCAAATCTTGGTGATCCATTGTTCGGGCCTTTACCAACATCCATCAGACACCCGCTATGACATCCTGCCGCTTCCCCAACACTCCAAGTCTCTCCGACTGTCAATAGATCATATATCACTTTGATGTCCTATAGTTTGATCGATATTCTAAGTCTCACCGATAGCTATCCCTTCAGTCATGAGTGTATCACTGTGACATTGAAGGTCCGGCAGACAATCCTCCGCTTACATTGTGTTCTGCTGAGACTTATCCTTTGTCAACTTTGAACGTCGAGACATACTAGTTTCTCCTGTTGATGAAACTTCATTTGGCATGAGCTTCCTAGCTCTCTCTAATGATGCTAGTCTCACTGATAATCAAACATATCGCTGTGACCTTGGGGGTCGGCGGAACTCCAAGACTCTATATCAATGACAATGACAGAATCTATCATTACTTTGTCAGCAAGACCAAACGAACACTACAGGATGTTACTTCGATGACTCTTGTGTCGACAACATAGCTCCTTGTGTTTCATCGGTAAGACACATGTATTCTTGCCATGACTCATACCGATGAAGATTTTCTTGCCGAAAGGATCCACTTTTTTGGGAAACTTGTTGAGAATATTATAGATTCCTTTTTGCTGCTCTAGAATTTCATCACAATCGGTAAGACACAAATAAGCTCATTATGACTTACACTGATGACCATTGTTTTGCCGATAGGACCCCTGTTTCACTGAGACTGTAAACTACATCATGCTGATGTGTATTACCAAATGAAATAACATCGGTAAGACTTTCCCAATGTCTTGCCGATAGACTACAAAAAGACATATATTAGTATAAAATGCTTTATGGATCAGTGAGACCTGCATCATGTTATACCGATATGGTTTACATATTGAAATACTCAAGGATAGGTGAATTCTATGTTACCAAATGATAAAATGTGGGAAAATTTGTTATGAAAAGAATATTCATGTGCTTATGGTATGGGCATTTTTTGGGAACTAACGGGTACGTGCAGCCATGAAATTTTCAAAATTTTATAGTTCTAATAGGGCTGTAGTGGAAAAGGTTACATGAGGTGGATCTAGGATTGGAGGGTCTCTTTAATGCTCTTTCCTCAGTTCTTATTCCTTCTTATTCCCCTTGTTGATAAGATTGTGTGGAGTATTTCTTCCAATGGTATATTTTTTGTCTTTGGCCTTTGCTATTCAAGCTTTCTTTATTGGCCATATTCCTTTCTAGGCCTCCCAGTGGTTCCCTAAACTGATTCCAAAAGTGAATATTTTTTTTGGCTTTTTTCCAAAATAAGGTTTTTATATACTGATAATATTGTCAAGAGAAGTTTTATGCTTCCTAATAGATGCTTTCTATGTGAAGAGGATGTTGAGGATTCCTTTCATCTCTTGATTGGCTACAGATATGTTAGAGAGGTGTGGTCTCATGTTCTTTCTCTTTGGAATCTTAGTTGGGTGTGTCCTTCTTCGATTGGGGAAGTGTGGTCTCAATGGGTGGGACCTTCATCTAATCCCACTTTGTTTTTTCTTTGGTCTCTCTCTTCGCCTCACCTTGCTTGGGGTATTTGGTTGGAATGTAACAATAGAATTTCCAAGAGCTTTGTTCTTCCTACTATCTTGGGCTTTTAAAATTTGTGTAGCTATGAAGGAGAATTTTCTTTTTGGGGCTTCTTTTTAGATTGGCCATCGGCTTGCACTTATGTCAGGTGACATTTCTATTACGCAAAATTGGAAGCTTCCATGTGATATCTCTCTTCCTTTGACTAGAGGTAAAGCCTCTACAGATGATGTTGCCTGGAAGGCTCCTCATGTTGGAAGGGTGAAATTTAATTTTGATGGAGTTGCTAAAGGTAATTCAGGACTTGCTAGTTGTGGGGGAGTGTTGAGAAATTCTAATGGTAGGTTTTTTTCTATTGTGGCACTCCCTTTGGGAACCCAAACAAACCCCTTAGCAGAAATTCTCAATATAAAGGCTTTAGAAAGGTGTAGCTTGAGTGAGATTTTTTAAATTTTATCAACAACTTGAAGAAGTATTATGCCCCCTCTTGGAGTGTTGAACCCCTTATTTTGTATGCCATTGAAATTTTAAATTCATTTTATGAATTTTTTATTTCTCATATTTTTAGGGAGGGAAATGGTCTTGCGGATGTCTTTGCTAATATTGGTGTTAGTGGCTATAGCTTTTGGGATGTGGATGATCCCCTTCCCATTGAGGAACTTTCTTGTCTTAATAATGATTACCAAAAGTGCTAAGTTGGATGGTGGCTTCATTATGATCTATGTTCACATGACCGTGTTCATGTGGTAGATTATCATTTAGAGTGATCATGACTTGGATCATGCTTGGGCTTATGGTAATTCAAGTAACCTCTGTATCGGTCAGCCTTCAAGGTTAATAATGAATCTTTGCCACCTTGTTTTTTTCACATGGATTGTGGGTATTTCCTTTCCTTTGTTTTCAAGGCTTCTTCTAATTGTTTGTAAAGTCCTCAAGCTCTTGGTTTTTGCTAAGTTTGTGACTATGGGAAGAGATAGAAACAGGGTTGAGCCATTTTCTTGTGACACCTTGAAAACTACACTTGAAGTATCTAAAAGCTTACAACGGGGTGATCTAACGCCTTATTTGGAGCAGATCCATGGGAATGATTCACAAGCTGCGAATTTTTTTGTCAAGTGATGGAATAATAGGTTTCTGAAGTTGGGTGGTACTAAATTTGATATTAATGAGTACTTCATAGAAAACATTGCTGGTATTTCCATTAAGGGAGAAAGGTGTATAGAGATAAGAAGGAATCCATTGTTGCGTTATGGGTTTTCTTTAAAGGGCATGAAGAAATGAAGTTTGAGCATGCTAAAAGTGGTGGCTACTTGTGCAACTCTATCAAAGCTCTGTGGGGAGATGTTGTTGAAGAATTGCTAAGCTACATAACCTTAGAAGGTCAGTTCTCTACTATTGATGGTTATCACTTTGTTCTTTTGAATCACTTTCGAGATAAGAAGAAAGTTTCCTTTCCTTTCTTTTTTTTGGCTTCTTTGGAGAGTGTTCTTAAGGATCATAAGATAAATCCTAAAAAATCATGTGCTACATGTTGGTTTAATTCTTCTAACTAAAAATTATGCCAAGGATTATGTGGTTCCTATGTAGCTTGAAAGGACTCGTAAAGGAAAGCAAAAGAAACCGGTCTTAGAGTATGAGACTGTGTCGGAGGAGGAACCGGTGATCAGTCTAAAAGAGAAAAGAAGAAAGTGGTTTTGGAGGAGTCTAGGTTGGAAGAGGATGAGGATTATGAACCCAACTCTAAGGCTTCTATGGAAGTTTATTTGCAGCCCCTGCTCTAGGTAAGAGTGGTAAAGGTAAATTTCCTCTTGATTCGATGATATGATACTTGTAGTGAGGAAGGGGCTGGTGATAAACCATGTAAAAATGGGTTACCATCTCCCTCTACCCTCTTGAAAGAATTGATTGATGCTATTGGGGATGAGACTCCCATGCCCCCTATTTTTAGGTCTAAGAGAAAGAAGGGATTGAAGGATGGTAGCAAAAAGATTTTTTCTAAGCAGACTGGTAGTCTTGTGTAGGAGGAGGCTATTGATTCTCTTTTGAAGGTTGTTGGTGGGCAAGTTGGTACCCATGATGAGGGGATGGAGAAGAAGAATAGAAGGAGGATAGTGGTGGATGATATTGCAAGCTCTCTTCATAAAATACAAACTCTTGTGGTTGGGGCTAAAGGGAAAGAGGTTTGTGAGCACTAAGAAATGAATAGTATCTCCTAGGAAGGTGAAGCAAAGGCCATGGATGTGTTTAATTTTTAATCGGGAGGATATGCCTAATGTTTTTGGTTTGGTGAAGGAGGGTACTATTTCCCTATTTAGATTGTTCAAATGAGCTTTTCATGAGTTTAATATGACCAATGTGAGGGTTTGGGGGGTTACGAGAAAAGTTGGGGAATGTTTGTAGTCCTCTCTACAGATGCAAGAGGACTACAGGTGGGAGAAGAAGCTTCAGTTGATAAGGTTGCTAGTTCACAGGATGTTTTGATTAAAGAGGTAAATGTGTTGGGGCCCGGTGCTAGAATTCACAACAAGACAAGCTACAAGTTGCGGTCCTTGTGAAAGATATTTTTGAAGTTATGGATGTGCATCAAAAGATAATTGAGAGAAACATGGAAGCTATTAATATTTTGAAGAATATGTAGTGTTTTCTTTTTGTTCCTCCTTTTTGGGAGTTGTCTTGCTGATGTTTTGTTGTGTGTTGGTTGTCCGTTGATCTGTTTGGTTTTCTTTTGAAATAGATTTCCTTTTTGTAAAGGGTTTTTAGGCCCCTTCAAAACCTACTTTCCTTCTAATAAAAAACATCAACTTTCATATGTTAAATTTTTTATTTTTAAAATTACAAATTTATCATTATCATAAATAATATTATCATTGCTTTAATATATATCCTTACACTATAATTAAATTGAAAAATGATTATATATATATAAAGCTATCAACGTTTACAATGTATATTGAAATGATTTGAGAATATTAGAAAATCTTTGTAGAAAATAAAAAATACATTTTTGAAAAAATAGAATACATATAAAATGGTTGGAAAATAAGCTAAGGGAAATGTTATTTAATAACTATAACAAGATTTTTTTTTTGTATCATTACAAATTTAAAAGGAATCCCTCTCCATTACATACCTTCTATTATGAAAAAAATATGTATTGTTTTAGTATAGTAGATTCTTTTAGAAAAAAATTCTTGAGTAATTTTAAGGATGATGGTTATTCTAAAAGAAATTAAGAAACCTATACTAATGAATTATTAAATATAGATTTGTTAAAATACATGTTCATATAAATTTAAGAAATTTATGATGATTGAATTTTTAGATAACAAATATTCATAGAATTGTTTATATTGATTGATATAGTATATTTAATTAAAAATTTAATGTGTTGTATTAATTAATAAATCATTTTTATATTTTGGTTTGACATGAAGTGATATTAGATGGTTATCTTCACATTATTAAATTTCATTTTTTTCTTGTAAATTTTTTTAAAAAAATCAATATGTACCTCTACTACATATGATTTTCTAAATAAAATGATTGATCCAAATGCATACAACTATTCTCATAAGGAATGAAGACATAGATTAATTTTCCACATAAATTCTTAGAGAAAATTAATGAATTTTTTTATCTAATAATATGCATTGAGAAAACATGGGTGGTAGGGTGGGTGACTTACCACATAGATTGTGGAAAGTCTATCAATTGGTTGGGGCAGAATGACATGGACAAGTTTGGATCAGGCACAGTTTCCTCATTGATGGGGAGTTGGGCATCTTTATGATGCCATCATGGTGTGGTATCGGTGGCGGCTAGGGAGGATATGTTCAATTCCCAAAACAATTGATAAGACTACTCAATATGCCTCTATACGTACTCATTCACTTAAGTGACAACAGCATCAACATTTGCAATTGATCATGTAGTTGGCACGTTGGTAGTGTATAGGGTAATAAAGGTGGCGATCATTGTGGTGTGTTCCCATTCTTGTTTGAGGGTGGTGAGGGTAATGGTTCTTTCTTTCTCTATGTTAGCTTGTTTCTTCGTTTGGCTTTTGGGTATCTAGGTGACTATGGCTGAGCACTCAAAATTCACGATAGAGATTTCAGTGGATTCGATTGTTTGTTTTGGGTCTGACACCCCCTTAGCCCTCAATTGCAAGCACTTCCAAAATTCCTTTTGGGAGGTTATAGACCAATGCTTAAATTGCATTATTCTCAATATTGACCCGCTAACAGTTGTGGTAGTGAAAATGGTGGTTGGCAAGGCGCACCTAGAGCATCAGGAGTATTTTACAGAAAATTTGTAGGTGGTGTCGTGGTTTTTGGCTTCCATCCTAGATAACTGAGCTCCCAAGGCAGAAGTTAGAACTCTGATGGGTAAATTGTTCAAGAAGGATCTGTTGGGTGGTTTGAAGGAGGTTTTGCTGGAAAAGGTTCTTTGCATCCATGTGATTTGGAACTGGTAAAGAAACCAAGGGAGGTAATCAGGATTTACCACTTGCTTCTTGATTTAAAGGGGATGGCCCTTGTGCATCATAGGATGATTGTTTTGGTTGTGCGTCATAGGATGATTGTTGTGGCAGCAGTAAATTTCCTCAAGAAGATCTTCCATCTAGTTGAGGTTAGTGATTTTGAATGGTTAAAAGGGTTTGATTCCTTTACAAAAGAAAATGGCTTTATGTAATTGTTGGGTCCTTTGTGTTGTGGTGTCAGGTTTGGTGGGTATAGTTCTCTCCTCTCAGTTTCTTTTTGGTGGGTGATCTTCGGATGATCAAGTGAGGTTCATAGTAGGGTTTATGTAAGCTTTTCTTTCTGCATTGTACTATTGATAAGTTGAAGATGGGAATTTTGCTAGGTTAAGCCCAGTTTGTCTGTATTTTGCAATGGGAATGGTGGTTTGGTGTGGTTGGTAGCCATTTTGGAGTGCTCAAGGGAATGGTTTGGACTAGTGCTTTTGGAGATTTCTTTTTTTGGTTTAAGGTTCAACTCCAAATCTTGCACTCACAAAAGTTCATAAATTTTCTTCTTATTAATATAATCTACCTTACAAAGAAAAGTATACATATATATACATTCAGAAAACTCTTATAGACAAAAAGCTCCACACTCCAAAGAACTAAACAAAATTATATGTAAATTAATAAAACTTTAAAAATAATATAGAATAATAGAAGAAACATACTTAGAAGAGAAGAGACACCAATATATGGGGAAAAATTATTTTAAATAAAAATTTACACACTCTAAATCTTTAAACTAATGTATTAATTTTTCCCAATAAATATTTTATAATACACATACAAGCTTAGAGCCTTAACATGGAGTAGTACATCTTAATTCTCTAGACAAAATTTAACAACATAATCTTACAAAGAAAATTATTCACATATCCTCTAAAACTACTCCTCTAGCTCCAATATTTAGGAAAAGGAATCCAACAAAACCATAAGCTAAGTGGTCAATAAGAAAATAGACCTCATCACATGTGTCCACAAGTTATAGACACATCTCTAAAAGTTTCAATGCCTTTCTCATATACTTGGACATCCAAATTCACTAAAGGACAACAATAACCCACTATGGGACAAGATAAAAACTCTCTAATTTTAAAAAGGAAAACAAGTTCTTACTATTAGAGTAATCATTTATTAGCTAATAATTTTAATTAATCTTTAATTGATTATTAGGATAATTTCACTTTATGCATTTTTTAGGAGTTAATGGTGAACTCCCAACACCTCAAGATTACCTGCAACACAAAAATAACTTTCACAAGAGAAAAATGACAATAATACCATGCTATGATTATGGATGAAAAATTGCTAGATTGGATATTTAATGTACATATGATGCCTTTCATATAAAGGCAATTTGAGAGATAGGATTAGAAAAGATATTGACATGTGTCTCCATCCTATACAATGAAACAACTACCTAAATAATATTAAATGACTTAGGACACAAGTATTGAATAAAATCTTAACTAGATATGATATGATAGGATCTTATCTAGACAACTAAGACTTCTAGAAAATAGACCTAGGACAGGTTGTAGACACTAAAACTTAAATATTTTTTCATTATTTAATTATTTTCTAATGTCATGATTCTTCTATTAATTAAATAATTTTAATTATTTAATTAATTAATTTATATCTTTATTTCTTCCTGATTAATTAAATAAATTTTATTTATTTAATTACGTCACTAATTAAGTCCCCTTCTTTCTAAAATTAAATAAATTCTTATTTATTTAATTTTTGTTCACTTTCCACTATAATTAAATAATTATTTTAATTATTTAATTATTCATCAACCTCTTCTCTCATAAATTAAATAAATTTTATTTATTTAATTTGGTCCACACTCTTGAATTTTCAATTAAATCATTATTTAATTCAAAATTATTCCTTTTGTCACATTCCTCTATAATTAAATAAATATTTTAATTATTTAATTATTCATTGGCTACCTAAATTAAATAATTTTTATTATTTAATTTATTCTATCACCTCTTTATCCATGCCAATCTTATCTTCCACATCAAATCTTATCTCTTCACATCTCATTTAACCCTAGCCCTTGATTGAATTATCTCATAATTCAATCTCAACCCTTCATCTTTATCATTTTCCCTAATTTTTCCCTAACCCTATTTCATACCTCAGCTTTCAATCTTGGCCATTGATTAAGACATCTTATTGGCATCCAATCTCAACCATTCATTCAAATTTTTCTTTTCTATAAAAGACCTTACGCTTGTCATTTTCATTATCCACACATATTATGCAACTAAATGTTGCTAGTGTGAGACAACAATCTTCAATATTTTTCTAGTCACTTGTCATAGGCTTATTATTGCACACTCAAATTTGAGGGAAATTATCATATTCAAGCAAAATGGAGAAGTGCAATGGAGGTGAATCAATGGTGGCATGAAAATTTGGTAATATTGTTTTATGCTTTATGTCTTTATACTCGTTTGTGCTTCATTGTTTATTAGGGTTTGATTTATATGCTTTATTGCACTAACCTTAATATTTTAGCCTTAATTACATTGGTGAACCTAAAAAAAATTGACAAATTTTGAGGAATATTGGAGTATGATCCTTTTTGTTGCAAGTTTTGTTAACCTTTTGTTGCGGGTTTTGCATCATTTTGGTACAAAACCCTAGTTTTCAAATATTCAACCATCACATTCAAACGACTGTGTATTTTCTCACAATTTTTTTTTTGCAAATTGGAGACAATATCAAGAGCTTCCAGTCTAAAAATCAAATATTTTGGAGCTATTTTTAGTTTTGTATAATTTTTTTGGTATGTTTCATGAAAAATCAATTTTGAGAGAAAATTAGAGAATTTTTTGGATTTCTTTATATTTCTAGAAAGCTCTCTGAATTTCAATAGGGGTCTATTCTTTATTTTTTAAATTTGGATAAAAAATAATTAGACAAAAAATAGATCTTTGAAAATTAGGGTTTTACAAAGATTTACTTATATCTCACTAACGGTTGCAAATATTTTCACAAAAAGGTTTTTTCAGATTTGGCATGATGTTAGGCACCTTTAGTCAAAAAATTAGAATTTTGGGACCTATTTTGAATTTTTTATTATTTTTTTATTATTTTTCATAAAAAAATAATTTTGGGTGCAAAACAATAAACTTTTTGGAACTCTTTACATTTTTCAAAAGATCTTGAAATTTCAATAAGGGTATGTTCTCTATGTTTTTATTTTTGATGCAAAAAATATTTCCAAAAATCATATTTTTCTTGACTAGCTAACCCTCTAATATTAGTGATCAATTATCTTGTTAAGGTTTTGGCTTTGCTGTTGGTTTTGTGAATGTGCAGAAAATAAACACTTCAAAAGAAAAATTGGATCAAGTGGACAAAAATTTGGAGCTAAAAAAATTCTAGGTGCATACATTCCATCTTTCATCTCTAATCATTGCTTGTCAACACACTTCAATTTCGGGCTTAAAAAGAACATCTTGTTTGTCATACACTTGGATTTGGGGCTTAAAACGAACATACTATTTGCAATCACACTTTCAAATTGGGCTTAAAAATAACTATTATCTTTCATCACACATTTTGACTTTGGATTAAAAAGAACAAGTGCTTCCATTGTTTGTTTACACACATTTCATTTCTAAGGGTCAATTAATAACTGTGTGAACCCCAATCCTAATACCTACAAAACAATGAGAACAAACACATTAGATTAGAAATTGCAAGAAAGAACAAGGATTCCCCATGAAATCCATTAACATAGCTCAAATTAGGAAAAAAGAAATGAAGAACACAATGAAATACAATAAAACATATTGAATCCTAATTAAGCTAGCAAAATTATGATCCCATGGGGAAATTGGTGTCATTTTGATGTGAAAATTGGCCCTTTCCCAACTCCTATGATGCAAGATTGATGTATGTTGATGAATGTTGATGATTGATCCACTTTGATGATGTTTCATGAGTGCTCCAAGCTAAAAGCCTGCATGGCCTAGCTAAGATTTAAGAACGATGGATGGAATTTGATAGATATTTGAGCATGGTAACTTTGCATAATTTGTGGATGATCAAATGAGGAGTGAAGCCTCTTATTTATAGATGAGATTGAAGGATGAAAGTCCAAAATTGAGCAATGTGGGACTAACATTCAACCAATGGCAAGATGCCACATGTCAATTTATGACTGGATGGAGGATCTGCAAGTTTTGAGGATTGTGCCAATAAATGCCTATTTTTTAATTTGAATTTTGTTGAAATGACTTGCAAGAGGGAAGGTAAAATGCATTAAATGCCACTTGGCTCAAGTAAAAGGACATGTAAGATGGATTAAATGCCTTGTTGGATGTACATGTCAGCTTGGATTTTTGAATTCAAACTTGGAGAATATTCCAAAAAGATGCCTTGTTGAGGAAAATAGGGATTTAATAAATCAATTAAATCTATTTTCATGTGCAAGTGGTAAATGTTGGAGGATAGGACATGAAATGATATTAAATTAATCCAAGGTTAATTAACTTAATGAGAGATTAGGATGATGTGACAAATTTGACTTAGACTTGTGGATTTATTTAAATCAAATATGAGAGGAATTTGACAAGAGATTAATTAAATAAAGATTTTGATTTATTTAATTAAAAGTGATGATGTTAGATTAAATTAAATAAGGTTTTAATTTATTTTATTTAATAGATAGAATTTATAGATTTAATCAAATAAAATTAATTATTTTAATTAAATAGGGATAATTAGATCAAGATGAATGATTTAATTAACAAAAGAGAGACTTAATTAGATAAAATGATTTATTTAATTAAGGGGAGGAAATTGATGAATTTAATCAAATAAGGAAATTTGATTAAATGGTTAGATCGAGGGATAATTTAGGATGAAACGATGTTAGTAGGCGGGATCAAATGTACAATATCAATCGGTACATTTTATGTGTCTACATTTTTCCCCTCTTTGAAGTAATGCACTTGTTGCATTGGTTCAAAGAATAAACGATCTCGATCAAAGAAAAAAATAATCACTTTTAACAACTTTCCCCACTACTATCTGGTGAGAGAAAACATGCCCATATATTGCCCCCTTGAGAGATTGGACAAAAATTTCAATTTTTGGGTGATCTCACGAAAAAAGAGGACAAGGTGAACGATAGGTCCAAAAAAGGCTCCAGGAGGCCAAAAATTTGTCTAAATGCAATAAAACGATGTAAAACAGGCCTCAACTAGACAAAAATAGCTTCAAGGGTCCAAAATCCTAGCAGGATAGCCACTTAGGGTGAAAAAAACCCTAATTTTCAAACTTAAAATGGCTCTGAGGGGTCACTTTCAATTCATTTTCACACACAGCCATCTAGCAACCTTGAGATTTGAGCTCTGACCTCCTGACGGTATGGCGCAATGACAACTTTTGATGCACATTTCTGATCGAGTCTGGACATACCAGCAGCCACCTAGCATTGGGGCATCGGTAAGTGACCCTTATCTAAGCTTCATTTTTTTTATTTTTAGCCTTCATTTAATGCATTTAAAGTTAGTCATTCTGCAACAACGCTATATAGCACCGCTCATATATCAAACTACGTCACTCGGTGTGAAATTGCATCGTGGCGGTGGAGTTTGGAGTTTGAAAATAAACTCCAAACTTTGATGTTGAGCTCATGGCCGGCGAGGTGATTTACAAACTGCAATGCAGCGGTCCTGTTTCTTTTCAAAGTGCGCCGTTAGGAAGGAAAGTGCACCATGGCAGTGCAATTTTGGCCTTTTGTGCCCTAGCGTCAGAATTTGATTAAAAAAAAAACTATGACACCTTCATGGATTGCGACACTGGAGTGGTTTCTTGGACGCTCAAAAAAATATTTTTCAAAAAAATTAACATGATGACCCTTCTTGATGCAAGATGCAGTGAGGGAGTTGTACTCCCGAGAGCACAGGTCACGGGATCTGTTCGATTATTTGCGACACCTGAGTGACAAGGATCAGGACCAACTTCGAGACATGGGGTTGTGGTACATCGCCTACACAGCACTCATTCACACTCACTTGGGGATGATATCAATGCTTGCTGAGAGATGGCACAACAAGACCTCTTCGTTTCACCTTCCCACCGGCGAGGCCACTGTCACCTTGGAGGACATTTGGCGTATTTTGAGATTTTTGATTCATGGTCCGTGGGTCATTTTTGATATGGATGAGGGGTGGGATGCCTTCCAAAGAGTCCTCGCCACAAAGGACATCATTATTTGTGAGAGGCAGATCGAGCTTGACCAACACAGGACCCTGGCACCTCCCTTCTGCTTGGTTGTTGTGGCCATTATTTTGGGTCTCGTTGCCCCAAATAGACGAGGCTGATACTTTAGTCCCGGTTGGGGACTCTACTGGGAGCATATGGTTTACGATAGGCCAGTTCATTTTTCTTGGGGGTCAGTCCTTCTAGCCTCTCTTTACAAGGATCTCCATGAGTACGTCTACCTCGATGGTAGAGCACTTAGAGCAGGTGTGACACTTCTCCATGTATGAGCATGGGAGCACATTGATATTCTTCGACCACAAATTATTACAATTCTGATGATGCCAGACAATCCCCTTGTATGGCGCTATAGAGGTGGTGTGTCCTTTACACACACAGGTGAGCATAGGATCCCCTATTGGAGGAGCGTCCAAGACAAGATGCAGGTATTCACATGGCGTATGTACCTTGGTCGGCCCGGATGGGCTGGCGATGTAGATCAGCTTTTATTTTCCCGACAAGACCACTACATGCAAAGGCGAGAGCATATGATGATTGAGAGATACCTACCCAGGTGCGTGTAGTGTTAGTTTGGTGAGCCCCAGGATCGGCCAAATGACAATTATGTGGTCATCTTTGCCCACACCATGTCACAGATTTCAAGCGGGTGATACATTCCTACCTCAGAGGCCATCGACAGTTTCAGACAGTTGGTTGCTCAGTCATGGGCTTATGATCAAGGGCCTGTAGATCAAGGTGTGACACAAGCATACAGGGATTGGTTTCGGCCTCCCCTATGTTTGATGATTCTAGGAGTAGTACCCGATCAGCGAAGAGTGAGAGGCAGAGGGGGAGGATGAGGATGGAGGGATTGTACACGTCATGAGTAGTCAGTCGAGCCTCCAGTTCAGCCAAATGTACATATCCAGGATTAGGAGCAGGTGTCGCCAGGTGTACCACCATGGGCTGAGGATCAACCTCAGGTACAACCTCCATGAGCATAGCCAGCAGGGCAAGTGGATCCCTAAGATGCATTGATTGCGCAGCTTAGGCCCAGGTGCAGACTATGAAAGCCAAGAGGGATCAGGCTAGGACTGAGAGAGATTAGCTCAGGGCTGAGAGGGATCAGGCCCTACATCAGAGACAGATTGTAGAGCTACAGGAAGCTACAGAGCTAGGTCGAAGATAGCATTTGGAGAGCATGGGAGCCTCCTCCTCTCAATGTACAGTGTCTATTTGGTCCTACAGGGATGTCATCCGAGAGGCTGAGTACTATCAGATGCATTATGATGAGGCTGTACCTAGAGCAGCACGGGTCCTAGAGTACTCATTCTGGACCAACCACAGACCAACAGTGGGTAACGGTGACAAGGGTGAGGGCAGCATATAGGGGGGTCTTGGTCAAGATGATACCTTTTGTGCCTTATGGGCTCCTTTTTGATAGCCTGGTCGGCCTTTTTTTACTATTTGACATATATGTACAATGATCCAATTATTTTGTACTATGATACTTACATTATTGATGATATATATATGAGTCGATGATGATTTTGATGTAATGTGATGTGTACCATTTATTTATGCATGTGTGGATGATTATATTTCTATATGCTATGCAATGATGTTATGGTGTTATCCGATGCTTTTATGGATGCATTTATTTCTGATGATATATGCATTATGCAATGATTATGACTAACAGATCTATTTTATGTTGACTTATGATATGTAGATGTATTTATGTGATGTGCAGTGATGCAAAATGATATGATATGTAATATGCAATATGCAATATGCAAAATGATATGGAAATGATCTATGGTGTACATGCAAAATGATATGTGAATTATGTTTATAAAATAAAATGATTATGGCTGGATGTATGCTTTGTATGTGATGGATTCTTGTATGTTCCTATTTATGCTTATAATGATGTGTAATGATTTATGCAATGAATGACCATGATGCTATTTATGAGATGAAATGGATGATTAATGGATAATATAATGCAATGTGCATGCAATGGTCATGTTTTATATGATATGATGCAAATGAGATGGTTTTCTAAGATGCTTAGAATAAAAAATCTATATTATCCAAAACATGTTAAATGTATATGATGCATTTAATGCCATGCGATGTAATGATATGAAATGATATGTTAATATAAAGTGGTATGATGATATTTAATGTAACATGAATGTAATGCATGAAATGACTTTATGATGTTATGCAAATATGTATGCAATGGACTATCTATAATGCTTATGTACTTATTATGTATGATTATGCAGTATGTGGTAATGTGAAATGGTTATGAAATGTTTATGCAAATGAATGTTATGCAATGATTTATGTGATAAATGCAATGTTATGCAATGTAATGGATGTAATGTAATATAATGGATGTGCTTATTTATGAAGAATTCTTATAATAACATGTTTATATGAAGATGGAAATGCAATGCATATGTTTCCTATATGATACATTTATGCAATATGCTAATCATTTGTGGATACAGGACCAATGACGATGAGGATGACGATGATGATCAATTGTCATAGTACCTTGTTAGTGTGGTGAGCAAGAAGAGAAGAAGTCATTTCAACAAGACACAAGATAATGAAAAATGCAAAATGATGATTTCTTACCGAGGAATTAGGATTTTCAGAGGCCAATTTTCTTATGTTTGATAACACACATGGTATGATGCATCAAGATATAGAAAACAAGGATGGGGTTGTACCTAGTGTGATGTACTTTGACTTGACAAATAGATAGGAGTATCCTTGTTCACACCTGACATACAAAAACCTTGCTAGGATGCACTTTAGAAGTTTCAAACACCTTGGACCAAAACATGGAAAGGTACAACCTATCAATGCAATAGTCAACAAACTACCCAAAACCTCCTCCATACATACCTAACAAAGCAAGTATTCGCCAACGTTATATTACAAGAACGTCCAACAAGCACAATAGACAAAAGATAATGATCGTTGCCCCATTTCTATTTCTCTAAATCCTCTTGTTTGGATATCATCGAGAAGTCCTTGGAATGAGCGCAATAAGATAAGTCAAAAGGATAAAGTCAAAGTAAACAAACAAGCTGATGTTCTTCAATACCGCTAACCAAAAAGGGGATGTGTTTTTAAGGATACAAACCAAAACTTATTACCAAAAGATAATGCCCATTGTAGGAAGGATTCATCCTAGGACAGTTAGTGGATGGTGGCACGTCATTTCATTTATCTAAAGCATTCTTTCAAATGATTGATATGGGACCTATTGGATGATAGGTTATCGACACAAAGAGTTGACCAACTTGTTTACGCACTGACTTAGACATGAGACTTCACGTTTTGAATTTTCACTTTTCACCTGCTAGACTTATTTCTAATTATCTTATCAAAGATTAAGGATGACGATCGTTTATTATGAATCATGTTATTGTGGGTGCAAACGAGATGAGATGGATCAATTTTTAAAAAAAAATCAAATATTTGGATGTTTTTGATCTTTTTGAGATGTTTTGAGGTTGTTTTTGGTATTTTTGGAGATTTTCAAATGTTTTGATTTTTGATTTTTTGATGTTTTGGGGTTTTCTGATATTTTGACCAAGAGACTAACCTAAATACCTATCCTAGGGGCCTCGAGGGCTGATCAATAGATTAGCCTTTCCTATGTTATATACGCAGAGACCACGTAGTTCGACTGACGAGATGACAGATTTACATATGACAATATACATGATGAGATGTCAGTTTATTATGACAGACTCCTAAGGAACTGACCTAAGTGTCTCAGGAGATGATCAAAGATCAACCTTTCCTACATTCAAGGCTCAGAGACCCGTAGTTCGAGAAGATGACTTCGTTTTTGAATTTTTGACTTTTTGACCTGTTTTGGAATTTTGAAATGTTTTGATGTTTTTGGATTTTCTGGTGTTTTAGGACTTTAAGGATATACATGAATTAGATCCGATGAGAACATGCCCCCAGCATGAAGCAATAGACTACTCCAATAAAAGAAAGACAAACTAACCTTGAGGATGGGTCGAGTAGTACTATGAGGGATCATGATACGAACACAGGACCAAGCTATGATGCAAATGCGGGTGGATGAGTGATGGAGATCCAGATGCGATGGATGATGGAAATGTGATGGATGGATGATGTAGAACAAGCCATAAAGATCTTGGTGGATGGAAAGTATTTATTTACACAAGGCACCTATTTGCTAGGTTTTCACCAAGGTACTTGTCCAAAGTGCCACCGAAGTGGTTTTCACTAGAGGATGATTTTTCTCTTTACTGTTTTTAATCCTTTTTCTGATTTTTTTTTGGATTTTTTGCTTTTTTGATTTTTGTGTTGTTACCAAGACGCTTGTTTGCCAGGTTTTCGCTGAAGTAACCATTTTTCAGGACATTTTCTGATTTTTTGGATTTTTTGGTTCTATACCTTGAAAGATTTAGGCATAAAAAATTTTCAAATGAGAGCTATTCATGGGCTCTTGCAAAGGTTCCCCTTCAGGTGTTGATAACTGATATTCCCCTAACTTGTAACTTTTTTTGATAACGAATGGTCCCAACCAATTGGGTTCAAATTTTCCTTTGTTGCTTGGGTTTGGGACATTCTTCTGATTCTCCTTTAATACCAATTCTCTGACTTGGAAGGTCTTATTTTCTTATTATAGTTCCTTTTGAGTCTATTCTAATAGACTTGCAAATGATTCAAATCATCTATACGTCACTCATCTAGTAGCTCTAGCTCATTTAGTCTTGATACTTGGTACTCTTCATCTATGATGAGGTTTTGCAATGATATCCTGAGTGATGTGATCTCGATCTCAATGGGGAGTACTGCTTCTAATCCGTAGACCAAGGAGAAAGGGGTGGCACCGATGGGTGTACAGATGCTGGTTAGATAGGCCCAGAGGATGGGATTAAGGTGTAAATGTCAGTCATGACCTACGTCATTGACTATTTTCTTGAGGATTTTTAGAATGGTTTTGTTTGTAGCTTTTGTTTGGTCATTGCCTTGGGGATAGTATGGGGTGAAGAAGCGATGTTGGATTTTGAATTTTTTGCATAAGTCATGGACCTCCTGATTCCTAAATGGTGTCCCATTATCTGAGATAATGGCTTGTGGAACACCATAGCAGCAATGAGATAGTTCAAGATGAAATTTGAAATATGCTTCCCAGTTATATACGTCATGGGTATAGCTTCTACCCACTAGTAAAGTACTTCATTGCAGTTATGATGAATTTGCGGCCATTAGATGAAGTGGGCAGGATTTTTCCAATGAGATCAAGTCCCCACTACGAAAAGGGCCATGGTGTGATGATGGGATGAAGCTCTTGAGTTGGAGCATGGATGAGGTCCCCATGCTGCTAACATTGTAGACACCTTCTTGCATAGTCATGTGCCTCTATTTCCATTGTGGGCCAATAATACCCCATCCTCAACAGTTTCTTAGCTATGGTCATTCCACTCGAGCGTGAACCACAGATACCATTATGCACTTCAGTTAGAGTAGTCAAATCCTCCTCAGCGTTTAAGCAACGTAGTAGGGTTCCTTCTATGCTCCTACGATATAAGGTATCTCCTAGGATGATGAATTTGGATGCCTTTTTTACAAAAGTTCATTTTAGATTTGAGGGTAAGTCGGTAGGTATGACTCCTATTCAAAGGTATCTGTAAATTTCATGGTACCAAGGATCATTGGGACCAATGATTTTTCACATGAATTCTAATTCTGGTACCTCGAATGTGGGCATGAGAAGCTTCTCTATCAGAAATTCATATTTTGGAACATTGTTGGGGATGTCCAGTAGGGACCCAAATGTTTCCATGGTGTCTGTTGCTCTATTGTTGGCTCTAGGTATCTTCTCAAATGTAATTTCGATGAAGGATTCTTTGAGAGTCTCCACCAATTTCTTGTATGGAGTGAGCTTTTCATCCTTGGTCTGGTATTCATCATTCACTTGATTTATTATCAATTGGGAGTCTCTGTATACTCTGAGAGCTATAATGTTCCACTGCACTGCTATTCTGAGACCTATGGTTAAAGCCTCGTATTCTGCAATGTTATTGGTGCAGGGAAATACCAGTTTTTAGGATCTTGGTATGCAGTCCCCTTGTGGGGTGATAAAGAAGACACCGACTCCTAATCCATGCTATGTGTATGAGCTATTCAAGTACAGTTTCCAATGGTCAGCTACATTGAGATTGAAAATAGATTCATTTGGAAACTCTAAAATGGGAGGATTCTCTGAATAAATTGGTGCTTCTGCAAGTTGATCTGCGATGACTTGGCCTTTCATTACTTTCCGCTCCACATATTCGATGTCATATTCTGACAATATCATCATCCATTTGGCCATTCTTCCTATGAGCATTTCCTTTCATAGTAAGTACTTGAGAGGGTCAATTTTGGCAATGAGTTTTATTTTGTGTGCCAACATGTAATGTCTGAATTTATGTGATGCAAACACTACTGCGAGGCATGCTTTATGAATAGTTTAGCTCATGCCCAACCATTCTTCTGCTGATGTAATAGATAGCCCTTTCCATTCCATTTTTGTCATGCTGAGCTAGGAGAGCTCCAAGGGTTGTTGTTGTTGCTGATACGTAGAGAATTAATGGTTTTCTTGCAAATTGGTAGCATTAAGACTGGTGGTGTTAGTAGATATTCTTTGATTTTATTGAATGCCTCTTCACACTTGGTATCCCATTTTTGTTCTACTCCCTTGTGGAGTAGATGAGAATATGGGTTATGTTTGTTCGCCAACTATGCTATGAATCTTTGAATGGATTGGAGCCTACCTTGGAGACCTCTCATTGCTTTAATGTTTTTGGTGCCTCCATCTCAAGGATTGCTTTTACCTTTGCTGAATCTACCTCGATACCACTCATTGACACTATATATCCTAGAAAATTTCCTAATTCTATGTCGAAGATGCACTTCTTTGGGTTCAATCTGACCTTGTACTCTTTTAGCCTGTCAAAAATGGCACTTAGGGTTGCTATGTGATCTTTTCTCTTTCTGGACTTGGCTAAAATATCATCAACATAATCTTCGACCATCTTATGGATCATGTCATGGAAGATCAATGTCATGGCCCTTTGATATGTTGCTCCTGCATTCTTTAAGCCGAATGGCATCATTTTCCAGTAGTAAGTCCCCCATGGACAAGTGAAAGTTGTTTTATGTTGGTCGTCTTTAGCTATCATAATCTGATTATACCCAGAAAATCCATCCATTAGTGACAACATTTCATATCTAGCTATCATATCTACGATCATGTCGATGTTTGGAAGTGGGAAGTCATCGTTCGAACATGCTTTATTCAAGTCTTTGAAGTTTGTGCAGATTCTGATGTTCCCATCGGGTTTTGAAATAGGTACCAAGTTTGACACCATTTCTGGATAATCTATCGATTGGATGAATCCTACATCTAATAGCTTTTTAAGCTCCATTTTGACTAATAAGGCGATCTGAGGGTGCAGTTTTTGAAGTTTTTGTTTAATAGGCTTTGCTTCTGGATACACTGCTAAGTGGCGAACCACAATCTCTGGATCAAGCCCTGGCATGTTAGCATAACTCCATGCGAAATTTATCTATCTCTCTCTTAGGAAGGCTGCTAGGAGATCTTGTTCCTCTAATAGTAATGATTCCCCATAGAATGTGATGTGTGGGGTTTCCTCTATTCCTAGGTTGACCGGATTGCATTTTTCTACTAGGACTGCTAATTTTTCTTGATGAAGAGCTCTAAAAGGAAGATTGAATCCCCCATCCTCGGGCACCTTGGAGAGGTTTTCACCATTCGATGTGTCCTTTCTTTTTACTTTTTTCTAGTTGGAGAGTGCCACAGTGTGGTTTTCACTCAAGGACTTACATATTATTCTTAATTTTTCACTTTTGTGAATGAGGGATTCAATCATTTCCCCATAATAGGCATGTGTATCTAGCTTGATTATGAACCCCGCTTTATGATCCCCACCTGGAATGTTATCCCGCAGTCCCATGAATTCTAAGAGTGCCTCATTGTTTTCGAATGTATCACAAACTGGTGGTCCTCGTTGGTCGTAGTCAATGAGTTGGGGGTATACTAAGCAGATCTCATGATTTTGGTGGTTTGTTTCAAAAGATAGGGTGCCAATCATGCAAAGAGTGGTATCCTCAAATAGCCTAGGTAAGCTGGTTGTGGTATCCTCGTCATCACAACTACTATAGACGTCAGTTATATCAAATGTAACGTTATCTCTAACGCAGCCTGTAGATACTGGTAAGCATAGTTCTACTACGATTGGCTGAGGAGGATTATTAACCCTTCTAACTAGAGTACTTCGGCCACATATGGTTATACTTGGAGGGGTACATCCAAGGCCAAGATTTTTTATTGCTCGTGTCTCCGACATGATAGGTATTATAAGCCCATTGTCATTTCTCCCAAGTCTTTGTTTTTTGTCATAGCCCATTGCGAGCATCATTTGTAGACCCTTGCTTCTGTCATCCATTGGTAAATCAGCTACTGGTCTTTCATCTTGATATAGCATATGAGATGGATCTGTGTCAATAACTTCTCAACCAAGATCTCAGCAACTTGTAAAGTTGGGATAGTCCTCAGGAGACATTTGAGATGTGGAGGCTTCATTTATTTGCAGACGTCCCCGTGATCTAGGAGATTGTGGTAACTCTCGTACCACAAAAACGTTATTAGGGAGCTTGTAGTTTCCATCACCATTATCTTGGATGATGACCTTAATTTCAAAGATGGTGGGAATGGTGGGAGTGATGGGTGTCTTTGTTGCAGAAGTGGATGCGAGAGTGGCAGGATCAATGTATGGTGTAGACGGGCCCTCATCATTTTTTGGTACTTGGGGAATTTTATAGTACTTTGCTTCAAGGCTTTTGCAATAGGAGAAGGGTTCGGGATCTCCATGGATGGTAACTTCTTGTCCCTCATGTGTGAATTTCACACATTGATGGAAAGTCAATGCTACTTCCTTCATTGCATGAATCCACGGATGCCCTAGGAGGATGTTATACGGCAAGTCGAGCTCTAAGACCTGACAAGTGGTTTCCATGATAGCAGGCCCTACTTGAATAGGGATTTTGATTGTGCCTTAAGACACTCTTTCTTGATCGTCATATGCTCTTATTGTGATACCCTTTCCTTTGTTGATAGAATCCTCTGAGATTTTTAATTGCTTGATGAAGTTGAGAGAACATATATTCAAGCCCGCACCTTTATCCACCAAGACCCTTTTGACTTTTCTTTTGTGTATGATGGCTTCCAAGTGGAATGCATTGTTGTGAGATGGTTGAGCGAGGAAATCCTAGTTGGAGAATGTGAGGAGATTTGGCATAATGATATTTCCGACCATAGCTTGGAATTTCTCCACATCAAGATCTGCGGGGACAGTGGATGAAGCCAATGCTTCTTCAAGGATTTTCCTATGGGCAGATGAGATTTTTAGCAAGTCCATAATGGAGATTTGCACTGCCATTCTTTTGTGCTAATCAAGGATGTTCTATCCATTAGGGACAGATCTAGATCCAGGGACTCTGTTTGGCTGGGATGATCCTGCGATGGTAACTTTGCCACCTCTTGTGGTGACTCCACAATTGGAATGGGTGCCTTTGATGGTGATGACTATGCAGTATTCATCTAGGGAGGCAAAAACTATTTCAAACACATGATTTATGTTTGTGTGGGTGCCTTTCCCATTATCATTGTTATTATTATTCCCTTTATTGCCATGATTAGGCATCGGATTCGTGTATATCTTAAAATCTTGGTTTTCTATAGGTTGTTCCACTTTTATAATCCTTTGATTGATGAGATCTTGAACTATGTTTTTTAATCTCATGCAACTATTTGTGGTATGGCCTTTGATTTTATAGAATTCACAGAGTTGATTCTCATTATACCAAGGAGGTTTCACATCCGGTTCTTGGTAATTCTTAAAGGTAGGAGCCTTGATGAATTTTTCGTTTATCAGCTTCTTCATTATGACTTCAAGTGGTTCCCCCAAACCAGTGTATTTTTGTTTGGGGTAACTCTTGTTCCATTGGGGTGGTCCCCTTTGATCATTGAGATTTTTGATTGTCAGATTGTTGTTTGGTTGTTGTATTGCGTGATGAATGTTTTGGTGTTGGATTTGGATTTTTGGTGCAGGTGTATTTTGCCGAGGGGCACTCATGACTACTTTGGCATCGACAACACCATCATTAGTAACATTTTTGTTCCTTTCCCACATGCGAGGTTTATCATTGTAATTGGTGTGTGGGTAGTTTTTTTGTTGTTCGGGGTATGAATTTGATCCCGTGGGTTGAGTCATAAGGGCTCGTTCGATGTTGAGCACCTTGGAGATCAACTGGTCATATGTCGTGATCCCTTATACCTTGAGATGAACTTCCAAGAGGCCGTCAAGGTTGGATATAATGGTGCAAACTTGTTGTTCTTCGAGCATGGTCCACTTGCTCCGATTGGCCTTGGATTGTCATCGTTGTAGGAATGAAGCAAATGATTCACCCTTACCTTGTTTCAGAGTTGATATTTCTTCTAGACTAACATCCATTGCAATGTTGCATGCATAATTTTTAATGAATGTGTCTATAATTTATTGGAATGTTCTGATGCCTATTGGTAGGCGAGAGAACCATTCCATAGCGTGTTTTTCAAGCTCCTAGGAAATAGCCGCATCAGATAAGTATCGTCGTATGCGACTTCCATGCAATTAACCTAGAATTCCTTGATGTGATCTTCAGGGTTTCCCGTCCCATGATATTTTTCAAACTTGGGGATCTCAAATCCCTTGGGGAATGGTTTCATCACAAGGCTCCTATCAAATGGATAGGGACACAAGTTGCTTGGTGTTTTCGTGGTTCGTCCTAATTGAAGATCAAGAACTTGTTGCGAGAGCAACCTGATTTGTGTCGTTACATCATTTTGTGGATCAAGGGGTGGGATGAAGGTGTTTTGGGGGGTTTCGATTGTGGGTTGGATGGGTGGGTTGTTTGATGTTATTTGCACATTTTTCTGAGCTAGGTATGCTTGTACTTGTTGTATGAACAACGCTTGTTGTTGTTCCTATTGTTGTTGTGCTAAGATTGCTCGTTGTTGTGCTTGTTGTTGTTCCAACAATGCTTGTTTTTGGGCTGCCAATTGGGTTGCTTCTTGCTGCTCTTGATATCATTTTATTGCTTGTTTATATGCTTGTAGTTGTGCTGCTTGTTTTGTGCAAGAAGTTGTGTCTTTGCTTGTGCATGTTGTACTTGATATTGGGCGTTTACCTGAGCTTGAGCTTGTGCTTGCACTACTTGTGCTTGGGCTTTTGCTTGTGCTACTTCTTGTTGCAATAGGATTTGGGCTTGGGAAACCTTTTGTGCTTGTAATGCGGCTTGGGTTGCTTGCGTAGCTTGAGCGGCTTGTTGTTGTTGTTTTTGTTGTAATAACGCTTGGGTTTGTGCAGCTTGTTGTGACTATAATGCGGTTTGTGCTACTTAGGTAGCTTGTATAGCTTGCTAAGCAGCTAATTGCATGGCTTTTTGTTTTTTCACTTATAGGAATCCCCTTTGAAAAGAATCTTTTTGAGCTACTTGCAATGCCATGTTATATTGGCTTGATATGCTGGAAGTTGGTGGTGGTGGGGGTGGTGGTGGATTTGGAATGGCGTTTGTGGTGGTAGCGAGCGGTGATGTCGTGTTGATGATTTGAGTGGTTGATGGTTCTATTGATATGGTTGGTCCTTGAGAGACCATTATTTTCGATGTTAGGGGGGTGGTTGATGACGTCGCAATTGCTTGTGTAGTTGTCATCTGTTGTTGTGATATCGATGACAAATTTTGCATGATGTTTTCATTGATATTTGGGATGTTGGTTTGATTGATACTTGGTAAAGGGGGAAGCCCTAATCCAAGGAGTGGTGTGGATGATGATGGTAATGGTGGAAGAGGTGAAGATGTGAGGGGTGTGAGTTCTTGTGAAAATGTTGTGGTGTTGAAAATTCCCCTAGGTCCGAACATGTCACCTTCCTCTTGCGGATTTGTGAGGAGAGAATTTTGAGGTGTTGCATGGAAGGATGATGATGATGGATCATTATGGAAAGTGAGAGGAACATACTTATGTAATGGATTTTTTGGTATGTTTTGTTCCAAGATGGCATTTGCATCCAATTCTTGATTGTTAACAAGGGTGTGTGTTTGAATAGCATTGAGAAATGCATTTCCCTTATTGACATTCGGTTGGGTTGGAGCAAAAGATGTTGTGATTTGTGAAATGTTTTGGGTGATGTTTTGGGATGGGGGTGTAGATGAGATGGGGATGGTGGATGAGATTGGAGGTAAATATGTCTCCACTATTGAACTCATGTCAAAATCATAAGGTAATTTGGCCCCTTGTTTTTGCTAGTTCAAGCATGTATAGTGAAGGGTTAAGCCTCATCATGATGTTCACGATCTTATGATTTTCTGAATTTTGGAGAAGTTCGGTTTTTTCTTCATGCAACATCCCAAAGGTAAGATCTTCTCCTTGGAATTCCTCTTGTGGGTTTTGTGATGATGATATAGTCAAAGGATTACCCGATTTGACAGGATTCATTTCAACATTCATTTGGCTTAGGTCACTTGAAGCGGGTGTTTCTTTGTCGGCTTCCATGTTCTTCTTGTATTGAGATCTAGTTCGAACCATAAAACAAGGATCAATTTTCAAGAATATGGGAGATGAATCTCTTGATTCTTTGGATTTATCTTTACTTTATGCACAAAAGAGAAAATTTTAGGATATCTTCAGGATCAAAAGGTGATATGATGATAATGCAAGAGATGGATGATATGGATTTTTTGATCTTTTGATAAATCTTGAGAATCATGCTAGACTTTTGGGACATTTTGGATATGTTTTGGATTTTGATTTTGATTTTCCTTTTGGGATTGTCCTTGATTTGATTGATTTTGATTTGCTTTGATTGAACAAATAGACCCAAAGATGTTGGATGATTATCTAAGGGGTAATTTTGCTCAAAGGATGATAATTTAAATATGTGTGGGAAGAAGGATGCATCTACCCACACCTATTCAAACAACATGATAGTTTAACCAAGCATATGAAGAAGGATGCATCTACATATACCTAGCTAAACAAGATGGTTTGATGATTTTGACTAGGCATATGCAAAAGGATGCATCTACACATACCTAGCCAAAGGTGATTTGATAAAGATTTCAAGGATTTCGACTGAAGGATTTGATGATTTTGTTTTTTTCCAAAAAGCCTAGCATGAAGGATAATTTCAAGATTTCTCAAAATGAGATGATGAGATGATTTTTGGTTTGATGTTTGAAGGATTCGAAAAAAGATTTTGATTTATTTTGATCCTAAGATGCACCTAAAAAAGACACTTTGTTACCTAAAACCTCGGTATTGAAGAACATGCAATGCTTCTATAAACCTTTATAACCAAGAAGTGGTTCAATTTGAGCATACATTTCCGGATTTTGAATCAAGGACTTTCGTTTTGGGATTTGAATTTTTGAAAATTGTGAGGTTTCAACACATGTGAGTTCATTTTGTTTAGCTTTGCTTAGTGGCTTTATTTTACCACAAACACTTATTTGATTAGTTTTCCAAACTAGATGTCCAATGTCTTAATTTCTTTGAATCCCACAAAGTATGTTATGTGGAAATTTGATGAACTCAAGGCAAGGGTTACCTATTGTTTAACTCTAGTAGAAAAATTGAGATGTAATCCAATGTGTTTAGAAAGCTCTAAGGATAGAATCCCAAGGGCAAGCAATAACATATGGATTGGGTCAATTGTATTTGTCTCCTAAAGTGTTTGAAATTTTGATGATGATGTTTAAGTGTTTGTTTCCAAGATGTTTTCGAACAAGCAAAGCATTTTGTAACCAAGGATAAGTACAACCCTATGGATGTGGAAGACAATATTTGTTGGATTACCACTTGGACAAGTCCAGCTATGCTTATATTTAGTGAATCGTTAGATGCTTGATCCCACTGGCTCCCCTCCATGGCTCATTAATATCATTCGGGGCAGCCAACCATCAACACCCATGAAACTCCGATGGAATTCTTTCCATTTCTACAAAAAGACCGTAAAAGTGTGGGGTGGCTTCAGAATGACTGTTCTTGCACCAACAAATAGATCAAGGATTTTGGCAATTCTAGAACATGGGTTTTAATTAGGACTTTCCATTCATGGAGATTGACCCATACGATGAGAGTCCGCTTTCGGATCCATCTTGTCGGAGCCAACCACGTGATATTGGTGTTTATTCCAATACCCACATTTATATCCCGGTTGGAAATACTCTTGGCTTTAGAGTGTTACCGGTTGAGTCGTTTCCTTAGGTGAGTACTTTTTCCCCAAGGCAAGCCCTCTAAGATAACAAAAGTGAGTAAAGACAATATCCGTAACTCGATCAATCTTTGTTTGCAACACAAAGAAAGAGAATGTACGCAAAAATGCTCTACTCACACTCACACAATGTCCTGTTCAATTTTAAACCCAAAATGAAGTGTGGAGGTGATTGCTTTATCTCAACATAAAATCACAAAAAAGGCCTTTTCATTCTCAAGATCACTATAAAGCATGAGAGAAGCACATACATCCTTTTTTAATGAAGTTAGTTTGAGTAAGCCCTCACGAAAAAAAAGTTGCACATGCTCATTTTAAATCCACAAAGTAATTGTATGTTCTTTTTAAAGCACCAAAGGACAAATGAGAGTTGTTTTGTTCAATTGTTAACCAAAAAACAAACTCTAGTAAGTTGTAATCCTAATGTTCATTTTAAACCTTTGAAAAAATTGAAAAGATTCTTTTTAAAGCCCAAACAAAATTAGTGTCCTAAGCAAAAAGGAATAGCAGTTTCCTAAGAATGTTAAGCAAACACTAAAGTGTTTAAAAACACTTTGATTTTGTGAGATACCATAATCATGCTTATCCTTCTTTTATTTTCAATTGATCCAACCTACAAGAGAGAAAACCAGTCAGATTCTAAAAAAACACAGATGTCAAAAAGCAAAAAACAAAAGATAAATTTATTATTTAACCAAAAGCACATGCTAAAATTAAATTTCAACTTTTTACTCCCTAACAATGGCGCAACCTGTGACAGCGTCGTAGTTTGATTTCTCAACGATGTTGTACAATGTCACTTACCAGTCAGTGGTGCTCTGTGTTCAGACCAGTGAGCTCAACTACATCACACTTTTTCCCAGCGTCGTTGTTTGGTTTTTTTTGAAAAATCCTGTAGGTCAGATTGGTCAAGCGGCGCGCTTTGAAATTCAAAATCTTGGGCGAGAAGACTTCAACGTCATAGTTTGAATTTTCAATGGTGTTTTATGGCAACGCTAGAGAGTCAGCGGTGCTATATCGTGACGCTGAGCTTCCAATGTTGGAATTTTTCTGTGCACAAAAAAAAATGTAGAATTTTTAGAGAAAAGTGATTAAAAATGAGATTTTTTCCTCCTAGCGCCAAATGTGCGAACCCAAATCCTAATACCTGCAAAATAATGAGAACAAACACATTAGATTAGAAATTGCAAGCAAGAACAAGGATTCCCTATGAAATCCATTAACATAGCTCAAATTAGGAAAAAAGCAATGAAGAACACAATGAAATACAATAAAACAGATTGAATCCTAATTAAGCTAGCAAACTTATGATCCCATGGGGGAATTGGTGCCAAGTTGATGTGAAAATACGCCCTTTCCCAAATCCTATGATGCAAGATTGATGTATGTTGATGAATTTTGATGAGTGATACACTATGATGATATTTGATGAGTGCTCCAAGCTAAAAACCTGCATGGCCTAGCTAAGATTTAAGAATGATGGATGGAATTTGATAGATATTTGAGCATGGTAACTTTGCATAATTTGTGGATGATCAAATGAGGAGTGAAGCCTCTTATTTATAGATGAGATTAAAGGATGAAAGTCCAAAATTGAGCAATGTGGGACTAACATTCAACCAATGGCAAGATGCCACATGTCAATCTATGACTAGATGGAGGATGTGCAAGTTTTGAGGATTGTGCCAATAAATGCCTATTTTTTAATTTGAATTTTGTTGAAATGACTTGCAAGAGGGAAGGTAAAATGCATTAAATGCCACTTGGCTCAAGGCAAAGGACATGTAACATGGAGTAAATGCCTTGTTGGATGTACATGTCAGCTTGGATTTTTGAATTCAAACTTGGAGAATATTCCAAAAAGATGCCTTGTTGAGGAAAATAGGGATTTAATAAATCAATTAAATCTATTTTCATGTGCAAGTGGTAAATGTTGAAGGATGGGACATGAAATGATATTAAATTAATCCAAGGTTAATTAATTTAATGAGAGATTAGGATGATGTGACAAATTTGACTTAGACTTGTGGATTTATTTAAATCAAATATGAGAGGAATTTGATAAGAGATTAATTAAATAAAGATTTTGATTTATTTAATTAAAAGTGATGATGTTAGATTAAATTAAATAAGGTTTTAATTTATTTAATTTAATAGATAGACTTTAGAGATTTAATCAATAAAATTAATTATTTTAATTAAATAGGGATAATTAGATCAAGATGAATGATTTAATTAACAAGAGAGAGAGAGAGAGAGAGACTTAATTAGATAAAATGATTTATTTAATGAAGGGGAGGAAATTGATTAATTTAATCAAATAAGGAAATTTGATTAATTGGTTAGACCGAGGGATAATTTAGGATGAAACGATGTTAGTAGGCGAGATCAGATGCACAATGTCAATCGGTACATTTTACGTGTCTACAATAACAACGAGTGTGAATCGATTGTGTGTGTGTGTGTCCACCAAAACACCTCACTTGGTTCACTTTTGTCATACCCTTTTTAGGAGGCCTACTTGGAGCACACACCCCTCCAAGGGACAACCTTAATCAAGTGTGAATCCAAAGACACACTCCTTTGGGATTTGAAATCTTGTCACTCTTAGCTAAGCCCCAAAGAACTTTATACCTTTGGGAAGTGAAGGTGAAGGGTGGGTTACCCCTTTCTCCCAGCTGTGTGGCAGGATTTTGCTTTCTAATCATCCCTAGTCAACCTTGTGCATCCTAGATTAAGACCATTGGCCAATCTCCCCACTCGAATAATTGCTAGGATTGTTCTTGTGCTTGGAAGTGTCCTCTTATCACAATCATTTGTATCACATCTTGCATAAAATCTTGTCTTGTGTGTATTAATGTGTATTCAAGATTGAGATTTTATTCAAGCAAGAAAAATCAAAAATCAAAATAAAAAGGAAAAAATATTAAAAATTCTAAAAGCATTAGAAACATTTCAAAAACAAACAAATCGAAGTGTCCTCCAAGTCAAGTTATCCACATTATCACCAAGTCAAACTTCTAATCCTCATTTTCATCCTAGCCTTAATTGCATTACCATTTAGACTCCACAATCATGTCCTTAATTCGCATTGATATGCTTGCTAGTCAAATTGAATACCAATTGCTCTATAATAGACAATACCAACAAGCCGTAGACTTCAAAAGACAATTCCTCCTATCCAAAAATCAAGGCCTTTCCTACCAACAATCCATAAGTCCTTGTCATTCCACCATCTACCCTCACTATCAAGACTCACTTAACGCAAGTCATACCATTAATCCACAACAACGGTCCACTTATTGTCCTTATCCTAACCTTGACAAGGGAAATCAACCATCCACTAACCCTTTCCTAGCCTCCATGTCATATTCTAGTCCTTCATCCACAAATCCCTTCCAAGTATCTACATCCTATCCTAGTCCATCATCTCTCAACCCCTTTCAAACTTTCATGTCCTATCCTAATCCTTCATCCACTAACCCATTCCAGGATAGCACATCCTCTGCTAGTCCACCATTCATTAATCCATACCAAGACTCTACATCCTATGTACATCTTGTCATGATCTCCAAAGTCATATTCCATTGCCTAAATTTGAAGATACATGTCAAGATGAAAACCCAAGGCATGACATCATAGTTTCACCTTCATATGAAGTTCAAAGTAGCCCATCCCATGACCCCATCCTTAAATCCATTTAAGAAGTCCTTCTAAATAACAACGGCATCCAAAATACACCTATCCTTTATTCCATTCCTAGTCATTCCATCCAAGACAATCCCATCTTTGACCAAGACACTACCATTGATCAAGAAACCCAAAATAATCCACTCATCAACCTTCATGTCATTCATGATCAAATATTTGAAGTTGATCCTTTCCAAGTACCAAACATATCCATTTCCAAAAATGAGACACTTTCCTCCATGGGACACAGATAATCTTCCTCTAAAACAAGAGTCTCCTACTCTGGACATATTTGCAAATGTTCAAGCTATAGCTGAATTCAGTGGACTCTATGATAATGACCATAAAGATGACTTTGACATTGACTTGGAAGCACCAGTAGAATCATCTAAATAAGAATTTTCACAAAATCAAACCAAATACATCCAACATGTCAATGAAGCTATGACATCTTATCAACTAGGATCATTTGTCTTTGTTGGAGCAGGCTTTCTCGCAGATGAGAAGATTCCAAGTAACAGTTTCCACATACAGAATGATGGGTTAGCATCTTTCTTCTAAAATGACAAGTACCCCATCGCAAATAAAATCTGTCAAAACATGTAATGTCAAGGCAAAGGACTAGGCATACATGAGCAAGGTATTTGAGAACCGATACAATTTCATAAAAATCCTAGACACCAAGGTCTTGGCTATTCCTCGGTCAAAGAATCTAATGATGATAGTGGTACCTCCTCGATATTGGGGGAAACTTTATCTGATACAAGAGTCAAAATAAGGGCCATGAGTAATCCTTGTCATAAGATTGTTGCCAACACTACTTCCATCCATGCCATAAACTGCCATTCCCAATGTCCTAAACCTTTCATTTGGAACCAACAACAACAAAAGCCTTTCAAGTCAAAAGTTCAAAATCAAATGTCAAAGGCCATTGAATCAAACAAAAATCTAAGTGGACAAATGAAGTTAAAATGGATCCCAAAGAAAAATCAATCAAGCAAAGTGAATATGTCAAATCCAAAACTCAATAAAAATGTGAAGCCACAACAAAAGAGGACTCCCACATATAATAAATGTCCACCTCCTTTAAAATGGTCATCAAGAAAGGAATCTAAAAGATTTGGTTCCAAACGCTATCCCAATCAAAATTCCAAACTCTGTCACCCACCCTCCCAAGTTTGGAAAAGAAAAATTGATTCATCCAAACATCCAAACAACCCTTCCACATCTACCATCATTCATCATAATCCTACATCTTGCCTAAAGTCCATGTCACAAATCCATCGCATCTTGTTAACAACTCTTTATCACAAGGACCCTCATTGCACTCTATCATGATGTGTGTATGCTGATAAGGCCAACTCTAGTACTAGAAAGGACCACAATGACATCAATTAGCTATATGTAAGCACTATGATCCTGACAAGACAACTACAAAAAGTTCGTTATTGGCATATCATGGCACCAGTCTCTACGTTAGCACCGTTAGTGGATTTAGGACATTCAGTGGCCAGCTAAGGCATAAAGGTCATTCGGAAACACCAAAAAAAAATTCACAAAAATAGTAAACAGTAAAATTTCGTCCAATAGTGAAAACCATTTTATGGCACTTTAGATAAGTACCATGATGAAAACCTAGAAAATAGGCATCATGTGTAATGACGATTATCTATGTGGACCATTAAACTTGGGGGAAAGTTGTCTCATCTCCCATACTCTTCCCATGACATTTCCTTATAAAATTTCCATTTATCCATCTAAGCATTGGCCTTTCCATCCTTTCATCTTGATAATGACTGGTGTACAAACATAAATCATGCTTTGGGAAACCTCTTGACATGTCTATCCTATGTTCATATACTCATCATGAAACATCATGTCATTGCCTTCATAACATTATCTAGACCTATATTATTCCTTTGCGACATAGTCCTTAAAAGATCATATGACAATTCCCCCGGTATCATGTCCCCTATCTTTAATCAATTTCCACCTATCATCTTTTCATGTCTATCACCTATCTTGGTTTTCCCTTGTCAAATGGTCTAAGGATACTCCATCATACCATTCAGTCTTGAAAAGATGTCATTCCAAATGTAACCTCCCATGTCAAACAATGTCATCATCATCATCACCTGTCAATGGGTATTCAACTTGACTAGGGGAAAAATCATGTTTGTCCTCAACATCATTCACATGCATAAAATGTCAAAAAGCCAAAAAAAATCATAAAATTTCAAAAAAAAAAAATCATAAAATGTCAAAAAGCCAAAAAAATTGAAACATTTCAAAAATCTAAAAATCATAAAATTTCAAAAGCCAAAAAATCATAAAACTTTCAAAAATAAAAAATCATAACATTTCAAAATCCAAAAAAATCATAAATTTTCAAAAAGAAAAAAAATCCATAAAATGTCAAAAATCCCAAAAAAATCATGAACATCAAAAATCCAAAAAACACAAAAAAAATCCAAATAATTCTCAAAAATCCCAAAATCATGAGTCAACATTCATCACATTAGTCAAATAAGGCAAACATAGTCACATCGATCAAATAAGTCAGACAATGTCCATCTCGTCAAACATGAAGTCACATCAGTCAAATAAGTCAAACAATGTCAATATCCTCACACAAAGTCAACTTTTGTTAGACATAGTCACACTTGAACACAAGATAGTCATCAAAATGTCTACATTCAAATTGTGATCCAATAGACATTATAGTCCAATCAGTCATTAAGTTAAACTCAGACAACATAGTCCAGTCAGTCATCTAGTCACATTAGTCAAATTGCCAAAACAATGTCAATCTTGTCACCCTTTGGTCCTCTCCAAGATGTGTCCTTCTTGGACTTGGACCTCATCAAAATGTCATTTGTCTTTATAGGATGTGTCCTTCCTAACCTTAGGCACCGTCAAACTGTTAAACTATTGAATTGTCAAATTGTCATGCAAACAATCTTCGGCAAGTAAATATTGGCAAACACATTGAATGGCTATTGATTTATTTGGTCTATTTTGTCTCTTGGTCATGTTACTAGCTACCTTGAAGATGTCCCATGAAGGATTTAGAGGTGCGATGACATCCCATGACCTATTTTTTTTCTTTCACTGTTGTTTGTGAATTGTCTTGACAAAAAGACTAGGGCAACTTTTCCCTTAGTATGAGCTAGGACATTCCTTGTCTGCGACTATCTATTTTGCAAGTGGATGACCTTGCACACCTTGGTCTATGTCATACCATGGTGTTTGTTGTTCATTTATGTCATTTTACCACCAAATGATGATTAGTGCAGAGTCTTGTCTGGAAAAATATGCATCATTAAAGTTGTCTCCACTAACATCCATACCCTCCATGCTAACATTTCGTCAATGTCTCTTATCTATTTTCCTCTTATCCATTTTGAGAGAACACTCGTGTTCTTTGAACCCACATGTCCTCTCAAGGGAGCATACCACAACCCTCCTCGTCCTCTTTACACCGGGGCATGTTTTGACTAAATTTCTTTGACACAACATGATAAACTATATTGTATCAAAGAGAGGCAAAATGTAGACACTAAAAATTGTCCCAGGCTTGCAATCTCTTAGATTCTTCATCATTTCCACTTTCATTCTTCATAATTAAATAATTTTTAATTATTTAATTATTTTTCAATGCCATGATTCTTCTATTAATTAAATAATTTTAATTATTTAATTAATTCATTTATATCTTTATTTCTTCCTGATTAATTAAATAAATTTTATTTATTTAATTACGTCACTAATTAAGTCCCCTTCTTTCTAAAATTAAATAAATTCTTATTTATTTAATTTTTTTCCACTTTCCACTATAATTAAATAATTATTTTAATTATTTAATTATTCATTAGCCTCTTCTCTCATAAATTAAATAAATTGTATTTATTTAATTTGGTCCACACTCTTGAATTTTGAATTAAATCATTATTTAATTCAAAATAATTCATTTTGTCACATTCCTCTATAATTAAATAATTATTTTAATTATTTAACTATTCATTGGCCACCTAAATTAAATAATTTTTATTATTTAATTTCTTCTATCACCTCTTTATCCATGCCAATCTTTCCTTCCACATCAAATCTTATCTCTTCACATCTCATTTAATCCTAGCCCTTGATTGAATTATCTCATAATTCAATCCCAACCCTTCATCTTTATCATTTTCCCTAATTTTTCCCTAACCGTATTTCATACCTCAACTTTCAATCTTGGCCATTGATTAAGACATCTTATTGGCATCCAATCTCAACCATTCATTCAAATTTGTCTTTTCTATAAAATACCTTACCCATGTCATTTTCATTATCCACACATATTATGCAAGTACATGTTGCTAGTGTGAGACAACAATCTTCAATATTTTGCTAGTCACTTGTCATAGGCTTATTATTGCACACTCAAATCTAAGGTAAATTATCATATTCAAGCAAAATGGAGAAGTGCAATGGAGGTGAATCAATGGTGTCATGAAGATTTGGTAATATTTTTTTATACTTTATGTCTTTATGCTTATTTGTGCTTAATTGTTTATTAGGGTTTGATTTATATGCTTTATTTCATTAACCTTAATATTTTAGCCCTAATTACATAGGTAAGTAAACTTAACATGTAAATAGGACCCACTAATTAACTAGTTAGGTAAAACATCTATTTACACCAACACTTCCCCCCTAACTTCAACTGAGGGAAAATATTATCATGCAAACTAAGCAAGGATGGATCTCATCTATAAGGCCATCTTAGGTACACATGTACAATGAAATATCTCATAGACAAAGAAAAGAAGAATACCAAGTGGGACAAAACTTCTATGGACAAAAGAGAGAAAAGATGCAAAGAAAGATGATGTATGGAGGACTCAATGATACCCCCTAAGGACAACATCCATCATGTATATAAAATCAATGACCCTCCCATAAGAGGGAAAGAGAGAGACAAGATATCCCCTTAAAATGTGTAATCTCCTACAAATATCTTGAATGCTTGAAGACAAAACACAATCCACTGCCTACAAATAATTTTTCTCCCATTGGGAAGAAGATAGACCAAGTATAAATATAGGAATGCTTCCCATTTTGGATAGGAATTCATAAGAAGATGAACCCATATGTATGAATATTATGTCTATGAAATTTTCTCATGTGTTTCCAAGTTCTTGGTAGATGATGATGATGCCACAATTTGATCGGGTGCATACCCAATCACAACAAAGAGTGACAAAATAGGAACAAATAGAAACTAATATTGAACTAAATCTACAGACAAATATGAAGTGACAACAGTTGTACCATGAATATCATCAAATAGGAGAGATAAAACCTCAAATTGTCACTCCAAATCTAAAATGTGAGCCTGCACAAACAAATGTGTAATTTCTAATAAATAGAAATCCCAATCAGGAAGATGATTAGATACCTATTGCAATGAATCAACAAAATTTCTCAAAGAATTACTAACAAAATATGAATGTGTGATCTCAATTAGAGAAGTATGAGTTGCAAGAGAAGTCTCTGCATCATCAAGATGCTCAAGTTTTGCATCATATTCAAACTCATCTAAGGTGTCATCATCAAAGGGTAGATTGTCAACATCATCAAGTGGAATGAGGTAATATAATGCAAGATCATTCAGGAATGGAGGATTATGAGAATCTCTAAAAATCTCCCAAATCTTGATCCAAACTATCCATGGGCATCAGATTCCTAAAATTTGATAATAGGTCTCTCTGAATATGCTTTCACTAAAACTAGAACCAATCAATTCTATGATATTACCATTCTTATTACCCCAAATTGACTTATCCCATGTTTTCTCTAGCTCGGGTATGAGTCCATAAAGATGAGGCAAAAGGTTGAGCCACCTGTAATCTGTTAATATGTCTTTTTGCAGGGACTCGTAATTGTCCTTAATTAGAATTATTATAGAAATATGAGTTGTATAACCCACTTAATCACAACACAGATATACTTTTATAATGATAAAATCTAAGATCAATACATAAAAGGAGGTTGAAATGAAGTATAATAATAATAAAAAACACCGTCCCAACTATCAAAATGTCTAATTAATCTCTAGGATACCCACTAGGAAATAAATGAATTTAAAATATACATGGGACAAAAGTAGGAAAAAGTACATGGGTGGGGCTAAATAGAGCTCCTCAGTACCTTTCCAACATCACAAGAATCGCGAAAATTGAAGATCATGGAAAAACGTTATGATCTGAGGAGCCAAAAAATAAGATCTGACTTCAATCAAAAATTAAACATACCTATAGAGAAATTTAGAAAAAATAACTGCATCACTATGAAGTACACAAAACCATCTTTTCATTGATATCTATTTTGTAATATTTTGATATCTTGGAGAAAATTTATGGCCTCTTAAAAAATTACCCAATTTGAGATATAGGGGGAAAATCTAAGCACCTAGAGGCTAAAAATGGTTAGCTCCTAGTCACTAATATGACCACATCTTAGTAGATTTTTCAATAAAAATGTCATTGCCAGCCAACAATAGGTAGCAGAGTGATTCCTCCCACATGTCACTAGAGGTGATTCCAACGTGTGAGGGTTGTTGGTCTAGGGATAAGCCCCCTCCTTGATAGGAAGTGGTAACAAGGTTTTTAAACCCCATCACCAAATCCTATGACCTTACCAAAAACAGCGCATGGTTTAAAAAAAATATAACACATATTTTTCATAACTACGACCCAAAAAATGTACCGATGAAGTGACAATTCCGCATGTGATGTACAAAGTATGAAAATGATTTTAACTACATAGAATATTCCTTATGTAGAGAATATTCTATATTTTACTGACTTATCCCATAATCTGATGATTACATGCACATGGTACAGACCCATACTATATAATATTTTTGTGATAGCCAAAAAAACCTCTAATGCCACCAAGAAAAAAGTTCCATTTTTGATGAAATGATAGTCAATATTTATGATTTCAAGTCTTTTGAATATGATGGTAGGGTTAGATTTGGACCAAATTTCCCTTAGAATTTAGCAACCTCTTGGATCTAGCAATTGTAGTTCCCTACTTGAAACCCTTGTGGATCAGATAAAACATAATGAAAATTAATGAAATGAAAGGAAAACTTGACTTTTTTTGACATATTAGATACAATCATGGGATCCTTGAAACTCCAAAATACACCCAAAATAACCTTCAAGATAAAATAGGTCCATTAGATCTACGAATAAGTCTACAACACTGAAGCTATGAGACCATATAAGAGTTAATGATGAACTCCCAACACCCAGTGATCGCCTGCAAGACAAAAATAGCTTCGACAAGAGGAAAATGGAAAGAATATCATGCTATCATTATGAATGCAAGATTTCTAGTGAAAAATATTACCTTTAGTTTTCCAACCAGTAGCAATCATGTTTTCAAAACTCCCATTAATCTTGTATTTTCCATTCTTGAACTATAAATCATATCCCTTGTGTACCATATGTCCAAAACTTAACAAGTTATGCTTCAGGCCTACAACATAGAGAACATAATTAGTGTTTTATTTACCACCAAGGCTAATAAAACTTCTTCCATTAATCACACAAGCATTGTTATCTCCAAATCTTACAACCCCACTGTCATACTTCTCTAGACTCACAAACTTACTTTTGTCACCGGTCATATGATGTGAGCATCCACTATCAATGACCCACTCATCTTTCTCCTCAACTCAGGCTACAAGAGCTTTCTTATCTTCAGTGGATTCACTAGGAACAGGCTTATTTTGAATGGTAGCAATGAAATCCCATTCATCTTCATTTCCATCATCTTTATTAGACTCATCATCAGTTGCTACTTCTTCAGCAAAGTAGCATCTCTTTTGGAATCTAGATTTTCTAGGTTTAGACCTAGGAACTCTTTCATGACATCTTGATGCAAAATGACCTATCTTACTGCATGAAAAACATTTAATAGGAAATACATCTTCATACTTACCTTTTCCTCTTCCTTCTTGCTTTGCAATTCGTGCTTCTAGTTCTTGTACTTCTCTTTCTTTATCTTCGAGTTGTTTCATTTCTTCATCATATTTGGATACCTTTCTGGAGCTCTCTCCTAGATTGTATCTTTTCCTATAAGTTCCAGATACAATAGCTTTGAATGCAGATTTAGTTTTTGGTGTGGATTCACCAAATTCCCTTATTTCAAAAGCAGCAAGCTCCCCTATCAGTGTATCTCTTGTCATCTTATTTATAGACATAAATTCCTCAATAGCATGAACCTTCATTTTGTAAGGAGGAAAGGATCTGAGTATCTTAGCCACAATTTCATCCTCACTCACTGAACCACCGACACATTTAATACCTAGCACTATTTCATTTACTCTCTACATAAAGGAAGTAATATTTTCATCTTCACCCATCTTCAAATTCTCATACTTTCCTTTTAAGCTCTGTAGCTTAGCCATCTTCACCTATGTATCTCCTTTATACAAAGTTTCCAATTTTGTCCAGATTTCATGAGTTGTCTGTAGACCTATCACATTAGCCATCTCTGAATCTGTTAGAATGCTCACCAATGCTTCCATAGCTCTAGTATTACTTTTAGCATCTTTGATCTCATCAGCAGAGGAAGGACAATTTTGAGGAATAGTATATTGATCTCTTGTAATCTTCTAGTAAGCATCACCAATGCACTACAGATTAAACTGCATCCTAACCTCCCATAATGAGTAGTTGGTTCCATCAAATCTAGGACTGTCCTTCTTGAATGTTTCCATCTAGATCACCTCAAGCTATTAAACTTCTTCAAAGGAACTAGCTTTGATACCAATTGTTGGAAAAATAAGGGAAAACAACTAAGAGGGGGGGCGTGAATCAGTTGTCACAAAAATTTACACCTTTTCTAAATTAACTTAACCTTAATTTTAGATCTCTTAAATAAGCAATTAACCACAAGCAATTAACACATCAGAGAGAAAAAGAACACCAAGATTTTTTTTCATGGAAACCCTATTAGGGGAAAAACCATGATGGATATTAGTCCACAATATTATACCTTTCTAAAAGTATAAAAAGAAACAATAAGAGGAATGCACATGCATTCAGGCACACTTCCTAGAGCTCACTGCTCAATTACAAAAGGAAGACACACTGTCTTAAAAAAAGATTTGAATTACAACCATCCAGATTTTTGTAAGGAAAATCTGATGTGGAAACAATTCTCCTAATGTCAATACCTCAGAGAAGAATGTAGATATACTTTTAATTTTTCAATTATAGTTCAACTAAGATGCACTATGAAGTAAATAACAGAAACAGAGTATTTGAAAATCACACAGGAACACCAGATATACGTGGGAAAACCCTTACGGGAGAAAAACCCACCACACCAAGAAAAGTCACTTTGTATTATAGTAATAAAGTTTACATACAAGTTTCAGACTTATCTTTCTGATGTCTATTTTCAGCAGCATTCACCATGAACAATCTTGTATAGGAAACTTCAAGTAAATGTCATTATAGATAAGATTACATTTACTGATCATACAATCACCCAACAATCTTTCGATGCAACCAACTTATCACAATCTGCAATCACAGAATATATCCATGTTGTTCCATGTTCATCAAGCTTCCTCACAGAACCATCACAACGAACTACCTTCTAACTATTTAGATTCAGCTTCTCCTATTGGTCCACGAGACTCCACATGGGATGGTCAAACTGTCAAAAGAATTCGCACTATGTTCGCATCTCGGTGAGACACTAACAGTGTCTTGGCGATGCCACATAACCTTCATATCGATATCGCCAAGATGTTTCAACGAGCTTACAACATGTATCAGCTTCATTTTTCCTTTCGGTAAGAGTATCGCTCTCGCCAGGACATCCCAACGAGCCTCCTTGTGTTACACCGAGTTTAGAAGATTATCACTAAAGCATTCTTATGTCACCAGGATATCATACCGAGTTCCATATGTTATACCGATACTAGTGTTCTTATCGGCCAGACAATCATCTTTCGCTAAGACCATATATCGAGTCGTCACAGTTACTATGAAACCCCTAGAAATACCGAGCGCCAAGTAGAAGTTGGAAAGACTCTTGTCTATCGCTAAGAGGTTTCTTCGAGATCCCATATGTCACCTCGAAGCCATCAACAGTCACCAAGACACATCACCTTCGCCGAGATATCTTATCGAACACATATAAGTTACACCGATGTCCACCATTCGCCAAGAGCTATACCGAAGACATCAATATCATTGGCAAGACATTCCATTCTCGCTAAGACTTCTCTCTGAGACTCTTTGTGTTACCCTGATGGCTTTAAACCAAATGTTGTCAGAGAGACTTTAACTCTTTGCTAGGACTTTTCACTGAGCTGCTATAGGTTATCCTGAAGCCCGTAGTCACCATGAGTCTCCCCGATTTATCATTGAATGGCATGTCATCCAAAGAACTCCACGTGATAACAGTTCATAGCGAATACACTGTCATAGCAAAGGCTCCAAAGAATAAGCATTCGGCAAGACTTCTGCAATGTCACAGCGACCTATTCAAAACAGAATGTATCAAAGCTGCTAGTCGGCTAGACATGATAGATGTCATACCGACTTTGCTCTAATGGAGGTTTCAGCCTATGATTATTGAGGCATACTTTTCCAACAATCTCCCACTTGACGAAGATCACACAGGCACCTCCAGAGCACAACATAACTTATTGAAAATCATGGGCACTAAGGCCCATTGAATTGGCACACCACCTGAACTTGTCTGTGCTCACTGGCTTCATCAATGCATCTGCAACATTCTCCAAAGTATCAACCTTTTCCAAACAGACCTTTCCATCCTCAACCATATCTCTTACAAAGTGGTATTGTACATCAATATGTTTCGTCCTGGCATGGAAAGTTGGATTCTTTGCCAGATAAATTGCACTCTGACTGTCACAGAAAATAGTTATTTCCCCTGCATCAAAACTAATGTTAGAACACAAATGTTTCAACCAAATTGCTTCTTTACAAGCATGAGTAGCTGCCATGTATTCAGCCTTCGTAGTGGACAAAGTGACAACATCCTGCCGCTTACTCATCCAACTCACTACACCACCATTCAACATGAAAATGTATCCACTGGTGGACCTCCTGTTGTCATTGTCCCCTGCCCAATTAGAATCTACATATCCACGAATGTTGAGAGTCCTCTGTGATTCAACCAAGTTCACATGGTAACACAAAGAAAAATTTGAAGTTCCCTTCAAATATCTAAACACTCTCTTCAGAGCATCCCAATGCGTTCTTCTTGGATTAGCCATAAATTGACTAAGAACTCCCATTGCTTGGGAAATGTCTGGCCTTGTACAAACCATTGCATACATGAGATTGTCAACCGCACTAGCATAGGGTACACTGGTCATGTCCTCCATCTCAGTAGGAGATTTTGGACAGTCCTCAATAGATAGCTTTGTTCCCTGCAAGATTGGAACCACTAGCTATTTGCAATCATTCATACAAAATCTCTCAAGAATAGTCCTGATATAATTACTCTGATTGAGCCATAGTTTTCTATTCTTCCTATCCCTGGTTATCTCCATCCCCAGAATATACCTTGCTGCACCAAGATCTTTCATTTCGAACTTAGCAGACAACTGAGACTTAAGATCAGAAATCATTAGTTTACTATTGCCTATGAACAACATATCATCAACATAGAGAGCAATAATAAGTACTTGATCACTTTCAGCTTTATAATATACATAGTGATCAAATTTTGATCTCACAAATCCCAAAGACAATACAAAAGTATCAAATTTTTGGTACCACATTCTAGGTGACTGCTTTAACCCATACAGAGGCTTCTTTAATTTGCATACTAGTTTTTCTTTTCCCTTCTCAACAAAGTGCTCAGGCTGGGACATATAGATTTCTTCTTCAAGATCACCATGAAGAAACATTGTCTTCACATCCATCTGTTCAACCTCTAAGTCATAGGTTGTTGCAAGTGACAAAAGAAATCTGATAGATGTCAGCTTTGCTATAGGAGAAAATATTTCCCCATAATCGATTCCCTCTACCTGGGAATAACCCTTTGCAACCAGTCTCACCTTGTACTTTTCTACACTACCATCCAAACCAATTTTCTTCTTAAATACCCATTTGCAGCCAACAGCCTTTCTCCCTTTAGGCAAGGGCACCGGACTCCAGGTTTCATTCTTTTCTAATGATGCCATCTCTTCATTCATGGCTTCCAACCAAGAGTCTAAATCAAACATTTTAAATGCCTCCTTTACAGTCCTAGGCTCATCAATGCTAGAAATTAAAGTATAGGCACAAGTAGAAACAATCAAAGAGAACCCATACCTATCTGGTTGTTTTCTTTCTCGGGTTGACCTCCTCACTTGCTAAGGTTGAGGCTGAGGTTCTTCTTCTTCTTCAGAACTATCCGAACTACTTGAGCTCTCCTCAGTTTCAGGTACATTTTGAATTTTGAATTCCTCTTTCTCTAGTGTAGGAGGGATTAATGCTACATCCTTATTGTTTTCTAACTTTGTCTCTGACTGCAGATCTAAAGTGGAAGGTTTCATCTCATGAAAGATTACACTTTTGCTGTATACAACCTTCTCCGTATCATGATTCCAAAGCTTGTATCCTTTTATGACAGCGTTATAGCCAATAAAAATACATTTGACAGCCTTGTTCTCCAATTTAGATCTTTTCACATATGGCACATGAGCATATGCCTCACATCAAAAAACACGAACATGTCTAAGAGAGGGATTCTTACCAGACCACGCTTCCAAAGGTGTTTTCTCAACAAGAGAAAAATTTGGAGAACGATTAATTAGATAACATGCAGTAGATACAGCCTCAGCCCAGAATTTTTCCTCCAAGTCAGCACTACTAAGCATACTTTGTGCTCTCTCCATCACTATCCTATTGAACCTTTCTGCAACTCCATTCTACTGTGGATTATAAGGTGTAGTCTTATGTCTTTTAATTCCATGGTCTTTACAGTATCTTTCAAATTCATCCGAACAAAATTCACCGCCATTATCAATCCTTAAGCATTTTATTTTTCTACCAGTCTGATTTTCAACAAGGTTCTTAAATTCCTTAAATTGACTGAATACTTCTGATTTACTTTTCAAAAAATATACAAATGCTCTTCTTGAATAATCATCAATGAAGGACACGTAGTATCTTGACTTAGATAAAGAAGGAACATCCACTGGACCAAACACATATGAATGAATATAATCTAGCAAACCAAAAGATTTATGAGGACTAGAATAAAAAGAAACACGGTGTTGCTTTCCATATATACAATGCTCACATAATTCAAATTCGAGATTACAATCTTCAAGCCCCTCAACCAGGTTTTTATTCTTCAAGGTTTTTAAACCTTTTTCTCCTATGTGGCCTAACCTATCATGCCAGAGCATGTCTTCTCTGCTGGAATTTTTACTTCCATAGAGTTTGCATAATTAGGGATATTTCCCTCTTTACCTCCACAAGCAGCTTTCAGTGACTTTCCAGAACACTGTTACATTGAATAGCATGTGCATCCACCTTGTACAGGGTACCAATTGAGCACCCTAGCCAACACCATTGAACCTCTAGTCATCTTGCAGCCATTTCCAGAGAATGTGACTTGTACTCCAATATCATTCAGCATACTTACAGAAAGTAAGTTTGAGCCAGACCTGGTATATGCATTATATTATTGATTCCCTTCACTCTGCCATCAGGGAATTGTATTCTGACTCTTCCACAGCCAACAATCTCTAAAGTTGAATCACTTTCCAAGTACACCTTTCCACCATTGTATTCTTCATACTTCGTGAACCATTCTCTATGAGATGTCATGTGGAAAGATGCTCCAGAATCAATCAGCCAGACATCATTTGATGCTTGAGTAGCCAAGGTTGCAATGAAGGCGTCACCATCACTATGAGAAGAACCATTATCGGAAGAGCCCTTCTTATTCTTTTTCTCTTCTTTACAATCCTTTCGAACATGACCAAGTTGCCCACAGTTCCAGCACTTCACCTTGGACTTTTCGCCAGGAGACTTTGATCTCCCTTCTAATTTTGATTTGGACTTCTTGTCCTTCTTCTTGCCTTTCTCTTTCGGTCTTTCTCTGATAGCAAGAGCTTCCTTCACCATCTTAGAAGATTTCCTTCTCATTTCTTCTAACAGCAAAGAACCAACAACATCTTCCATCTTGAAGTTGGATGTTGTTCACCCAATAGCCATCACTAGATGATCCCATGAGTCTGGAAAAGAACACAATAATAGCATACAATGATCCTCTTCTTCATTCTTCAAACCAACAAATGTTAATTGACCAAGTAGCATATTAAATGCATTCAAATGATCAGCTACATACCCTCCTTCCTGCATTCTCAAAGAATACAACTTCTTCCTGAGGAACAGTTTATTCACCAAGGACTTGCCCTGATAAATAGACACCAGTCTCTTCCAAAAAGAAAAGGCAGTCTTCTCCTCATGCACATTCAGAAGCACTGAGTCTTCCAAACAGAGCCTTATCAGCCCCTTAGACTTCCTATCTGTAAGGTCCCAATTTTCTTGCTTCATGCTTGTAGGTTTAGTTCCAAACACTGCAAGCCACAAATCATGATCAACTAGAAGATCCTCCATCTTGAGTTTCCACAACTCAAAGTTACTGCCATTGAAATTCTCTATTTCAAACTTTCCAGACGTGCTAGCCATCTCAACCTGTAAGCAGAAATAAAAAAACTCTACAAGACTCCCACTGAATAGAATTGACTCAAAAAACCCAATGTACCCACATGGATAACACAGCTGGCTAGGCTCTTATACCACTTGTAAGGAGAATCAGATGCGGAAACAATTCTCCTAACATCAATACCTCAGAGAAGAATGTAGATATACTTTTAATTTTTCAATTACAATTCAACTAAGATGCACTATGAAGTAAATAACAAAAATAGAGTATTTGACAATCACATAGGAACACCATATATACGTTGGAAAACCCTTACGGGAGGAAAACCCACCACACCAAGAGAAGTCACTTTGTATTACAGTAATAACATTTACATACAAGTTTCAAACTTATCTTTCTGATGTCTGTTTTCAGCAGCATTCACCATGAACAATCTTTTATAGGAACCTTCAAGTTATAGTCATTATAGATAAGATTACATTTACTGATCATACAATCACCCAGCAATCTGTCAATGCAACAAACCGATCACAATCTGCAATCACAGAATATATCCATGTTGTTCCATGTCCGTTGAGCTTCCTCATAGAACCATCACAACAAACTACCTTCTAACTGTTCAGATTCAGCTTCTCCTATTGGTCCACGAGACTCCAGATGGGATGGTCAAACTGTCAAAAGAATTCATACTGTGTTGGCATCTCGGTGAGACACTAACAGTGTCTCGCCGATGCCACATAACCTTCATATCAATATCGATAAAAAATTTCAACAATCTCACAACATGTATCGACTTTAGTTTTCCTTTTGGCAAGAGTATCACTCTCGCCAAGACATCCCAACAAGCCTCCTTTTGTTACAATGAGTTCAGAAGATTATTGCTAAAGCATTCTTATGTCGCCAGGAGATCATACCGAGTTCCATATGTTATACCAATACTAGTGTTCTTATCAGCCAGATAATCGTCTTTCACTAAGACCATATATCGAGTCATCAAAGTTACTCTAAAGCCCACAAACATACCGAGCGCCAAGTAGAAGCCAGCAAGACTCTTGTCTATCACTAAGAGGTTTCTCTGAGATCCCATATGTCACCCCGAAGCCATCAATAGTCGCCAAGACACATTACCTTCGCCGAGAGATCTTATCAAACAAATATAAGTTACACCGATGTCCACCGTTTTCCAAGAGCTATACCGAAGACATCAACATCATCGGTGAGACATTCCATTCTCACTAAGACTTCTCTTCGAGACTATTTGTGTTACCCCGATGGCTTTAAACCAAATGTTTTCGGTGAGACTTTAACTCTTCGCTGGGACTTCTCACCGAGCCGCTATAGGTTATCCTAAAGCCCATGGTCGCCATGAGTCTCCCCGATTTATGATTGAATGGCCTATTGGCCAAAGAACTCCACGTGATAAGAGGTCATAGTGAATACACTATGTCACAGCAAAGGCTCCAAAGAATAAGCATTCGGCAAGACTTCTGCAAGGTCACATCGACCTGTTCAAAACAAAATATATCAAAGCTGCTAGTCGGCCAGACATGATAGATGTCATAACATAGTGAAGACCCAAATTAACATCTCCAACATAAAAATACTTTAATTAATTTCATTTCAAACATCTGCAACATTCTATCATCACCATGTCGATCAGGAACATGAAAAATTGAACATGCACAAGAAAAGATCTTCACAAGCTCACAAGATCAATTGAGCATACCAAAAAGATATAAAATGAACTAAAGACATCTGAGAACACCACGAAACAAAAAAGAATCATCTACAACAATTAAGATAGCCAAAATCACACAAACTTTGTTCAGGAACACTGACAGAGACCAACAAAACACTGTCAGACCATAACTCACACAGAACTTCACACAAACCTCTAAAACTTCTGGTAGATGATCTATACATACTCAACAATAAACCCTTTAATCCATGTTAGCTAATCTTTTACGTATAGAACAAAACTCTTTCATGACCTGCACAGTTCCACTAGGAACACAAAACACTTTTTCCTATAATTTTCTCAATATCCTCGACATATACAACAATAGATACACCAAATGCTAATAGTGTTGACATCAATGACAACCACATATCAACAACACATTCATAGCATCCAACAATCTCCCAACAATCTCCCCCTTTGGCATTGATGGCAACACATGATGTGAAAAATACCATCAACCCAACATGCTAATATATTTTGTACTTCTCTTCTCAACTTTCACATCTCTTCTCAGGGATTTTTCACATTACTCTTCTCCCCCTTTGACATCAATTGCAAAGGTAACCATGACCTTTCCATACACATACTTTCAACCACATATCTACACATCTGACTAGTGCCCCTGAGTAGCAGCCATGGAAACATCAATCTGGATCATAATATAGCAATGAGGCTCACGGATTGATGTAAGTAAATGCATCATTTAGTTCTTATTAGGAGAGTTAATTGCCCCTAGAATTCCTCTAAGATACTCAAAAGTATATTTAGGCAATGGCTTAGTAAATATATCTGCAATTTGTTCTTTGGTAGGCACATACTCCAATCTGACTTCTTTTTCATTCACTTTCTCCCTCAAGAAATGAAACTTGATTGATATATGTTTAGTCTTAGAGTGTAGTACTAGATTCCTTGAGATATTTATTGCACTTGAGTTGTCGCAGTATATCGCAATAGGTACTTCATATATTACTTTGATATCTCTCAGCATCTGTTTCATCCATATCACTTGAGTACAATTATTGGCAACAGGAATATATTCTACTTTAGCAGTAGATAGAGAAATTGAGTTTTTCTTTTTACTTAATCAGGATACCAGCTTTTTCCCTAAGAAAAAAGCACCACCACTAGTAATTTTTCTATCATACACATCACCAGCCCAATTAGCATCAGCGTATGCACACAAAGTGAGATCATCATCCTTTGGATACCAAAGTCCAAATTCAACTATTCCTTTCAAATATCTAAAGATTCTTTTGACAACAATCACATGTGATTCTTTTGGATCAGCTTGAAATCTAACAGCCATACACACAGCATTCATAATATCTGGTCTAGTTTGAGTCAAGTATAGCAATCCACTAATCATTGATTTGTACCTAGTTTTATTTTCCTTAGGTGAATCATCATTTTGAGTCAACTTACATCCAGTCACCATGGGGGTACCAATAGGTTTGGAGTCTTCCATTCCATACTTCTTCAACAGTTCTCTCACAAAATTGGACTAAGATATGAAAATACCCTGGTCCAACTGTGTAACTTGCAATCCCAGAAAGAAATTTTCTCATCTCAAATTCACTCTTCATCTCATCAGCAAACTTCATGCATAGATTATCATATCCACCAAAAATGATGTCATCAATAAAGACTTCTATGATTAACTCCTTATCATGATCTAATTTGAAGTATAAGTTACTATCAGCAGTACCTTTAGTGAATCCAAGCTTCAGTAGATATTTGTCCAATCTATCGTACCAAGCTCTGGGGGCTTGTTTGAGTCCATATAGAGCTTTCTTCAATCTACAAACCATATCTTCCTTGTCTATTAGCTAAAATCCATCCGGTTGTTCAATGTACACTTCTTCTTCTAGTTCCTCATTTAGAAATGCAAACTTTACATCCATTTCATATACTTTATAGTTCTTATAAGCAGCATAAGCAAGAAATAATCTTACTGCTTTAATTCTAGCAATAGGGGAAAAGGTTTCTTCAAAATCAATACCTTCCATTTGAGAGTACCCTTTACATACCAGTCTTGCCTTATCCCTAACCACTTCACCTTCCTCATTCAACTTGTTTCTGAATACCCACTTATTACCAATCACATTCTTGTCTTTGGGCCTGGGAACCAATGTCCATGTGTCATTCTTTTCAATCTGTGTCAGTTCTTCTTTCATGGCTTCCAGCCAGTGTTCATATTGACAAGCTTATGTGACACTCTTAAGTTCAATCTTGGAAATCAGACAATATTCTTCTTCAATTTTTCTTCTAGTTTGCACTCATTTTCTCTTATCTACTATGATTTTACTTTCAAATTGATTTAGCATTACATTCCTTGGAGTCTTGGGACTTTCTCAGACTTCTATGTCTTTTGAACTTTCTTCTACACTTGAGCTTGTCTGTGCTTCCTAACTAACTTGATTTTTTGGAACAACTTGTGGTTTCTTCATGGGAACATATGGAATAATCTGAAGTAGATTCGGTGTCTGAGTTTTCTTCCCTTGATTTGTGTTGTCTTCATCTGAATCATAGCTGCATCATTTGGATGATTTGACAGAGTCCTTATCAACTCTGACATTTTCACTTTCAACAATCTTTCTCATTATTTTGTTGTAGCATCGGTATTCCTTGCTCTTTGTGGAGTAACCTAGGAAGATCCCTTCATCACTTCTAGCATCAAACTTACCTATATCATCATCTCTTTTGATATAAAATTTTCTCCCAAAGATCTTGAAATACTTAACAGTAAGCTTGTAACCAAACCATAGTTCACAAGGGGTCTTACCAGAATTTCCATTCACATTTACCTGATTCAAAGTATATGCAGCAATGCTTACCACTTCACTCGAGTACATCTAAGACGCATTCCCTTCTATCATCATTGTTCTATTCTTTCTTTCTACAACTCCATTCTATTGAGGGGTTTGGGGAACAGATAAATGTCTTTTAACTCCATGTTCTTCACAATAAGAATTGAACTCTTTTGAAATGAATTCACCACATCTGTCAGATCTCAAGCATTTTATTTTCCAACCTTTTTCATTTTCTGCCATGGCCTTGAAACTTTTGAACTTGTCCAATACTTCACACTTTTCTCTTAAAAAGGAAACCCAAATCATTCTAGAATAATCATCAATGACCAGCATAAAATACCTTTCTCCATGAATACTTCTAACTCTAGAGGGACCACAAATATTAGTATGTAGCAACTCTAGCACATTGTTTGAATGAAACTGTTTGCTCCGAAAGGAGACTCTAGTTTGCTTACCCATTTGACATTCTTGGAAGATTACATTAGCAGGCTTCACTAACTTAGGTAGATATCTTATTGCTTGAGTAGAACTTATCTTGATAATGTTGTCAAAGTTTACATGACACAATATCCTATGCCACAACCAACTTTCATCTATTTGAGCAATTAAGAAAATTCCACTAGTTCTATTCAAGTGAAAAATATTACCTTTAGTTTTCACACCAGTAGCAATCATGTTTCTGGAACTCCCATGAATCATGCATTTTCTATTCTTGAACTAGAGATCATATCCCTTGTGTACCATCTGTCCAACACTTAACAAGTTATGATTTAGGCCTTCAACATAGAGAACATCAACAGTGTTTTCTTTACCACCAAGGCTAATAGAACCTCTTCCATGAATCACACAAGCATTGTTATCTCCAAATATTACAATCCCACTATCATACTTCTCTAGACTCACAAACTTACTTTTGTCACCGATCATATGATGTGAGCATCCACTATCAATGACCCACTCATCTTTCTCCTCAACTCGGGCTGCAAGAGCTTTCTTATCTCCAGTGGATTCAGTAGGCACTGGCTTATTCTCAATGGTAGCAATGAAATCCCATTCATCTTCATTTCCATCATCTTTATTACACTCATCACCAGTTACTACTTCTTTAGCAAAGTAGCATCTCTTTTGGAATCTAGATTTTCTAGGTTTAGACCTAGACACTCTTTCAAGACATCTTGATGCAAAATGACCTATCTTACTACATGAAAAATATTTAATAGGCAATACATCTTCATACTTACCTTTTCCTCTTCCTTCTTGCTTTGCAATTCGTGCTTCCAGTTCTTGTACTTCTCTTTCTTTATCTTCGAGTTGTTTCATTTCTTCATCATATTTGGATACCTTTCTGGAGCTCTCTCCCAGACTATATCTTTTCGTGTAACTTCTAGATACAATAGCTTTGAATGCATATTTATTTTTTGGTGTGGATTCACCAAATTCACTTATTTCAAAAGCAGCAAGCTTCCCTATCAGTGTATCTCTTGTCATCTTATTTATAGACATAAATTCCTCAATAGCATGAACCTTCATTTTGTAAGGAGGAAAGGATATGAGTATCTTAGCCACAATTTCATCCTCACTCACTAAACCACTGACACATTTAATACCTAGCACTATTTCATTTACTCTCTACATAAAGGAAGTAATATTTTCATATTCACCCATCTTCAGATTCTCATACTTTCCTTCTAAGCTCTATAGCTTAGCCATCTTCACCTATGTATCTCCTTCATACAAAGTTTCTAGCTTCATCCAGATTTCATGAGTTGTTTCTGGACCTATCACATTAGCCATCTTTGAATCTATTAGAGCACTCACCAATGCTTCCATAGCTCTAGTATTACTTTCAGCATCTTTGATTCATTAGTAGAGGAAGAACAATTTTGAGGAATAGTATATTGATCTCTTGTAATCTTCTAGTAAGCATCACCAATGCACTGTAGATGAAATTGCATCCTCACCTTCCATAGTGAGTAGTTGGTTCCATCAAATCTAGGACTGTCCTTCTTGAATGTTGCCATCCTGGATCACCAAGTTGTTAGACTTCTTCAGAGGAACTAGCTCTGACAGCAATTGTTGAAAAAACAAGGACAAACAACTAAGAGTGGGGGTGAATCAATTGTCAAAAAAATTTAAACCTTTTCTAACTTAACCTTCATTTCAGATCTCTTAAATAAGCAATTAACCACAAGCAATTAACACAACAGAGAGACAAAGAACACCAAGATTTTTTTTTGTGGAAACCCTGTTATGGAAAAACCACGATGGATGTTAGTCCACAAGATTATACCCTGATAAAATTATAAAGAGAAAAAATAAGGGGAATGCACATGCATTCAGACAAACTTCCTAGAGCTCATTGCTCAATTACAAAAGGAAGACACATTGTTTTACAAAAAGATTCAGATTACAACCATCCACATTTTGAACTATGAAAATAGCTTATGTCCAAGCCTGATTACAGTTCTAATTAAGCTCAACACTTCTTCACACTTCACACTATTCTCTTCACACTCTTCTCTTCAATGATATTAGAACATATGCACATAGGATCACATGAAGCATACTTTTCACCGATCACACAATCACTCTTATATATCTTCTACAAGAGATTTTACCACCACCCAATCGGCCAAGAAAAATAAAACATATTTACAATGTTGGCCCAGATTTACAAAATTTTGATGTGCACCCTCCAAGATAGGCCACAACATAGTGGAGACCCAAATTAACATCTCCAACATAAAAATACTTTAATTAATTTCATCTCAAACATCTGCAACATGCTATCATCAACATGTCAGCCAAGAACATGAAAAACCAAACATGCACAAGAAAATATCTTCAATCACGAGCTCACAAGATCAAGTGGATGTACCACAAAGATAGAGAATGAACTAGAGACATCTAAGAACACCACAAAACAACATAGAAGCATCTGCAACAACTAAGATAGCCAGAATCAGACAAACTTCATTCAAGAACACTAACACACACCAACAAAACAGTGTCAAACCATAACTCACATAGAACTTCACGCAAACCTCTGAAAATTTCGGTAGATGATCTTGACATAATCAAAAATAAACTCTTTAATCCACATCAGCTAATATTTTACGTACAAAAAAAATTCTTTCATGACCCACACAGTTCCACTAGGAACACAAAATACTTTTTCTTATAATTTCCTCAATATCCTCGACATATACAACAATAGATACGCCAAATGCTAATAGTGACATTGACATAAATGAAAACCACATATCAGCAACACATTCACAACATCCAACAATCTCCCAATAGTATCATTTATTTGATGTATGTCATCCATTTTAAAATTTTCTTGAAAAAGTTAACAAAAATTTTTTTACACACATCTCACTCTCCCCTTTGTTGCCATTGTATATTACACCTATCGGTATAACTAGGAAATATACATATATATTCATATTTATATCCTATCAACAATAACCTTTATATAATTGCAAGGTTGAGACATAATTTCCAAACAAATCTCCCACTTGTCGAACACCTTGCAAGAGTAACGAGAGGGATTAAACATTGTCTCTTAATTGCTAGGGTCTGAAAGGCCCATAATCTCTGAACACCATCTGAACTTCTCTATCATCATAGGTTTAGTTAAAGAATCAGCAACTTTCATCAAATTCTCTACCTTAACTATCTTCACCCTACCATCTTCGATCATATCTTGAACAAAATGATACTATACATCAATTTGCTTGGTCCTAGCATGAAATATCAGGTTCTTGGCTAGACATATCACACTCTAACTATCACAATAAATTGTCACTACACCTTGTTTTATTCCAATATTTGAACACAGTCTCTTAATCCAAATATCTTCTTTACAAGCATGAGTAGCTTCCATGTACTCTACTTCAATAATGGACAAAGCAACCACAACCTGTTGCTTACTTATCCAATTGATTGCACCACCAAATAAAGTAAACACGTAAGCACTAGTGGATCATTTACTATCAATATCACCTACCTAGTATGAATCTACATAACCATGAATATCAAGGGAAATACTATCTTCAGTAACATTACTATGATAACACAAGGAATACTCTGAGGTACCGTGCAAATATCTAAAGACTCTTTTAATTGCATCCCAATGAACTCTAACATGATCAGACATATATCTGAAAAGAACTCCCACTACTTTAGAAATTTCTGGTCTAGTACAAACCATAGCATACATCAAAATTCCAACAGCACTCTGGTAAGGCACTTTGTTCATGTCTTCCATCACTAATGGAGATGTTGTACAATCTAAAATAGATAACTTTGTTACAACAAAAAGGGGAACACACAATGGTCTACAATCTTGCATCTTAAATCTCTATAAAATTGAATTGACATACTTAATTTGGCCAAGACATAGCTTTCTATTCACTCTATCTCTTTTAATTTCCATCCCAAGAATGTGTGTAGATGCACCAAGGTCTTTCATTTCAAATTTAGCAACAAGTTGAGATTTCAATTCTGAAATCATACCTTTCCCTTTGCCAATAAATTACATATCATGAACATATAATGCAATAAATAGGGAATGATCACCATCAGTGTTATAATAAACACAATGATCTGATTTAGAATGCTCAAATCCCAAACTCAACACATATGTGTCAAATTTTTAGTACCACATCCTAGGACCCTATTTTAAGCCATACAAAGATTTCTTCAATTTGTAAACCAATTTACTTTTATCTTTCACCACATAGTGCTCTGGTTGTGTCATATAAATATCCTCCTCCAAGTCACCATGAAGGAAAGCAATTTTCACATCCATTTTCTCAACCTCTAAATCATAAGTAGCAGAAATAGTAAGAAAAAATCTAATGGATGTCATTTTTGCAACATGAGATAATATTTCACCATAATCAACACCCTCAACTTGAGATAACCTTTTGCAACTAACCTTTATTTGTACTTATCAATACCTCCATCTAAACTAATCTTTTTCTTGAACACCCATTTGCAACCAATAGGTTTTCGTCCTTCAGGAAAGGTACAAGATCCCATGTATCATTATTTTTCAAAGATGTCAGTTCTTCATCCATAGCATTCTTCCAAGATTTTGCATCATTCATACTTAGTGCCTCTTCTACATATTTGGGTTCATCCATGTTAGTATTCAAAGAAATAATACATCTCCAATTATTAGGTGTATACCTTTCAGGTGGTTGTCTATGCCTTGTAGTCCTATGAACAAGTTGAGTTGGAGGTTCTTCCTCCACTTCTAAAGATTTAGAGCTAGATGAGCTCTCCTCAACTTCTTGTCTATCCATGGTTCTCTTACCTGATTTGCTTCCAACTCAATTAGGTAGAGTTGAGATATTGTTTATAGATAAAAGATAAAAGGTATACATTCATTTTGTTAAATTATGTTCATATATACAAAAGAATTATTAAATACATTGCATTCCATTATGAAAATGTATACAAGAGAAGAGAGTGAACAAATTTTTCATAAGATTTGTCTTTACTGATAATGACAAATGTACGGTGTCCCACACAAGCTGTGGGAATGACTATTTCAACACAATTAAAAGAATAAACTATACATTTGAAGATAGAAAAAGAAAAGAGCATATGGAAAGAGTACGGATCCATCATTTCCTAAATGACGAACCCCAATTTGAATTTTTCCATCCTTGTCCATCTCCTCCTGCTCAAATGCTCTGGAAGTTGCGAAGTTGCTCTGGAAGTTGCGAAGTTGCTTCGAAAGTTTCTCAGTTGTTCTTGAAGTTTCCTGATTGATCTAGAAATTCCTACATAATATGAGAGTGCTTATGTTAGAGCTCGGGACCTGTAATCTCTACATATGCCACATCAAAAAAAATATAGCCTATTCTCATAAGGTATTGAAATAGTTTGCAACATCATAAGCATAAAGGGAAAGTAGAGGATTATCATCAATATCCATCATATTCTATGTTTCATTGTCCTTGTCTAACATGTTTGTTCACTGTACAGGTATAGATGAAATTATCATTGTTGAATTATCTATATTTGATATCACAACATGTGGAGTAAAATGGGCTCCCACAAGGGTTAAGCCTAGCATTCTACCCTCTTATTTCACTTGAGAGGGATAACCACAAGTTGAATCAGCTATGAAACCATTGAAGACAAGTTTTATACACCATGATTATATTGATAATAGAAATCGCCTTATTAATGAGGGTTTTCCCTTATTAATAAGAACTTTCCTTTTTACCTAAATATGCATAATTCAAAAGTTGGTCATCAAAAGTTTCATGATACTCTTATTGAACAACAATAGTTTTGTGTATAACAAAGTCAACAATAGATACAGTGAATAATCCCCTAAAAATGAAGCATAACTTAGGGACTTTTTAGTAGTACTAGACATGATTTCCATGAGGAATAGACATGATGGGGTACCCATTCATTGAGGGACAGTACCCATCTTGAATGCAAAGTTAAGAGTAAATAGCATAATGACAAGGTGTAAAGCCAAACAGTTATCATGTGTTTGAGTGAATATGTGAAACCCAGATACAAGACTTCAGGATAGAAACCTTCATCTTAAGCGCCTGAACAAAGAATAGATAGCAAATGTCATAGAAAATTTCTATAGTGGGGTTACACAATTTTTTATGAATTTCTCTGAATATAAAACCCTCAAATACCTATAGCAAAAGATTAAAACCTAGATGTATACTTGCCAAGTGAAGATGCAAAAACAAAATGCTCGATAAATGTATAGGGGTCTTCTAAAGGACAAAGTGCAAATACAAAATAGAGCTTTGGCCCTTTGATAGGGGTTGTTTCCAAAAAGCAATATATACAAGAGGAGAATACTTTATGAATGCGTATGAAGGTTCAATAAAAAGCTACAAAATAGAGACTAGGGTTTTGTAAAACCCTCAAGTTTTCATAGGTTTTCAAGGTGAAATTGTCATTTTTAAAATCTTTTTCCATTTTCTTCAAAAGGTCAAGCTCTCAAAATTTTGGAGCTAGCCCAATTGAGGGTCTTTTGAATTTTTTTTCACCAAAGTGTTCATAGTCACGCCCAGGGCTACATAAGGATGTAAGGAATAGAGCCCGAATTTCAGCCTGTATTCAAGATTGAGCTCGGGTTTTCTAAGTCATGGCTACAAAACCTTAGATATAAGCATAAACCGAGCCATGGAAAATCATAAAACCCTCAGCCTAGGTAGTAAGGAAACCCTTGAAAAAGCTTTTGAATGTCAAGAAAAATCACAAAGACAACAAATAAGTCGTGGCATAGAAATGCTTATAAGGAAAAAAATAGAATATATCCATATTTTTTGCAAGTAGAGCTCGAATGGAGCATATTTTTCTATAGAAAATGGAAAAGAAAAGCAAATTCTACTGAAATAAAGAGCTTCCATAAGCTCAATATTGTCTTTTCTCATTGAATATGCAATATTTTCCTCCATGAAAGCATAGGAAAAACTCCATGAAAACCCTATGTTGGCAACACCCTTGATTTTCCAGAAAGTTGCAACAATAAAATGAAGTGAAAAATGAGTGGTGTTCGGTGTGTTTGGCCATGTTTTGTTCTTTAGCGTTTCTACCCTAAATTTGGCCGTCATATCACAAAGGAATTTTTTTCCTTTTTAACTTTTGTAGTAAAACTTCAATTCCCCTTGCACTTTATTGTTATGTCTAGCGACTAGAACATGTCCCCTTCTAGGACTTGTAACTTTTGCATTGACTCCCATGTGGTCAAGTCATGACCTTTGTATTTTATAGCAAGATATAATGTAAAACATGGTTGAAGTGGTGATTTATGAACCATTTTTAATGAATGTTATTTATTGTGCAAAAAAGATTAAGGTGTGTGCTTTTAAGTTCTAGCCAAAATGGATATGGTTAGAGTTATAGAGGTTAGAACACAAGTGGAAAGAATATAGGAGGCTATTTTGGCCAATTTGAAGCACTTGGAGACCATCTAGGAGTTGTTTTGGATGCTTTTATGGTGGGTAAGGTCATTGTTTGACCTTTACTCCACTTTGGAGTCATTTTGGAGGGAGATTGGGTGCTATTTTTTAGGATTTTTGGTTATCCATTACCAAAGGGTTTGTGGTCCCTATTTTGGTGCAATTGTTTGGGAGAGCTTACAATAACTTCAACTTTCATTTTTGAAGTTAGTTCTAATTATGCTCTTGGGTCTACTTTGTGACTTTTTGAAGTCCTTGGGAGAAGAAGACTGTATATTTTGTAACTCTTTTTTTTACATGTATACCAGTTTATACCTTGGAGATCAATGAAGATAAGCATTTTACCTTCTTAATTTTTCTTTGTAGTTGTGTGTAGTTTTTTTATTGATGCAACTACTTGTGAAATTATCTAATTCCTTGTGGTTATGTCTCATTGTAGCACATTGTGCAGAATAATATGTATGTTGCAAGTTGTAGGTTGTGTTAAAATGGAGATGTCTTCTAGTTGTGAAAAGTGTCTTTACTTTTAGGAGAGTAAGCATTAAAACCTTCTTATGAAATATTTATGCAAGAAACATATATAATTGAGTTGTGTATGTGAAGTTTTTTCATCGATTAAAATTATGTGTGCAAATTGTGTTACATGTTTCTTAGTTAGTGTTTTTGTGCATCACCTTAAGTTTCAGTTCCATTTTATGTTATTCCTTTTACCCTTTCCTCTGCAAGTCATTAGAGTATTTTAGGTGAGTACCTTAGGATCCAACCTTCTTTGGAGGTCCATTCAAATTTTAGGCAACCCAAAGGCCTAGGAATGTTCCAATGTTACACCAAAGTGCTAAGTTCTACAACTTAGTAGGGGCACAATTTTTGAGATAATAGTTTTTGGCATGCCTACTGGGATAGTCAAAATAGGACGACTCAAGAAATACATGTGTTTATTGCTAGTTTTGATGTGCAACGAGTAATTTTCAGTCCTTTGAGATGTTAAATCAGCATATCTAGCGACTCTAAGTGTGGAAATTAGGAAAAACTAGTGTTGTATCATTTTATGAGAAAAATTCAAACAAAAAGTTCAAAATATTTTCAGTATTTGTAGTTGTCTCCACCTGAAAGGTAGGGAAGAATTATGAAAAGAGCTCCTCCTTCATCAAGCAAGACATAGTCAACTCCACCTTCAATGAGAGTTGCTATTCATTATGTAAAGACCCACATTTTTGTTGCACCAATGGCTAGAAATCAAGTCTTTGTACCATTTAATGGACGCAGTCCTTTAAATTTGGCTCAACATGATGACATCCCCATGGTTGCTCTCAAAAGCATTCCATTCTTCATGGTAGAATACCATACCATGCCAGTTCAACACATTAAAGAGGTATAAAATTTGTGTTCAGTGCATCATATAGTGGCTAAGAATGTTTCCATTAGACTGCTAGCAGCATCTTTTAAGGGAAAGGCCCTTCAGTGGTTTGGAAGTTTAGCAGTAAATTCAATTTAAACATGGGAATGGCTTGGAGAGGCATTATGTAAATAGTTTTAGGACAAGTCTAATAATTTATCATTGGTGGAGCAGCTCACTACTATCAAGAGGGCCCCTCATGAACACATGACAGACATTAATTTTCATTTCCAAAAGTCTTGGGACAGAATTCCATAGAACATAAATCCTTCACCTGATTATGCATTTTTGTATTTCTTGAGGGCTTTGAATAGTGAGACAGTTATTATGATACAGTCCATGGGTGGAAACACTTTTCCAAAATCCTATGACATAGTTATTAAAGCTATGAACAACCTTATATAGGCGGGAAGGATAGCTCCTACACCTCCTATTCCAATCTTCCCTGATATATAGCCATCTATTGCTATTCCAATACCTCAAATAGCCCCTTTGCTAGCTACTACTAGTCTAGAAAAAGTAGCCCCATCCCAATCTTTTGAGCTGAAAGAGATAAAGGGGTTACTTCAATATTTTAGGAATGAATTAGTGAACATAAAGAACCAGAAATTTCAAAGCTTCAAGCCATACCAGCCTTAGAATCAAGCACAGAACCATCCTTATCAAGAAAATAGGAATCCTTATCAAGCAAATAACCAAGGTGCAAGGAAAAACCTTAATCTAAGGCCTTTTCAAGCATACAACCTGACTGCAATCAATTCAGTGAAGGATTTAGTCCCTATTCAAAATAACCTTGCACAAGAGTATGAGTGGTGATTCCCCTACAATCAACCCCATAACTAGGCTACTTGCTCAAATGGGGTGATTAATCAAGCTTTGATGGTGCAAAATGTATCAAGTATGCAACCTAATGTACCTAATATTGAATCTCCACAACAGCAGGAGCTACCTCCAAGTGATACCACTCTCCTAAATTGGAAAGGAGAGGATTTTTTTTGGGGTCAATCGGGATGATTCTCCAATAGTAGCTAATACAAGAGCCAAGAAGAGAGCCTTTGAGATTGGATAGTCAACAAATAAGGAATCTAATTTAGCTCTTAGAATAGAAAAAGAGGTTGTTGGTCCATATACTTCTCAAGTGCCACACATATTACAAATAAATACACAAGGCACTACCAAAGAGCATCCTAGGAACCAACCCTAATCAACCCACTTACGAGCAGACCTTGTTGTTGTAAGGACCCACAAAAAGGTAAACACTACACCTTTTAATATTATTAAGCACATGAAAAAAATGAATGTCACTATGTCCATGTGGGATTATTTGTCTATCCCAGGACAGAGATTTATTACAATCTACATTATCTGATTTGAATGTGTCAAGTGAAGTTTCAACTAGTTAGGATAAGGATATTTTTACCAATACACCTCAAAACAGCAATGGACAGCCAGGTAAGGAATTCAAACCTCTACCTTTTTATGTGTCTTTGATCATAGTGGATAAATTGGTTCATAACTACATGATTGATTCAGGGGCTAGTAGTTATATTATTCCCAAATAGATTGGTGATAGGTTAGGATTGAAATACCAACCTCTTGAAAAGGGTGTAATTCAGCTTGATGGGACAACCATCAATGTCATAGGGGTCATTAAAGATTTGAATCTTACTTTACATGCATGACCCAACTTTTCCATTCCACAAGACATATTCATTATTGACTTGCCACCATATTTTTCCCTTTATTTTTCAAGAGATTTTATTGCTAAAATAGGTGGTTAATTGTCCTCAGATTGGTCTCATATGCTATTTAGGACTAGGTATGGAACTAAAGTCACCATCAAGTCTGAATTAATATCAAAGGACCACATAGAGCCCTATGTGCCAAGTGCCATCAATGCCAACTGTGTTTTCTTTGATCATGATGAACATTTTGCTACCCAAGAGTGAAATACCCAAATTGAGAATATCCTAGATATCCTTTTCAATGAGTGGGCAGTAGAAAATGTAGAGGATGATCCACGTAAGAACATTGAGGATAAGGCCTAGGTTTTTATATGGTACATGAACTAGATTTTGTTATTCCAAACCTTGAAAAATAGGTTGATCAACAACTTGAGCAATAGAATGAGGTGTGGAAAATGTTCTTTGATGGTTCAAGAAGTAGAAATGGAGCTGGTGGGGGTGCCATGCTTGTATCCCCACAAGGTGAAAAGTACTATTCATCTTTTCATTTTGCATTTTCTCATTCTAATAATACAACTGAATAAGAAGGTCTTATTCAAGGCTTGGAATGGGCAAGAAAAATGAAGATTAGCTTCCTACAAGTATTTGGGGATAGTGAGTTCATAGTCAATCAGGTAAGAGGTTTACATGTGACTAAAAATGATGTGTTGAAGTCTTACAAGCATAGGGTGTGGGACATGATAGAATAATTTGATGCCTTCAATATTATTTTTGTACCTAGGAATAAAAATAAGCATGATGATAGACTAGCTACTAGAGGTGTTCAATTTGACATTCCTAATGATATTAAGAAAGATAAGGTGCAGTAGTATGTTAAAGTTGTTGTAAGGCCATCTATTCATGACAACAATATTCATTGGCAAGTTTTCAAGAGTGATGAGTAGGTACTTAGTTTTTTCCCTGAAGAAGATGAATTTTCAGTGGTAAATCAAGAGAGACTCAAGCAACAATATGATGATCAAATTATATAGCTGAGGACAAACAAATTACCCAAGGGTTTTGTCACCTTGGAATCCATTTTTAGCACTAATGATCAGCTTAAGAAAAGGAAAACTAACATGTATATCAAAGAGTAACATTATGAAGAGCTTGAAATATTTAAAGGTAAGCTCCTTAAAATTGGTAAGATCTATTCCCATGGAGATAGACAAGACTTTGTTGCACTTTTTCAAGAATTTCATGATGTATTTGCATGGGAATATTTTCATTTAAAAGGTTTTGATCTTGAAATTTCCCAACATACCATAGAGCTTGAGTCAAATGCAAAGCCTGTTAGGAAGAAACAGAAGCCTTTAAATCCCAAATTTGATCCTCTTATGGTAAAAGAGTTGACAAAGTTGATTGAGGGAGGCATCATTTTCCCAATCAAGCATACATCATGGGTCTCTAACCTTGTTACGATTAGAAAGATAAATGGAGTGATTAGGCTCTATGTAGATTTTAGAGACCTAAATAGAGCCTCATTAAAATATCACTACCCACTGGCCTCTATGGAACAAATCCTTCAAGTAGTTGCTGGTTCAGAGATATTTTCTTTGCTTGATGGTTATTCTAGTTATAACCAAGTATTACTAAAGGAAGAGGATCAATACAAAATAGCATTTACCACAAAATGGGGGATAATGGCCTATAAAAGAATGCCATTTGGCTTGTCCAGCACTAGTGCCACCTTTCAGAGGGCCATGGACATGGCATTTCAAGGTCTGATTTATAAACTAGTGCTCATTTACTTTGATGACATAACAGTGTTTTCTAAGAATACATATGAGCATATTTCCCATTTGAAACAAGTTTTTGAGAGATGTAGGGAATATGTAATATCCCTCAACCCAAAAAAATGTATTTGTGTTGTCCACGAAGGCAAGCTTCGTGGACATGTAGTGTCAAAACAGGGGATTACCATTGATTCGAAGAGGGTAAATGCTATCTTAGCTTTGACTTTACCTAGCCATAAGAAGAGGCTACAAAGTTTCCTTGGCTGAATTAATTGTGTGAAAAGGTTTATACTAGATATAGAAAATCTATTGAAACCACTAACTGCTATGTTGAAAAAGAATGCATGTTTCAGTTGGACCAAAGAGGGTAAAGTAGTTTTGAAGCAATCAAGGAGGCATTAACAATAGCTCCCACTTTGGTAAATCCTAACTTTGCAAAGTATTTTATTCTTTATGCTTTTAGTAGCATAGACACCATTTATACAATGCTGGTATAGCAGAATGATGACAATTTGGAATAGCCTATTGCTTTTTTTAGTCAATTCCTAGAAGACTATGAGAAGATATATACTTTTTTTGGAAAACATGTACTTTTTGTTAGGAGTTTAAAGAAATTTAGGCATTTGATTTCTAATAACAAAGTTCATCTAATGGTTGCTCATCCTAGTGTTAAGGAATTTCTTCTAAGCAAATATCTTAATGAGAAGAGAGTGGGTTGGATCAATAAAGTCATGGAGTATGACATTGACATCAAGATCATAAAGTTGGTTAGGGGTAAAGGGATGTGTGAGAAGCTAGCTATTGGGTTAGAAAATGAGCAAGTAACTCATAAGGAAGTTGTTTTTGTCACCAATGATGAACCTTAAATTGCTAAACCAACATTGGGTGCAAGTTGGATACAAGAGATGGTTCATTTCTTGCAGACTGGAGAGTTTCCATATGGTTTGGATAGAGCAAAAAGGAGGTACTTCAAGTTATAGTCAATTCCTTATGTACTTCTTAATGGTATATTGTTTAGAAAGGATCATAATGGGGTATTACTAAGGTGCATTGATACTGATTAGATTGATAAAATACTTCAAAAGTTCCATGATGGAAAAACTAGTGGACATTTTGCTCCAAGGACAACAGCTTGGAAAATAATGAGTGTTGGTTACTATTTTCCAAATATTTTCAAAGATGCTCATGCTTGGGCAAGAAAATGTGTTAAGTGTACCATGTTTGCAAGCAAAGAGAGGCTACCAGCTTTTCCTTTGGAGCCTATACAAGTGGAATAGCCTTTTATGACGTGCGGTATTGATTTTATAGGACCTATAAACCCACCTTCTAGTGCAGGTCATAGATGGGTCCTCACTTCAACTGACTATTTTACCAGATGGACTGAAGCTATGGTTTTAAAAGAATCCAATGAAAGTGTTTTTTTGAATTTTTATGATGATTTGATAACCAAATTTGGTGTGCCTAAGTCAATTATTTTTTATAATGCCTTAGCTTTTGTTGGAATGAGGGCGAGTGATTGGGCTATCAAGAATGGTATTCATTTGAATACTTCTTCAAACTATTACCCTCAAGGTAATGGTTTGGAAAAATCAACCAACAAGAATCTGATAAAAATTATCAAGAGAAAAATGGAGGGTAACCAAAAAAATTGGCACACCAAGTTGAAATCTGCCTTGTGGGAAAATAGAATAACACCAAAGAGATCTATTGGAAACTCCCTTTATATGATGGTATATGGGAAAGAGGAAAGGTTGTCCTTGTCTATTGAGCTTCCAGATCTAGATATTGTTAGTCAACTTGAAATGTTTGAGGAAGATCCAATGGTAGTCAGATATGCACAACTAATGGAGCTAGAAGAAACAAGAGATAAATCCATGAAAATAATGGAGTTTCATCAACTCCAAGTAAAAATATTTTTGACAAGAAAGCAACACCAAGGGTGTTTAAAGAAGGGGATGTTGTGCTTAAGTGGGATGAGCTAAAGAGAAGGCCTAGAAAACACACTAAGTTTGACAGTATGTGGAGTGGCCCATTTGTCATTGTAGAGTGGAAGAAGCACAATGCTTTCCAGTTCTCAAAAATAGATGGTGAGTTACTACCTATCCCAGTTAATGGGATACACCTCAAACTCTATTTTGAGGTATGATTACCTTGGTACTTGTTAGTGTAGGAGTTTTGATGCAATAAGTGTTGTTTCAAATTAGTTCTAGATGTTGTTTTATTTCCTCTAAGTGTTGTTTTGCATAGTTAGTGAGTTTTTCCTGAGTTTTGGTAGGTTGAAATAAGGTTTCAAGGTGTTATACATTGTTTTGAAGAATTACAGCAGTATGCAAGACTATTTTTCAAGTCTTTTTTCTATTTACTATGTGCCCAATGGATAAGTTCAGGCAACTCGTCAAGATGTTTAACAAGAAAACATTTAGCAAATGTCACCAAAAAATGTTACCTAATTTTTCTTGCAACTCAATTAGGTAGATTTGAGTTTGTGTTTTCAAATAAAAGATAAAAGGTATACATTCATTCTACTAAGCTATGTCCATATGCATAGAAGAATTATCAAATACATTGCATTATGTTATGCAAATGTATACAAGAGAATAGAGTGAACAAATTTTTCATAAGATTTGTCTTTATTGATAATCACAAATGTACATTGTCCCACACAAGCCATGGGAATGACTATTCCAACACAATTAAAAGAATAAAATATACATTTGAAGATAGAAAAAGAAAAGAGCATATGGAAAGAGTACAGATCCGTCATTTCCTGAATGATGAACCCCAAGAAGAATTGTTGCATCCTTTTCTAGCTCCTCCTACTCAGATGCTCCAGAAGTTGCTTAGTTGCTCCAGAGGTTGCCTAATTGCTCCAAAAATGCTTGCATAAGATGAGAGTGTTTGTGTTAGATCTCAAAACCCATAATCTCTACATATGCCACATCTACAAATATATAGTCTATTCTCATAAGGCATTGAAATAGTTTGCAACATCATAAGCATAAAGGGAAAGATGAGGATTATCATCAATATCCATCATATTTTGAGTTTTATTGTTTTATTCTAACATGTTTTATTCAATGTGTAGGTATAGGTGAAATTATCATTGTTGAATTATCAATATTTAATATCACTACATGTGGAGTAAAATGGGCTCCCACAAAGGTTGAGCCCAACATGTTTCCCTCTTCTTTCACTTGATAGGGATAACCACAAGTTGGATCAGCTATGAAACCATTGAAGACAAGTTTTATACACCTTGATTATATTGATAAGAGAAATCACCTTATTAATGAAGGATTTCCCTTATTAATAAGAACATTCCTTTTTACCTAAATATGCATGATGCAAAAGTTGTTCATCAGAAGTTTCATGATACTCTTATTGAACAACAACAGTTTGTCATATAACAAAGTCAAAAAGAGATACAGTGAATAGTCTCATGAAAATGAAGCACAATTTAGGGACTTTTCAGTAGTGATAGACATGATTTCCATGAGGAATAGATATGATGGGGGTAAACATTCCTTGAGGGATAGTACCCATCTTAAATGAAAAGTTAAGAGTAAAAAACATAGTGACAAAGTGTAAAGCCAAATAGTTATCATGTGTTTGAGTGAATATGTGAAACCCAGATGCAAGACTTCAGGGACACAAACCTTCATCTTAAGCACCTAAACAAAGAATAGATAGAAAATGTCATAACAAATGTCTACAGTGGGGTTACACAATTTTTTATGAATGTGTTTGAATATAAAACCATTGAATACCTGTAGAAAAATATTAAAACTTAGATGTATACATGCCAAGTGAAGATGCTGGAACAGAATACTCAAGAAATGTATAGGGGTCTTCTAAAGGACAAAGTGGAGATACAAAATAGATCTTTGACATTTGTTAGGGGTTTTTTCCAAAAAGAAATGTATAAAAGAGGAAAATCCTTTATCAATGAGCATGAAGGTTCAATAAAAAGTTGCAAAACAAAGACTAGAGTTTTGTAAAACCCTCGATTTTTCATAGGTTTTCAAGGTGGAATCACAGTTTTTTTAATCTTTTTGCCATTTTCTTCAAAAGGTCAAGCTCTCAAAAAATTTGGAACTAGCCCAATTGAGGGATTTTTTAATTTTGTTTCACCAAAGTGTTCATAGCCATGCCCAGGGCCATGTAAGGATGTAAGGAACAAAGCCAGAATCTCAGCATGTATTCAAGGTGAGCTCAGGTTTTCTAAGTCATGGCTGCAAAACCCCATAAATAAGCATAAACTAAGTCATGGAAAATCATAAAACCCTCAACAATTTTACTATGGAAACCATTGAGAAATCTTTTGAATGTCAAGAAAAAGCATAGAGACAACAAATAATTCATGGCATAGAAATGCTTATGAGGAAAAAAAATAGAATATATCCATATTTTTTGCAAACAAAGCTTGAACGGAGCATATTTTTCTACAGAAAATGGAAGAGAAAAGAAAATTCTACTAAAATAGAGAGCTTACCTAAGCTCAATATTGTCTTTTCTCATTGAATATCCAAGATTTTCCTCCATGAAAGCACAAAAAAAACTCCCTGAAAACCCTATGTTGGCGGCACCCTTGATTTTCCAAAAAGTTGCAAGAACAAAATGAAGTGCACATTGAGTGGTGGTTGGTGTGTTTGGCCACATTTTTTTCTTTAGGGTTTCTACCCTAACTTTGGCCGACATATCACAATGGCATTTTTTGCCCTCTTTTTAACTTTTGCAATAAAATTTTAATTCCCCTTGGACTATACTATTATGTCTAGTGACTAGAGCATGTCCCCTTCTAGGACTTGTAACTTTTGCATTGACTCCCATGTGGTCAAGTCATCACCTTTGTATTTTGCACCAAGATATAATGTAAAAACATGGTTGAAGTGGTGATTTATGAACCATTTTTAATCAATGTTATTTATTGTGCAAAAAGATTAAGGCATTTTTTTTAAGTTCTAGCCAAAATGGATATGGTTAGAGTTATGTTTATGCAAGCATATAGGGGAGGTTAAAGACATTAGAAAACAAGTGTAGAGAATATAGGAGGCTGTTTTGACCAATTTGAAGCACTTGGAGAGCATTAGGAGCTTTTTTGGACGCTTTATGGTTGGTAAGGTCATTGTTTGACCTTTTCTCCACTTTGGAGTCATTTTGGAGGGAGTTTGGGTGCTATTTTTTAGTCTTTTTGGTTATGCACGACCAAAGGGTTTGTGGTCCCTATTTTGGTGCAACTATTTGGGAGAGCTTATAGTAACATCAACTTTCATTTTTGAAGTTAGTTATGATTATGCTCTTGGATCTACTTTGTGACTTTTCAAAGTCCATGGGAGAAGACTGTATATTTTGTAACTCTTTTCTTTGACATGTGTATCAGTTCATACCTTGGAGATCAATGAAGATAAGCATTTTACCTTCTTAATTTTTCTATTCAATTATGTGTATTTGTTTGATTGATGAAACTACTTGTGAAATTATCTAATTCCTTGTGGTTATGTCTCATTGTAGCACCTTTTGCAGAATAATATGTATGTTGAAATTTGTAGGTCATGTTGAAATGTAGATGTTTTCTAGTTGTGAAAAGTGTCTTTCCTTATTGGAGTGTAAGCATTAAAACCTTCTTATGAAATATTTATGTAAGAAAAATATATAATTGAGTTGTGTATGTGAACTTTTTTCATCGATTGAAACTGTGTGTGCAGGCTATGTTACATGTTTCTTAGTTAGTGTTTTGGTGCATCACCTTAAGTTTCAATTCCAATTTATGTTATTCATTTTACCCTTTCCTCTGCAAGTCATTAGAGTAATTTAGGTAAGTACCTTAGTAGCCATCCTTCTCTAGAGTTCCATTCCAAGTTTAGGCAACCCATAGGCCTAGGAATGTTCCAATGTTACACCAAAGTGTTAAGTTTTGCAACTTAGCAGGGGCACAATTTTGGAGATAATAAGGACTTGATTCAACTTTCTCATGTGTAGAAAGAAATTGAATCACATCTTCCTGTTTACTTTGTTTTAGTTGCAATGTAATAGAAGAAGGGTTACTTTCTCTAAAAATAACACTTTCACTATATTACCTTTTGTGCAACAGAATCACAAAGCTTGTATCCTTTCACACCATAAATATATCTGATGAAGATACATTTCACAGCCTTGTTCTCCAAATTTGTTTGCTTCTCCTTTGGCACATGTGCATATGCCTCACAACCAAAAACTATAAGATGTCTTAATGAATTCTTGTGACCTGAACATGCCTCTATAGGTGTCCTATCAACAAGAGTTGATGTAGGAGACCTATTAATCAGATAACAGGTAGTGGCAACAAATTTCTCCCAAAACCTTTGTTCTAAACCAACACCACTCTACATACTCCTGGCCTTCTCCATCAATGTCCTATTCATTATTTTTACAACTCCATTCTGTTGTGGAGAATATGAATTTGTCTTCTATGTATGAATACCACAATCTTTATAGAATCTATCAAAATCATTAGAGAAAAATTCACCACCATTATCAGTCCTCAAACATTTTATTTTCTTTCCAATTTGTAACTCAACCATTGGTTTAAATTCTTTGAATCAACCGAAAACTTCATATTTACTCTTTAAAAAATATACACATGTCCTTCTACTATAATCATCAATAAATGGAACCTAATATATAAATTTACCAATTGAAGAAACATCTACAAGACCAAACACATAAAAATGAATAAGATCCAATACACCACAAGATTTATGAGAACTTGAGTAAAATTGAACATGGTTTTGTTTTCCATAATGTAATGCTCACAGAATTCAAATTCAAGATTACAATTAGACAAACCTTCAACAAGTTTTTTTATTTTTCAAGGTCCTTAGATCATTTTCTCCAATGTGGCCAAGTCTCTAGTACCATAACATAGTTTTCTCTATAGGTAACTTTATCTCAAAAAGAAAGAGCACCCTTGGGTACCCAAAATCCATGGCCATTTGCTGAAGGTGAAACCCCCACTTCTTCCATAGATTTTCTTTTCATAGAAGTATTATTGCACTCAATAGTTCATGCATCAAGCTTATATAATGTTCCATATCTAACACCTCTAGCAATCGCCATAGCACCTCTAACCATCTTGCATCTTGCATCAAAAAATACTACCTACACACCCACATCTATTAGTTTGTTGACAAAAAAAAAATCATGTTAATCCAAGGATATGCAACACACCATTAACCCTTTTCTATTCTACCATCTGGAAATCTAATTTTGAATTTTCCATAGCCAATAATGTCTAAATGAGATTCATCACCCAAGTACACCTTACCTCCATCAAATTCTTCATATTTAGAAAACCAATCTCTACTAAAGGTCATATGGAAAGATGCACCTGAGTCAATTAACCATGCATCATTACCTCAAAGATGCAATGAATGTGTCACCATGTTCCTTCTTGAACTCAAAATCAAAATCAAATTTCTTATTTTTCTTCTTTTCTTCTTTACATTCCTTATGAACATTTCTAGGCTTACCACAAATCCAGCAAATAACTTTGAAATTTCTAGGAGATTTAGATCTCCCCCTAGACTTGGATTTGTCACGCTTCTTATTCTTCTGTCCTTTTTTCTTAGGTCTTCCATGAATATTTAGGACCTCCATGGAAATTATGGATAACTTCCTCCCCATCTCTTCAAAAAACAAAGAACCCACCACATCTTCAATCTCTGAAATAACAGAAGTACTCCCAATAGCCATAACAAGATAATCCCACAAATCTAGAAAAGAAAAATGCAAGATCTGAAATTTCTACTCCTCATCCATTTTGACACCAACTGATGCCAATTGAGCCACTATAATATTGAATGCTTCTAAGTGATCTATAATTCATCTACCCTCTTCCATTCTCAAGGAATACAATTTCTTCCTCAAGAAAATCTTGTTCACTAAAGATTTGGCCTGATACATCTCACCAAGCTTCTTCCATAGTTTCTATGCAGAGGTCTCCTCCTGGACATTAATTAAAATAGATTCTATCAAACACAATCTGATTAGACCCTTGGATTTACAGTCCATAACATCATATTGAGCATGCTAAGTAGGATTTGTAGGCCTTGAAACATTCTCGTCAATAGCATCCCAGAGATCTTGATCTATCAACAGATCCTCCATCTTTAGCTTCCACATTTCAAAATTATTTCCAAAAAAAAATTCCACCTCTATTCTCCTTGATGAACTTGCCATCTGAAAATTCCTGCAACAAGATCAAAAGTATCTTCTACATAAGCTCCCACTCAAATATAGATTAGTTCAAAAAACCCAACAACCCACAACTAAAACCAAAGGTGATCAAGCTCTGATACCACTTGTAAGGAAGCTAAGGTAGTGGAACAAAATCCTACACTAATCTTGAGAGGAGAATAATGCAAAAAATTTATAGATCTTTAGCAATTACAGAAACTTAAACTGAAATAAACATAAATATCATGCATACCATGATAGTGATTTACGTGGGGAAAACCCTTTCGGGAGAAAAAACCCACACTCCAAAATCTGCCTAATATATTATTCAGAAATCACAAAGATGCAATATACTTGCAAAGCAAGCTTCTCATAGGAGTATCACTACTAGAGATCAAGAGACAACATGACTGCTATCAGACTCTCAGAATACATCACCGTCTCTACCGCAATCATCATACAATGCCCTCATAAAATAGAGTTACATTTTAGGGTAAGACGGGCCAAAAAAATATCCACCATTAGATCTAAAACCTAATAATTAATGGTCTATATTTACAAAGTAAAATTTATTTTATGTATTTCATCCATTTTAAAAGTTTCTTGAAAAATTTAACAAAAAATTATTTACACACATCCCACTCTCCCACCTTGCTTCCACTGTATATTACACCTATTGGTGTAACTAGGAAATATACATATATATTCATATATATATCCTATCAACAATAACCTTTATATAATTGCAAGGTTGAGACACAATTTCCCAACAAAACAAGGCAACTAAGAGAGGGGGTGAATGAGTTGTAGCAAATTTAACCTTTAAAAACTTCCACCATAAATCAAATCTATTATCATTCATAAATCTTTTACTCTTCTAATATGATTAATCATTAAGTGTAAAAGTAGAAACTGGAAGAAACAAAACCATGCACACAATAACACCATATTTACATGGAAAACCCGATAAGGGAAAAACCACGGTGAGGATTAGCTCACAATATAGAGAATATCAAAATCGATTACAAAGGCTCACTGCCAGAAAAGCTCATTGGAAAAACAGGACTCACTATCCAGAAAGGGTTAACCACTCGTAAGGCTCACTACCACAAAATTACAAAATAAGACAGAAGAGATTTATGACAGAGAGAAAATAGTCTTAATGTAATGGAGATTTCCACCACAATTCGATCACACTCTTGCAGACATGCTTGAGTGATAGAGTACACCTTCAGCTCACTACCTCTAAAAACTCGCCACTTGAATTTCACACTAACCTGCTCAAACTTCCATCACACACACACTATTTCACACCCATCTTGTTTTTTCATCCATCCACACCTTTCTCAACCATCTCAACTTCTATTTATACCATCTTCAACTTTGAAACTCATCCAAAGTCAACCACATACCATTTGTATTTACAAATTCAAATTAGGCCCACACCAAAACATTCTACAGTGGAATTAGAATGTGGGTGACCCAAACACACACTTAATGAGGAGCTAAATAAGTCCCAACATGCCTCAACATGCTTCCATGATCTTTGTAAGTAGTTTTTAACACAAGGTCAGCCAAAACCAGCGTAAAACACATAAGTCAATTAAGCACACTCAACCTCAACACGATCCAATCATTTCGGATAAAAAAAATAACTTGAACATGACCTCTTCAACTTATCATAAGAATCATAAGTCATAAGACTCAAACAAGAAGAAATCTAGAGCAACTAAATTTCTATTAGACCTCAGCCAGACACATAGAAAAGTATGGTTCACAACTAGTGAACATAGCTCGCACTGTACAACGATCCAAAAACCAAAAATTTGGATATAATAGCTTCCAACAATCATGAACAATACCTTAGATCCTCACTAGCATAGCAACACATTTTGGAGTAAAACCCAGAGTAAACATTGAATACTTGTAACCTTTCTTTATTATAATTTTCTTAATAACCTTGATATATACAACCAATAATCGACATACATGACATCAATGACAACAGCAACCAGTTAACCTATTAATCACTTGACATCAATTGCAACACCTTCATACTTGCAACAACCCCCCTTTGTCATTGATGGAAACACATGATGTGAAAAACCATCAAAGACAACACAACAGCTTTGAACACATTTTCTCATGATTTTACTTTCTCCCCCTCAGATGATACTCTCTCTAGATAAGCTTTTTTCACATGATATTCTTCTCTCCCCCCTTGAAATCAATGGAAAAGACAAAATATATTAGCATTGTTTTCCCATTTGACATTAGGGACCTTACTAGTACTAAATACTCCCCCTTAGGAGTATACCCAAAAAAAATTCCAATTACAACACAAGATACTACCTACTCCCCCTAAGAGGAGCCACCAAACATCAGTCCAAAAGAGAGATAGATCCATAGATCCACCAAACTGATGCACCTCCATATGCATCTAGTTCAAGAAAGGAGGGGAAATGATCCCTAACTTATCCCAAGGATACTCAAAAGTATCTTTAGGAAGAGCCTTAGTAAATATATCAACAATTTGATCCTTTGTAGGAACATACTCAAGCTTTACTTCATTCTCCACAACCCTCTCTCTCAAAAAGTGATACCTAATAGATATATCCTTTGTCCTTGAGTGCATCACTGGATTCTCTGAAATGTTAATTGCACTTGTATTATCACATAAGATACAAATAGGATCATCATACACTACTCTGATATCTTTCAATGTGTGTTTTATCCACAACTTCTGTACAACAAGATGCAATAGCAATATACTCAACTTTTGCAGTCGATAAGGAGATTGAATATTGCTTTTTACTTAACCATCACACCAATATATAACCAAGAAATAATTCACCACCACTTGTACTTTTTTTGTCATCAACACAACCTGCCCAATCTGCATCTATATAAGCACTTAGTCTAAAATTAGTATCCCTAGGATACCACAAGCCATATATCAAAGTTTCATCAAGTATCTAAATATCATCTTAACAACAACATGTGTTTCTTTAGGGTCTTCTTGAAATCTAGCAACAAGACAAATTGCATGCATAATATCTGGTCTCTAGTAGCGGTTAAATACAATAGACCTCCAATCATAGATCTATACTTTCTCTAATTAGCCTTAGGTGAGTCATCATCCTTGCTCAATTTACAACTAGTCACCATAGGAGTGCATATTGGTTTGGAACCTTCCATTCCAAACTTCTTCAACATCTCTTTTAAATATTTTGATTATTAAATAAAAATCCATTTTTTTATTTGATCGATTCGCAGCCCAAGAAAGAAATTCATCTCACCAAACATAGACATCTCAAACTCTTTTTTCATTTCTTCAACAAACATTTTTCACATTGTTTCATTTCCTCCAAAGATAATATCATCAACATATATAGTTCCACTATCAAGATTTTGTCAATTTCAATTTTGAAATATAAATTATTATTTGTTGTACCTTTATTGAAACCTGGTTGAATCAAATATATGTCGAAACTTGCATACCAAGCTCTAGGAGCTTGCTTTAATCCATATAAATCCTTTTTCAATTTGTAGACCATATCCGGTTGATCTGACAACTGAAATCCTTCTGGTTGTTCCATGTACACTTCTTCCAATTCACCATTCAAAAATGCAAACTTTACATCCATCTGATAAACTTTAAAATCTTTATGTGCAGCTAATGCCAAAAACATTCTAATCACTTCCATCCTTTCCACTAGAGCAAAGGTCTCTTGAAAATATATACCTTCCACTTGTGAGTAGCCCTTACACACAAGTCTTTCTTTATTTCTCACCACTTCTCCACTCTCATTCAACTTGTTTCTGAATACCCATTTTGATCCAATTATGTTTTTATATGTCGGTCTAGGGACCAATTCCCAAGTTTAATTCTTCTCAATCTACATAAGTTCTTTCATAACTCTCATCTAATGCTCATATTTACATGCTTCACTTACTGTCTTAGGTTCAACTTCATAAAGTAAACATAGATTTATTTCACCAACAACAATAGCTCCATTTCTTATTAATACTCCTTTCCTTTTTGTCTCCAATGATTTGATTTTTTGAATGATTCTTTTGCACATATTTAGGTGTCTTTGGGGACACCATCGAAGCTTCTTCTTCAGTCTAATTTTCTTGTTCTTCCACAACTTCTATGCAATCAGGTTCATTTGATACATATCCATCAAATTCAATTGAATTCTTCAATGCTTCATCCACCTTGACATTTTTGCTCTCTACAATCTTTCCTAGCATTTTATTGAAACATCCATAAGCTTTTCTTCTAGTAGAGTATCCAAGGAAGATACCTTCATCACATCTAGCATCAAACTTTCCTAAATTTTCTTCATCCCTTCTGATATAATATTTGCTTCCAAATACCTTAAAATACTTGACAATAGGAATTCTTCCACACCATAGCTCATAGGGGGTCTTAGTATTGTTAGTTTTTTCTTGAACTTGATTGAACATATAAACAGCAGTATGAATAGCTCCTCTCTAGTAAACTTTCAATAGACCTATTTTTGTAATCATTGATCTAGCAACTTCTTAAATCCTTTTGTTCTTTCTTTCAACAACTCCATTATGTTGAGGAGTTCTAGGAGTAGACAATTGCCTCCTTATTCCATGAACTTCACAAAACATGTTAAACTCATTCGAGGTGAATTCACCACCTCTATCGGACCTCAAATATTTAATTCTCAAATTTGATTCATTCTCAACCATAGCCTTAAATGCCTTGAATCTATCTAATGCATCATTTTTTTCTTTGGTAAAAATAACCCATGTATTTCTAGAGTAATCATCAATTAAAAGCATAAAGTACATTTCACCTTGTAGACTTCTTACTCTTGTAGGACCGCAAAGATCTGTATGAATCAAATCCAGTAGTTTTGTAGTAGATTGTTCCTTTGATATAAATTAGTTTCTTGCTTGATTTCCAAACTGAAAATCCTCACAAACAACATTAATAGGCTTTGCAATCATTGGTAAATCTCTTACAGCTTGCACTGCACTGATCCCCTCCAAGTTTTCAAAATTCATATGACACATCCTATCATGCCATAACCAATTATCATTAATCTAAGACATAAAATAATTTCCATTAGCACCCTTAATTTGATAAATATTTCCTTTAGACTTATTTCCTATAGCAATCACTATTCCATATCCTTTCCGTATTTCACATATCTCATCTTCAAATACAAGATTATATCCTTTACTACACATCGATCCAACACTCAAGAGATTATGCCTTAAACCCTTAATATATTAGACATCATCAGTATTATGATTGCCATCAAAACTAGCTGAACCTATCGCACAAATCTCAACACCAGTATCATCTCCAAACTTAACTAAGCCTTCATCATATTTTTCAAGTTTAACAAACTTACTCTTATCACCAATCATGTGATGTGAACAGCCACTATCAACAACCCAATAGTCATCTTTTATAGCCAAGAACAAGCATTCATTGTCATCAAAATCTCCATAATCAAATTCTTCATCAGAAATACCAACATCTACATTCACATAATATTATCTCTTAATCAACTTCCCTTTGTTTTCTTTTCTTAATCTATGCTTATTCTTCTTAGCTCTTTCTAGACATCTTGAAGCATAATGACCTATTCCTCCACAACTAAAGAATTTAAAGGGTAACTTACCTTCATACTTATCGGAGCCCTTTTTCATCCTTCTTACAAAGTTAGCTTTTACTTCATCAAGGTTCTCTTCATTTGGATCTTCAACTTTTGTAGCCTTGAAATTAGTTTTTATCTTGGATCAATTTCTCAAGATAGGATTTCTCATTTCAAATGATGTTAGAGTACCCAATAATTGATCTTTATTATAAGTATTGTAATATATAAATTCCTTAATATTAGATACCTTTCCATCCACTCTCTGTACATAAGATTTAATGTTCTCATCTTCAAACATATGAAGGATTTTGAACTATGCCTCCAAATTTTGTAACTTTACTTCTTTGACCTTTTCATCTCCTTCATGAATCCTTTCCAATGCCTCCCATACTTCTTTAGCAGTCTTCAAATTTTGAACTTTAATCAATCTGGAATGTGAAACACTATTCTTCATAATGAACTTTTCCTTATTGTTTGCTTCATGAGCTATGATTTCATTAGTTTTACTCGGACCATTAGTAGGAGTGTAGGTAGTCTTATAAGCTTTCTCAATATCATATCCACAATACTCCAGATATCCTTCCATCTTTATTTTCCAGAGGGCATAATTAGTTCCATCGAACCTAGGACACTCAATAGTGATCTCGCTCGCCATCCTAAACCTTCCTGAAGCAGTAAAGATCTTCACCAAGGAACCAATATCTGATACCAATTGTTGAACAAGACAACTGAGATGGGGAGGTGAATCAGTAGTAGCAAATTTAACCTTTAAAAAACTTCCACCAGAAATTAGATCTATTATCATTCACAAATCTTTTACTCTACTAATATGATTAATCATTAAGTGTAAAAGTAGAAATTGAAAGAAACAAAACCATGCACACAATAACACCAGATTTATATGGAAAACCCAATAAGGGAAAAACCACGATGAGGATTATCTCACAATATAGAGAATATCAAAACTGAATACAAAGGCTCACTACTAGAAAACCTCACTACCAAAACAAGACTAACTGTCCATAATGGGTTAACCACCCAGAAGGCTCACTACCATAAAATTATAAAAGAAGACGGAAGAGATTTGTTACAGAGAGTAAAAAGTCTCAATGTAATGAATATTTCCACCACAATTCACTCACACTCTTACAGAAATGCTTGAATGATAGAGTACACCTTTAGCTCACTGCCTCTGAAAACTCACCACTTGAATTTCACACTAATCTACTCAAACTTGCATTGAACACACACACAAATTTTTACATTTATCTCACATTTATCTTTCTTTTGCATCCATCCACACCTTTCTCAACCATCTCAACTTCTATTTATACCATCTTCAACTTTGAAACTCATCCAAAGTCGGTCACATACCATATGTATTTACAAATTAAAAGTAGGTTAGCACCAAAACATTCTATGGTAGAATTAGAATGAGGGTGGCCCAAACACACACTTAATGAGGACCTAAATAATTTTGAACACACCTCAACACACTTCCATGATCTTCATAAGTAGTGTTTAACACAAGGTTGGTCAAAACCAATGTAAACACATGTCAATTAAACACACTCAACCTCAACATGATCCAATCATTCTGGATAACAAAATTAACTTGAACATGACCTCTTCAACTTATCTTGAGAATCTCAATTCATAAAACTTGAGCAAGAAGAAATCCAAAGCAACTGCATTTTGCCCAGACCTTAGCCATACACATAAAAAAACATAATTCACAACTGGTAAACATAGCTCATACTATACAATGATCCAAAACCCAAAATCTAGATATAGAAACTTCCAACCATCATGAACAATACCTTAGATCCTCACTAGCATAGTAGTACATTCCAGAGCAAAACCCAGAGTAAACACTGAATACCTGCAACCCTTCTTTATTACAATTTTCTCAATATCCTCAACATATAGAGCCAATAATTGACATACATTACATCAATGACAACATCAACTAGTTAACCTATTAACTAGTTGACATCAATGACAACACCTTCATACTTGCATTTCAATATGTAACTTACATATAATCCCTTTCTTATAAAGGAAAGTTGAGAGATAGGATTAGACAAGATCTTCTAGCATGTGTCTTAATCTTTTACAATGATACAACTACCTCAGCAATATTAAATGACTTAGGAAAACATCATTAAATAAAATCCTGACCAAATAAGATACATGATAAGATTGTATCTAGACAACAAAGACTTCTAGAAAACACACCTAGGACCTAAGTAATCTTAATATGTAAGTAAGACCCACTAATTAACTAGTTAGGTAAAACACCTATTTACACCAACACACTTAAGCTAAACTTAGGAGTGTTTTTCTATTTTATTAGAGTGAGATATTATTAGATAATTTTGTCTCATCAAATAAGATGATGAAATTTTTCATGATCTAATCCATTTATCATCTAAGGTTTTCTCTTATAATTACTCTCCTTCATTGTATTATTTCATTCTATAAGTCTTTCCTTTGGAGGAAGTAGCAAATAATTATTTTCAACTCTCATATGTGAAAGGTGTTTTCAATTTTTGTTCAATATTTCTTTGTGTGTATTTTCCACAAATCTAACATAGTATCAGATTGTGGATTCAATAAACCCATTCTCCATTTTTTAGCATTTCATCTCAATTAGGGTTACAAAAGTAAAATCTACAGCCTTCATGATTGTTTTTAGGTTTTTGGCTTCTACATTGTTTTATGTACTTTAGAGCTAAAGGGACCACACTATTGTGTTCAATAAGTTGAAAAACAAAATTTGACTATAAATTTTCTATATTCAATTACATGAACTTTTGAGGATTTTTTTTATTTAGGAGGTCATATGCCCCCCCCAAAATTCATACCATACAACTTTTTTTAAAAATAAAACTAAAAAAATAAATGGCAAGTGCTAAAATTAATGCTTCACTCATGCTCAACCAGAAAACTATCCAAGCACCACTTATAGTGGCTCCTATGGAAGAAGCAACGCCTGCTAGGTCCTTGCCATAAGCCTCATAGGCTCTCTGCCAAACACCATGGTCACATTTGTGACAAGGAGCGCCAATTCAACCCTTGTGAACTCTATTCAGTCAAGTGATGGTCATATTGTTTACCATAAGCTACATTTCAACCCCTATTTCCTAGCACTTGGTCACCCATGTGACCATGGGCTATTTTTTAAGCCCTCAATTTTTGTTGTAAGGAAAATTGGGAAAATATCATAGAATTGGGTATAACTTTTACCAAGTACTTATCTAGTTTTTGCAAACAAAATACCATCATCAATCTATTTCCAATCATCTTCAAATGTTTTAGTTGTTTTTCCCAAAATTGGCTCCAAAAACTTTCTACAAGTTGTCAAAGTTAGATCATCCTTTTTATGCTTTTGGGGTCATAACTTGAGAGTACAACCTCCATTATTTGTGAATGAATAGCATTGTAATTTTGTTTTAATGCTCTACATAGATATGTAGTCTATTTTTCTAGAACATGGATATTTATCTACTATGATTTTCTTAAATATTTTTTCTCTCAAAGTTACATTAGGGTTTGGTTTTTATTTTGGTGGAGTTTATTTTTTCTTGCTTTCAATAGCTATATACATCAAGAAAAAAATATTTCCCACATTATTGAAAACTTCAAGCATCATGGTGGATACCTCTTTAGTTGAGCACCTTATATCACACAACTATCATATCTAGAAAGCTAATATGAACATGTTTCTCATGTCAAAGGGTTTATTGTTCACTTTGGATGAAGTATAAAAAATATTGACTTTTCTGTTTGAGATACTTCAACATAGGAACAATATGGATGGGGCTATAGGACTAATTTCACTATAGGTTTCAGATGGTCTCTTCTTTTATGTCGATTCGTGTACCCCTTCTATGGATATGTGTGAGAAGTTGAAAGATATTTTTGGCACCATTAATGAGTTTTGAGCTCTATAGATTGTTTCATAATTGGATTCACTTGTACCTAATTGTTTCTCCTCTATTGAGGACTTCTTGTAAAATTTTAAATCACACAAATCTATCTTTCAGGGTTGTGGGAAGAATAAAACTAACAAAGAATGTATTTTCTTGATAATGTCTAGGCTTCAAAGGACATTTTAGGTCTTCTTTTCTAATTTCTACTCTATTATGGATGTTTTGGGAAATTCACTTAACATTCCATCTTTCGAGGTTTTTTGTGAGCACTTGACTTATAAATTGAAAAATTTGACTTAGTTTGATTCTCTTTCTAGTTCCAAAACCTAAGCATTGGTAGTATAGAAATCCAAAGAGAAAGATAAGAAGAAATAAAATCCCAAGATAAACAATTCATCAAGTAGTGAGCATTTATCCAAACCATCTCAAAATTCAAAACAAAAACCTCAAACCACTCCTCATAATGATAAATCTTATATGTATGGTGTCTTCAAGAAAAAGAAGAAATAAGGTGAACCTTGTAATTTTTGTGGTAACCTGAGGGACATCTAGTCACTATATTTTGGAAGATATTAGAGGCTTTAGAGGAATCTATGCAACAACATAACATTTCAACCCCTATGTCTTCTTCCTTATGTATAGGTAAAGGTCATGCTCTTTCTGCATAGCCCTTACCTTCTCCAACTTCATGGATATTTGATTCTAACATGATACATCACATGAATCACTCTCAAGATTTGGTCCCATCCCTTTCATATTACTAAACTACTCAAATTAGAGCACAAAATTATACACATCTTTCAGTTTTGGGCTTAAGAACTATTCTACTTGACGGAAGTTCTTTTTAGGATGTTCTTGTTGTTCCAAAAATCTCCATCAACCTTTTTTTAATTTATAATATTTTCCAATCTAACATAGTTAGGACAGTTGAGTTGACCCCACATAATGTAGTTATTCATGACCTTCATGATCTTGATATTATTGTAGCTAATAGGAGTGTCGATTCTTTCTCTCATTTATACCAATTTCATGGATTCAAGAGAGTTGATTTGGTTTTGATTCATCTTTCAATCACATGCAGACATTGTGAGTAAGCTTTGGAATGAATGTTTTGGTCATGTCAATTATAGATATCTCCAGTAGATTATTACACAAGCATTGGTGTTAGGTCTCCCTAATATTTCTTGTACCAATGGTATTTTTCAAGTATGTGCTATTGGAAAACTTCATAAGAATTATTTTCCTACGAGTAGAGTTGCACATGTTGAGGCACCCTTAGAATTGGTACATAGTGACCTCATGTCATTTCTGACTACTTCAATTTTAGGGGCCAAATATGTGTTCGCACTTATTGATGACTTCTCCAAGCATACATGGGTGTATTTTCTTAAGTACAAGAGTTATATCTTTGATTCTTTCAAGATATTTAAGGAATTCATGGAAAAGCAATCTGGTCTTTTTATCAAGTAGATACACATAAAAAAATTGGGGTTGTATGTCAATCAATCTTTCAAGGATTTTTTAAATATGCATGTTCTACAACATCAACTTGTAGTTCCATACATCCCTCAGCAAAATGGTGTTGCTAAGAAAAAGAACAAAACTTTACAGGAGATGCCAAATTATATGATTTAGTCATGAGATATGGATTCTTCCTTTTTGTTTGAAGTAGTTAATCATGCCAATTATATTCATAATCATATACCTCACAAGGAATTGCAACACATGACTCTTGAGGAGACTTGGTCCCATGTCAATCCCAATGTATCTTCATTTAGATTATTTGGTAGTGAGGCTTGGGCACTGATTCTTGAAGCTCAATGGAAAGCCATTGAGAGGAAAATCTAACCACTTATTATTTTTAGCTACTATGAGGATGTTAAGGTGCATAGGTTGTTTGTTCATAATTCCAAAGATTTGTTTAGGTGATATATTTAGTTTGATGAGTACTTTCCTTAGATGGATTCTTCATCATCAACTTCTCCCTCACTAACTTCTACTCTCTCTTCATCTCTTGAGGATTTATTATCTCTTCAGGATGAGGATGATGCTTCAACTATCCCTCCACCTCCAAATATTCAATCATAAACCCAAGTGGTCTTGCATTAATATTAATGTAGTTGGACTTTTAGCAGGCGATCCTTCAAACTCCCTTCATACTCCTGCACATACATCAAGTGTTAGTCTTTTGATCCTTAGAAAATTTTAAATGCAATCAGTATTCTTGAGTGGGATAGTTATATGCTAGATGAGTATTCTTCACTGATGAAGAATAATACTTAGCATTTAGTTTTCCTTCCTAAGGTAAAAAATTTGGTTTGGTGCAAGTGGGTGTATCATACCAAATATGTTGTAGATTATTTGATTGAAAAGTTCAAGGCTCATATTGTTACAAAGGGGTTCTCTTAGCTCAAAGGAATTGACTATTTTGAGACCATTTCCACTATTTCCAAGTTGAATTGTATTCTTGTACTTTCACTTGTAGCTTCATAGGGATGGATAGTATACCAGATGGATGTGAAGTGTGTTTGCCTTCATGGTGATCTTCATGAGGATATTTATATGGAGCATCCATATGGTCTTTTGTAGGAATCTTCACTAGTTTTCAAGCTTTGTTGTTCATTACCTAGTCTCACATAGGCCCTTCAGGCTTGGCATGAGAATATAGACACTTTTTTGCTTCCTTTTGGCTTCACACAATGTGATTCCAATCCCATGGTGTAAATTCAACAACACTAGGGTGACCTTTTGATCCATGTGATATATATTGATCATTTGGTCCTTATAGATGATTCATCCTTCATGATCCAAAGTGTTCAACGAGATTTGATGGAGTGCTTTGAGATGACAAATTTTGATCTTCTGTACTAATTTCTTGGTTTGTAGCTTATTCAATCTTTGAATGGGATTTCCATAATTCAAAAAAAGTATTCTCTTGACATGCTTCAGAGATTTGGCATGCTTGATTGCAATTCTTCCCCCACACCATTTGAATTAGGTATTGTATTTTCTTCTACTTGTACTACTCCTTTAGTAGATGCTACCTTATACAGATAGTTGGTAGGTAATTTTTTATACTTAATACATTCACATCTCAATATTTATTTTGTGGTTGGTCTTATCTCTTGGTTCTCACATGATCCACATGAGAGTCACCAGAAATATTCTAAACATATTTTGAGATGTATTCAAGATACCTCACATTATGGTATTCATTATACATCAAGAGATTCTTAGATAGCTGGCTTCAGTGAATTAGATTAGGTTGGTGATGTTAACGATAGGAATTCCATTTTTGGTTGTCTTTTCCTTGGTTGTGGCCCCATTATATAGTCTTGAAAGAATCAATCTTCTATTGCATTATCATCCATAGAGGTTGAGTATCATGAAATATTTTTGGCTAATCAGGAGGTTTTGTGGCTTCATTACTCATTAACTGGGTTTAGTTATCCTCTTGATACTCCCACTATTGTTTCTAATACAAAATTTATAGTTCCATTCATATTATTTACAACCCAATGGAGCATTAGTATACTAAGCATGTAAATATCTGCATGCACTTCATTCATCAATTGATTTAGGATGGTTTTCTCACCTTGGAGTGCATGCCTACAAAGGAGAAGGTTGCAAACATCTTCATGAAACCTTTAGCATTAACTTGTTGCCTCCAGTTATGATTGATTCTTGGAGTGAAGGAAGTTGTCCTTGGGGGGTATTCATGAGGCCTCCTTCATTTTTTATGCATGTTTTCATCTCTCTTTAAGAGAGGAATTTTTTCTATGAGGTTTTCTCCTTTTCTCTAGTTATGAGAGATTTGTTTAATTATACATGGGTACCTCAGTAGTCCTTGTTGTCTAGACCCATTCATACTTTCTTTTCTTTTTATATGTTAGTTTTTTAGATTTTTTAGCTACTCCCTAAGTTACACTTAGGGGGTTGTTAGAGTAATCATTTATTAGCTAATAATTAATCAATCTTTAATTGATCATTAGGTTAATTTCACTTTATGTACCTAAGTGAAACTTAGGAGTGTTTTTTTTCTTTTATTAGAGTGAGATATAATTAGATCGTTTTGTCTTATCACATAGGATAACAATTTTCATGATCTAATATTTTTATCATATAAGGTTTACTCCTATAAGCACTCTCCTTCAATTTTTAGGATGAAGGTGCCATCTACCTTGTAAATCCTATGTCATATTACATGGTTACAACATCCTTAGAAATTTTCCTTAGGAACTTAAGGTGTATTGAAAAAATATTTTGTAATATTTATTCTCACCATTGTTTGTATTACATTCATAAGCAGTGATGGGTTGCACTACTAGCGGTAAAGGTGACTTATGGACATAAATATTTTAAAAAAAATTCAATACATGTGGATGTCTATAATGGGATAATAAAATATAAGAAAAGGATAAATGAGTGACTTTTGGTATTCTCCAAATGGAAGCTTGGAAAGAGGTAGTAGGTTTCTCTCGATATTCCATCATTTATCATATTTAATGTAATGTTTATCTTCCATGTTTGGGCACCCAAGTTGGATGGAAAGTATTGGAGCCAAAACCAATGTCCTTTCACATTTTGAGGTGGCATTCCAAGGGTTAGAGATACCAAATAGGAGCTTGGAATAAGGTGGCAGGTGTTTATTGGTATTCATCATTTATTGCATTTAATGTAACGTTTATTTTCCATATTGGGGAACCTAAGTTGGATTGAAATTATTAGAGCCAAAACCAATGTCCTTTCACATTTTGAGGTGTCATTCCAATGGTTGGGGATGTTTGGAATGAAGTTTCATATTTGGGAAACTTGTTTGGGGCTTTAGATGTCTTTACAAGTCTATGAATTAAGATCCTTGGATGTAGAAACAATGAGAAATATTTGAATGTAGAGTATCAATGCTGGAACAAGGATACGTTGAGGAATAAATAGGTTGTTCAGAGATGCACAAGTGTTGCCATGGTGGAGGTAAAGAGAAGAATGAAGGCAGGTGTATTGTAATCTCATTTATTTGAAGATAATATATAATTGGCCTCTCTTCTTGGTGGATTTTTTCTACAAGGGTTTCTCCATGTAAATATTGATTTATGTTCAATGCTCTCTAATTTGTGCCCCATTGTTATTATCTTATGGTGATGGTATTATTTATATATTGTTGTTGTAAGTTCACATAAGGTGGTGTTTATAAGCATTATATGTTGGTTGATTTTTAGCATCATAATAATGATGGATCTAATCATGGTAATTCCATATTAAGGAAACTTAATTTTCAAATTTGCATATAAGTTTCAGATTTTCATATTGATATATTCCAAGCCTTGTATCTCATCCATTGAAGTCATATTTGGATAGAGATTGAATTTTCCAACAATTGTTATCAGATCCTCTTTATTTCTCACCATCATTGTATTATTTCATTATGTAAGTTCTTTCTTTTTGAAGAAATAGAAAATCAATATTTACAATTCTCATGGAAGGTGTTCTTTTTTCTTTTTAATATTCTTTGTGTGTTTTTTCATAAATCTAACACTTACACATCACCAAACCCACTTTCTTGCACTTTTTATAATGTCATAGATACTTCTTAGACATTATTTAATGAAGTTCAATATTATTGGTCGACTTTATAACTCCCTATAATCATTCTTTTACATGCATCATAGAATCTATCATAAGTAACTCCCATATCTTACAATTTTATAATGAAATTAAATGCTCTTACAACTTATTGCATATGTCATGCAAATGTATACACATGACATATTGATCAAATCATATAAAAATTAATAATAATAAATAAACAAACAAAAAAAATTAATCTAAATAATTAGACCATGTAAGGTGTATGACACACTATATATCAAATCTTTTATCACAAATGATTCTACTATAAATATTGAGACCATGGATTCTTTTGAACATGGGCTAATATATGGGTCTATATCTTAAATTTGTGACTCATAGTCGGGCTGATGCAAGAAGTTGGGTCCACAAAAAGCTCAAAAAGTGGAAGTGTTTTTGTTGTTTTTCATAATTTCACACTTGGAATGAAAATTTGAGGCACTTAAAGTCAGTAATATGAAATTTATAATTTTGAATCTAGTTTCCAAAAATGTAATTTATTCAAATACCTAGATGATAGAAATTAAATTTTGATAGGGATGTATAAAAACCACTTTTTAAAAGTCATTTTTTTTTACCATACCATACACATGTATAGACACCACTTTTTTACCCAAATAAAAGAATTTTGCTAATTCCTTTTGGGGAAAGAGAGCTAACAACATGAAGATTGATGAGGAAATTTTTTTGTAGTTTTTTTTTTAATATATTTTTTTTATTGAATTTTTATTTGGCCTTAATTACTGTTTTTAAAAATCAATGTGTACGGACAACATAATTGGACCTAAACTAAAAAATAATTGAATATTTTTTCTTTCATTGTGTAGAGAATTGTCTAAAGATTGATGTCGTATATTTTTTTTACAAGAAACTTAACCAAAAAAATGTTAATAAAAATTTTAAAAAGTCTGATATTTTAAACTTTTAAGGACTAATTTGCTTAGAAATTAATTAAAAAATAAGAAATATAATCCAATACTAATAAAAATTATATATTTTGAAACTAGAAATCTTATTCTCTAATGGGTTTTAATTTCATAGATTGATGCAGAAAAAAAGTCCCATTAACCATATTGCCAATGTTGGACATTCTTCTTCAATCTGCCTTAGTTTTTTAGTTGTAGTTCAAAGGCTAAGGGTTGGGTTACCCCTTTTCTGAGCCTAAATCCAAATGGAAAACATCTCTTGTGAGTTTCAAACCTTTTGGAACAAGTACCCACTTCAAAATGGATACCTATTTTAAAAAATGAATGGGTATTTGTTTTAAAGCTGAAAAAATGACACTTCCCCTGAATGTGGACCTAACTTCTTGCACTTACCCAGTCAAGGGTCCCAATAATTTTGGAAACTAAATTGGCTTCATAAATAAACAATCTATAGTGAGATATAGAGAATTTTTGTAAAGACTATATTCTCCATGCCTCACCTTCATGGAGCCCAAATTCTATTGAGGTAAAAAAGAGGAAGATGCTCTCTCAAAATATGGTGAAGCATCAAAGGAAAAAAGAAGGTAAATCTCTCTCATCATTGTGTTTATAGGGTTGATACTAAAATAAATATTTAGTTTTTTCATGATTAATATTGAAAGGAGTGAACTCTAAGTCCACAATTCATCTACACAAAAACACATAAAATATATAAGAATATATGTGTATATATTTATGCTTTTAGAAGAATGTTTAATGTTAGATGTATATGTTTATACTGAGAGGGAATGGAAATAGAAGAGAGAAGTACTTGATGTTGTGACTATGAAAGAAAATCAAAGAAAAACTATTTATAGCCAGCATTCATTTTTTAAACATAAAAGCATCAAAATTTTAAAATATATATTGAAATGAAAATAATATTTACATAACTAGTATACATATTTAAAGTGTATCTATTGTATTTAGTTAAAATTTAAAATGGATTTATTTAATTTATTTAATACTTTTTTTTATATACATTGTGTTTTGGTTTGCTTACTAGTGTAGAATGCCTCTCTACATAATAATGAATGACAACTTTGTAAAATGCAAAATTAAAAGAGAGAAAATGTAAAACAAGTGTATTACAAATAAATACCTCTTAAAATATAAATAAAGTAAATAATGTAGAAAAATAAAATCAAAATTTATGTGTCTATGTATGTACATGTATGTGATAAGTATAATAGTTCTAAAGTACAAATAACTCTAAAATATGTAAAATAGCTTTGTATCTTCTTTCCATCTAATTTCTTATCTATTTGTGTATTTATAATAGTTTAAGATGCCTATTAAATTCTCTCATAAATTTAGTTGACAATTTTTAGATAGATGTATTTAAGATATCTTGTATACATGTACGTAATGTTATAACTTCCACTCTACCAACATTAAATTCAAACCATAAGTTAGATAGACACCTCAAGAATGATATTTCTTAATTCTAATGTATTTAAAATTTAAAAATAGCCAATGAGACATTATTCTATTTTTTTTTAAAATGACTATAGCTATCTTATATACATCTATCTAAAAGATGTTATGGTTGTCACTCTATGAACAGTAAATTCACAACATAAGTTAAACACCTCAAGAATGACATTTTTTAACTCTAATGTATTAAAATTTTAAAATTAGTAAATGGGTCCATGTTCTATTGGTTACATTGAATGGTTCTAAATGAACGCACCAAAGATCAAGTCGTATTGAGTGCAAGTATATCCTTCAATCCTTGACTCACAATAAGTCGTCTTAACCTAAGACTCATTCTCCCATTTGAAATATCAAAATAAACTTATAGATGATATAAAATCTTCCATTAAAAAAATAATAGACATAAAATAAATAATCTATATTCATAATTAAAAGATTTTAATGATTAAATATTAAATATAAATCTATTATAATTTTAAAATGTCAAAAAATTCTTGACTCAGTACTACTTAAATCATAAAAAATTACATTCAAACTTATAATAATATTTTTAAAAATTAATATTAATTACTATTTTACATGATTTTTTAAAAACGATTAAAATACATAAATATCAATTTTCATATCATTATATAACAAATTGCAACATTATAAAAAAAAAAACATACTTCTAAATTAAAAAGCATTATTTAGTTGATATTTTTCTAAAAAAAATAATACATAATGACTAAAACTATATTGTACCTTTAACCGTGTGAAGTCTCTTCCCTTTTTCTTTCTTATATACCCGATACTTCCAACATTGTGGTCAAAAAATTGACCCAAATCATGTGGACTAATATAGTGGTAATAAATACGCCACTTTAAAATCCCACATTAAATTTTTAGTTGAGAAAAGATTTAGGTTATGATGTATCATTCATTAAAGAGGTACACATTCATGGAATGTGACCAACATATGGTAGATCTGTTTTTAATCTCTAGTGTTCAATGATATTAATTTATTACATATTCACATCCATATTCTACCTTTAAAGAAAAGGTATTTCCTTTTTCATTTCCTATTAATACTATTAATAATAATTGTCGTCATATGATTAGTGGATGGGTAAGAGCTCAAGACAAAAAGAAATTTTATGGTGGAGAATTCCTTCCATAAAGTAGAGGGATGAGGTGGAAAAGGGATACTTTGGATTACCCCAAGGAATGGGTAAGTCATTTGTCCCACATGATATAGTACCAAAGCTCATTTCACATGTACAAAGGAGCCATGTCTTTGTAGGTAGGTCATATTGATGTTGATGTGCACATGTGAGGATGTACAAAATTTGAGAGAATTTGACCAAGATTAGTGTGTGAAAGTGAGGGTTTGCGGATTTGATTAAATTTGACTCAATGATGAAAAGTGGATGTAAAAAGCAATGAAATAAATATTTATATTTATTTCATTTTTGAAAAGGGGATAGAAGACTTTGACTTTTTGACTTGAGGTGGACACTAGAAGAAGAATGATTAAATGATTTTAGAGTTGAAATAGGATCTAGTTAATAATAATTTTGTTTATTAAATATTAAAATATCATTTAATTAATAATAGGATGAACATTAGATAATTAATTAGATAAATCTAGGGATTTATTCAATCAACTATAGAGGAAAATGATAGGTTATTAGTTGTAAGGATCGTGTGTCAATTTTAAGTGTCTACATTTTACTCCTTTTTGAAGTGGTGTTATGTAGGAGCATTATTTCAAAGAAGAATAAAATTGGTTGGAAGAAAATGGTATTAAGGAAGATGCTTCAATCATTTGAAGGAGAAATGACGGGGAGGAAAGATGGTGGGAATAATGATGGGAATGATGATTTGATGAAAGGATTGTGGGAATGATGACTAGGACAAATAATTTAGAAGAACACAAGTGTGCTCTCAAAATGGATGAAAGGTTGCACAATGGATGGGATAGAATGGGTTAAGGGATGGGTTATGAAAGGGATGCAGGGACAATGGAGATAGGATGAAATCCCTAGTTATGTTGTGTTGGATCGAGCACTCTTTATTTGATATAGCATGAGACATTGTGCACCAAGCTATAAGGAATTAGGGTGATAATATTTTCCATGTATAAAAAATGTAATAAGCAACCATATATCCTATAGCACCATGATATGATGTGACAGGTAGATTGCAAGGGCTAATATGAAAAACCATGATACAATGGGAACATGGTAGCGTAAGATGGCAGGATTAGGGGGATAGTTTGATGGTTGAAGGTAGCAAAATATGTATGATGGAAAATATATGAAGGGGGATGGTTGGTAGAGAAATTAAAGTTTATATTGTCCAAAGCATGCATATATTTTTCCCCTTCCCTTGTCTATATCATTAGTTGGGTGAAGAGATTGGAAAGGATAGGAGAGAATGGGTATATGTGGCTATAAGGGATAGAAGGAGATATGATGAGGTAGCTAGGATGGAGTGGATAGGAAGAAACTTGCCCCTAAGTTTAGAGTGCAAGTAGATGGGAGGATTACACATGATGCTTGTTTTTTAGGTTTTCATGATGGTACTTACTCAAGGTACTTGTTCACTAAGTTTTCACCACTAGATGCATTATTTCTCTTTACTATTTTTTTATTTTTTTTTATTTTTTAGTAAGAGGAGGGGGATAGATGGATAGGGATGCATGGATTGGGAAATAGTGGATGTGAAGGAAGGACTCGGGCATCTTATTTCTATATCAAAGCAAGGGGAGTCCATGAAGGAAAAGCATTGTAGGTTGGTAAAATATTATTTGGAAGGTGTGCTTCTCCTAGGTCGATTTGGAGGTGGAGTGAAGGAGGGTGGATTATATAAAATAGTGATTAAATTTATGTGATGGGGGAGATATGTGGGAGAATAGATAGATAATGAAATGGAGTAGAGATAAGGGGTGCTAAAAGGCCATACGATCAAGGAACCAGAACCAACATTTTCACACATCATGATGGGTGGGGATTTTTGATACATTGATGGAATGGAAGAGGAAATAGGGTAGTGGATTTTGGGACCTATGGAACCAACATGAACTTAGGAGATGGAATATTCTTAGATGGAAGGTTTTTGGTAGCAAATGAAGCTTTGAGATTTGGATGTTATTTTTTATTTTATGTTTAGATGCATTAATTATTTCTTATTTAGAATGCACATGGAATTTTATTTTACTTTTTTCCCATTGTACCTTTGTATCATTCTCTATTTATTTTAATTTTTTATTGGTTTTGTCTTTGATTTTACATGTTGTTTTGATGAGACATGGCAATATTTGGATTTCTATGGATTTTTTGCTTCATGTTATTTTTATTTAGTATTCAAATTGCTTCCAAAGGAAATGCAATGGGTGCATTAGGAAAAATTGTTTGGATAGTGCATGGAAGGGGGGATGAAGATAATATGTTGAAAATGGTGCATGGATGTGTGCACTTTTTGGTCATGATAATGGATTGTTAGGATGGTGGATGAAGGATTTTGGAACATAGGGACTCAAAATGGATGAGAAATATGAGGGATGCGCAAAGGTGTACCTTGGGACATAAGGGACCAAAATATATTTGTAATTTGGAGGAGAGAAAGTGGCCTTTTTTTGGATTGATATGATGGAGGGATGGTGATAATTTTTTGGAAAAGTAACTAGTGGCACTTAATGTGGGTTTATAATAGGCTTATTAAAGATGAAGAAATGTTGAACCAAAAAAATTAGATTGTGTGCCTTGGGATGTGTATCCAAATCCCTAAAATCATGGATTTTATTTAATATGGATGGGCTCTAATATATCTTTCTAATGAAGGAATAATATTTTCTATGATAGTTCATATTATTGAGCATTTGGTTGAAAACAAGATGTTGATTATTTAAGTTCAAAATAAATATTATTTTAGAGGGAGGGGGATGTGGTGGATATTAGTTGTTCCTCTTCAATCATAGAACCATCATGAATAAAGTTAATGGAAAAAAGAATATAAGATAATGGTTTATGTGGTAATGGATTGTGAGGAGCATTAGATGAGATGGTATAATATTGATTTGGAAGGGAAGATAGTTTAACATGTTTTGGAAAAATTTCATTCCATGGTTGAGTTCTCATGGATGGTGTGCTGGGATAGGAGGTTTTAACATGGCTTGACTCCTCATGTTTGGTAGGAATAAGAATGGAAAATTTAATACGTTCATATTAATATGGGGATTGGGTGGTTATAATGGGTTGGATGGTTTTAGAATTTTCAATAGGGTTAGAATTTTGGATGGGGATGGTACATGGTGAGGGAGTCATAGCCTTATTAACTATGTAGGTGGATTTGGAGTAATGGGGTAGCATGACTTCACAATTTTTGGATTTTGGTTTAGTCCTTGGGGAACCTAGAAAATAATGGTTTGGATGGTTTAGGATTAGTATTCGATGGAGGACTAGGTGTAGGGAATTGTGGATAGTGATAAATAGGATTTGGATAAAAGGTGGAGGAAATAGGGATGTTGTATAAATATGGATATTGATATATGGATGGGGTATAAGATGGGGATATGGATGGAGGATAGGTTTGAGGTTTAGATGTAGATGGAGGATACAATGGATTTCCCTTGTCAAAGGTACAATAAGGATGACTAATATATATATATATATGCATATAGGCACAATATGTTGGATAAAAAATCAATCTCTATTTAAATTTTTAATTGTAGACATGTAAAATGCCCTGATTGATACTATGTATCCGATTCTGGTAAATTAACACCATTTATTCTTTAAAAAACCTGAACTAACCAATTAATTAAATAATAAATATTATTTTTTAATTCTCTTTGTAATAGCTTAGGCTTTCCAATTCTATCTTTCATGTCTATTTTAGGACCAACTAGAATTACTTTGGGCATAAAATTAACAAACAACTCAAGCTTTATCAAAGTTCATTAAAATTGAACATTAGGAAGTTACTAGACTTTTATTTTGGATTAAAATTGAACAAAGACAAACTCACATTTAAGCTTGGTGCTCTAAAAAGAATTCATATTTATTTGGGCTTAAAACAAACTTGTGTTTTCCTTGTTTGTAATTTTTTACAATTTTTGTCATTTGAATGTGTATGCACTTTTCTCACACTTCCAGGTGATCTTGAGAATCAAAATCATTCTAGTGATATTTGTTGTCTAAAATTTCCCACACATTTCAATTTGGAGCTAAAATTGAACAATCATGCATGAGTGTGAAGGAAAGGCATTGTGTGTGTTCCCTCCTAGTGCAAGCTAGGCGATTAAACTACAAATGTAATTCTTCGCTATTGTGTATCTTTAGAGAGCCTTCCTTGGTGGGAAAAATTACTCACACCAAGGGGACAACTCAAGTGGTAATGGGCTAAAGCCAAGCTCTTCCAATCTCTATATAAAAATGTGTTGTGACGAAATTCATTAACAACAGGTGTAGATGTGTCATACTAATAAATGCCACCCATAGTATCTATGTGATACGTAAAAATCCTTCCTTAGGGAAAGGACTAGGAGTTCTCTTGATTCTCCATAATCTTGATCTAATATTGTCATGTGTATGTCCACCTCGAATGAAAGTTCTTACTACAACCCATTTGTGTCAAGGCCAAAATCCTTACTATTTGTTGGTGCAAGAACGGATGTTATAAAGCTACCCCACATTTGTACTATTCAAAGTAGAAATAGAATAAATCCTTTTGATCTCTATATTTTAAATATTTTGAGATTTGGTGGTCCTGAGAAGTGTGTGTCGTGGAGAGGAGCTAGTGTCACCAAATCTCTAGTTGTTCGCTTTGTCTCAGTGTTCGTAGAAATCAAGTGGGGGACTCAACAAATAATGTCTTTTCTATCCTAGGGTTGTACAATTTGTGAGTTGGTTAAATACTTTTCTTGGATCTAAAACTTTGAAACAAACATTCAACAAGTCATCAAAATTTCAAACCCTTTGGAAAGGACAAATATCCTTGAAGAGTCCAAATGTTATTGCTTGTCCCTAGGGATTTTATCCTTAGAGGCTTCTAATTATTTGGGCCCATATATCTCAATTTATTCTCTCCAAAGTCAACCTAGGAAAACTATGCCTTTTATTCTTTGATTTTCATAATGGACCTTGTGGAATGAAAAGGAATTGAAACATAGACATCTAGTTTGAAAACAAAGCAAGAAGTGTTGATGTGGTAAAAAGAATCCATTTAATCCAGATAAAAGATGATTGAATCCCACATATGTGTTTGATCTCATGATTTCCTACAAATTAAAAATCCCAAAAGAAAGGTTTATCAATCGTCATAAGAATCTTAGTCCAAAGGTTCTCAAGAAACACCTTTCAGGACTTTACGAAACCAAAGATAGATTGGTATACAACTTTTACAAACGTGCTTCAAAGGATAATCCAAACTTGTATTCATTCTATTATTTTTAGAATCCTAGTCTTTTCCAATGTTTTAAGTTTCTCACATAGGGTTGAAAGTTTTAGAGGTATAGCATGTTCTTCAATACCTTGGTCATGTAAACGAAGTCTCTCTAGGTTCATCTAGGATCAAAATCACACCTTTCATTTGTCACGTCATCAATTAAATCCTATCTCACAAACAACTTTTAGAACCTTGGAAAAATCATTAATGCTAGACTTTTGGTAAATCCTTCAATCAAAATCAAAATCACCTTGTTTGGCTAAGTGTGTATGGATGAATCCTTCCTCATACATTTAGTTAAATTATCACCCTTGCAGAAAAGTTTATTCCAAGATAACATCTAACATCTTGGGATCTATAAGTCCATTATCCAAATCAAAATCCAAAAAACCCTAAAGTCTAGTATTCCTCCAAAGTTCTTAAAAGTTCAAACATCCATATCATTCATCCTTCATTTGTCACACCACCATCATTTGATCCTTAGTATCCTATATTTTCTTTTTTGTTCCTAAATTTTAGACCAACCTAAGGAGTTAGAGGTTTACCTCCCACATTCCTAAAATTTCATCCCAATTTTATGGTCCAAACAATATCACAACAAAAGATGATCATGGAGCAAAACAAAGAAACATCCACTTCAAGCGATTTGAGCCAAACTACATCAAAATTAAACCCTGTGGAATCTACCATCCTTTCACTCAATCCCCCTCAACAAACAAAAGATCTTCAATAGGGAGGTTGTCAAGTAGAGGATGTCACCAACAACTTCCAAGGGGTGACCCAAGATTAAATTGAACTTGTCCAAAATCCTAAAACACACAAGATTGTCAACACAGTCATGAGGCTCAATCCCACACAATACATGTTGGCATTAGCAAAGGAATGGGATAAACTCCATCATGGAGTTTAGCCAAAAACATAAGATCACAAAAAAAGAAGATCATGGAGCAAAACAAAGAAACATCCACTTCAAGCGATTTGAGCCAAACTACATTAGAAGTCAACCCTATGGAATCTACCATCCTTTCACTCAAACCCCCTCAACAAACACAAGATCTTCAAGAGGGAGGTTGTCAAGTGGAGGATGTCACCAACAACTTCCAAGGGGTGACCCAAGATGAAATTGAACTTTTCCAAAATCCTAAAACACACAAGATTGTCAACACGGTCATGAGGCTCAATCCCACACAATACATGTTGGCATTAGCAAAGGAAGAGGCTAAACTCCCTTTTGATTTTGATGTGAGCACTATTGTTGAACAACCTCTTGGGAATATGCCACCCACATCATTCACACAAATCTCATTCCCAAGCATCGTCCAACCCATCATACAACCAACATTTTCCCATGCTTCAAGTCAACCCATGATCACCAAGGGGAATTCATTACTCCAATCTCTTCAAACACATCCACTTGTCAACACTCAAAATCTAGATGCTAACACAATCTTTAGTATGTCGAACACCATCACACAAGATCCAAAACATCCATATGTATCACTCAACTTCCATGATACCAACAATCCATTCAACTTTTCTGCAATACTGGCATACTCCCTTAACACACAAGTCTCACTCCCCATGATATCACAAGGACAAGTAGGCTCATTTAGAAAAGTGGGAAATTTTAATGCATCATCCTCACTTTTGTAAGGGAAAAAACCACCAATATTTTCATCATTCCCTCTTTTAACATCAACATCCCCACCAATTCAAGGTTTAGGGTGTACCCCCTTTACCTAACATACCAATCCAAAACCAGTCAAACCAACTCAATCCTTCTATCACAAGTCAAATTAGGATGTCAATCATACCAAATCCTCCAAGCATGCCACTGATATCACAAAACCGAGTGGCACCAATCTAAACATCTCAACCAATCATCACTCCATTTGCAACACCCCAAAATCTCAAAAATGTGGACTCCCAAGGACCTAGCACATAAATCATACCACCTCCCACACAACCTCTTGTCATCACTCAACAAGCACCTCCACAACTAGCCCAACAATCTCTCATCACACCATCTCACACCATTCCACCAAATCCTCCACCTCCACCCCCACATCCAAACATATCAAATCAATACAACATCACATTGCAAACAACCCAACAAGTGTATCAAAAGGCTCTTCAACAATTCCAAGCACAAAAAAATGCAAAATCTATGCAACAAGTTGCACAACAAGCACAAGCACAACAAGCCACACAAGTTGTACAACAAGCTGCACAATAAGCACAAGCACAATAGGTTGCACAAGCATAAGCGCAAGCTTTACTGCAATAACAACAAGCCACACAAACCGCACAGGTTGCACAAGCTACAAATGCCACTCAAACTGCACAAGCCACTAAACAAGCTCAAGATCAAGCACAAGCTCAATACCAAGCACAAAAGGCCCAAGCACAAGCCTTGTTACAACAACAAGCCTATCAGCAAGCCTTGTAACAACACACACAACAACAAGCACTAATAGCTCAACAACAACAATACCAACAATAAAGTGTTATTAGAACAACAACAACTATAGGCATACCAACAAGCATTGCTTGCACAACAAAACTTACAACAACCTCCCACAAACACGCAACCAAATACACAATTCATCCCACCCATCACCCAAGCAACCATACCACCACAAAACACATACAACCCACCACCTGATCCACAAAATTATTTGTTCACACAAATTAAACTGCTCTCGCAACAAGTTCTAGACATAAAATAAGGAAATACAATGAAATCACAAGGGAATGTGTACCCCTATCCATTTGACAGAAGTATAGTGATGGTTCCATTCCCACAAGGATTCATGATACCAAAATTTGACAAATACCATCGGGCTAACAATCCTAAAGATCACATCAGGGAATTCCACATACACTATATGGAAGTTGCATATGACATTCTTATTTAACGTGACTCTTCCCTCAAAGTTTGGCTAGTCCAACAATGGAATGGTTTTCCCGCCTTCCTCCTAGAATTAAAAAGTTTCAAGGAATTGTCGACTTATTCATAAAAATTTATTCATTTAACATAGGCATGGGCGTGAGCTTGGAAGAATTATCCAGCATAAAATGATCCAAGAGAGAAATATTTGTAGCCTTCTTGCAATGATGGAGATTCAAATCCATCAGGAGCAAACGGTCGATGCCAGAAAAACAACAAATTGGGACTATCATCTCACACCTCAAAGGGACCTTGTCCTTTCATTTGAAAATGAAATATTGTATAACAACATATGACCAATTGATTCCCAAAGTGTTCAAATTCGAAAGAGCCCTTATAGCACAAGGGGGAAGACCCACATATCAAGACAATTGACCATCCACAAGTTACAATGATAAACCTCGCATATGGGGAAAGAACAAAAATTTCACTAATGATGGTGTTGTTGATGCCCAAGTTATTATCAATACCCCAAGGTAGAACACACAACAAAAAATGTACCAACAACCACAAATCAATACCCAAAAAAATGCACAAATAAACCCATCATCGCAACAACAACCCAACAATCAAACTATCAACAACCTAAATTCTCAAGGGGGACCACCTCCAAGAAATAGATATCCCCCTAAACGAAAATACACACCACTTGGAGAACCAATCGAATCCATCATACAATATCCGATACAAAAAAATCTCATCAAAATCCCAATCTATAAAAATTATGAAGAGCCTAAAGTTAAACCACCATGGTATAATAAAAAACACCTTTGTGATTTTCACAAAAATAAAGGGGCACATGACAGCCAGTTGCATGAGACTCAAGAATTTTATCCAAGATCTCATTGATGATAAGACCATAACCATTGAACAACTAGCTGGGAATCAAGACCTCAAAATATACACGAATCTGATGCCAGATCACAATAAATGAAACAACAATGGTAAAGGAAAGAGTTACAACAATGTGAACCATTTTTATGACCATGTTGTAGCATGCTTGGACGAATGGGTAATAGTTGTTAATATCAAAGGATCTAGAGCTAAGTGCGGAGTCACCACATGTGGTGGTAGAATTACCATTCCAGGACCTTCACCACCACCCAAAGCACCCTCTACAAATCTGAAGTCACTCCCTAATGGTTATAATATCATAGATCAACTAAAAAATACTTGTTGATGGGTGTTTTGTACACTTTCTCGACATAGACAATGCATAGATGCATTACATCTCTTGAAAGGAAACCTCCAATGGGCAAGTTGTTGAAAATCTCCCCAAGGTCTCTCGAGTGTCAGGTCATGACTTGGATGGAATTACTCAATTGATTTATGATGTGATTTTTCTGGTAATCACAGGGCAGACTTACGTAGCTAGAAGTGAAGTGGATCTTAAATTTTGAAGTTTCTGAGATGGTAGTTACAATGCAATTTGTTGTAGGTTCAAACAACAATCTAAAACTTCAGTGTTTTCTTTAAGTTTGGCTTTACAATGTGCAATGAACCTTAGCACGGGTTGTTTCCTAAACAAAAGAGAAAAACATCAGGGAAGATAGAAGGTTCTTGGATCTACAACAAACTATGAATAGTAATCATGGAGTTCCTACCGTGGACAGCTTCCTTCAAACAAAATTTCACTTAACCAGAAATCTCACAATCTCATGAAATTTCTGCTATCTTCTAAGGCTTGCAGATATTTCACCATTCATTCACCATATATATGCATGAAAAAGATAAAATGCATGGGGCAGCTTTGAATTCAAGCCTAGACTAACTTTACATAGCCATCTACTAGCAACAAACAACAAAAAGTGTGGACTAGGAAGGCATCTACACAGCAACAATTTTCATAACTATGAAACAACATTATCAGAATCTATCTAAGAGTTTTAAATCTAACTTAAAACAACAATGTAAATCTAAACAAAGCATCTAACAAAGGATATTGAATCATGAAACATGTGAAGAATTCAGAAAATGCACCAAGTTAATGTATTTTTATTATAAATTTCAGCAACATGTCTTTACAACAACTCAACTCCTTTTGGAAAAGAGAGGAGACCCCTTATTTATAGTTCCCAAAAAGTAGAACGAATGGACAAGATTCAATCTCATTGTGTGGCCAAGATTCACTACAAACTAGGGTCCTACCTACCCCCAATATATTACAATTTAAAATACAGTTTTGTCCATATCCCTATTTTGTCATCTAGCGACAGCACTGTAGCATTTTGTCTTTTGCTAATTGCTCTTTTTGTTGTAGCTATTCTTTTAGGAGTTCTTCACTGATAATAGGGCTGCCTTGCTACTTCTTCAAAGTTGTATATGCTATGAATTTCAGAATCATCAGGTGGAGTTTGTCAACCTCTATGATCTCGGACCATAGCATCTAATAACTCCATTCTTTTGAGTTGTCCAAAAGTCTTTTCCAATCTTCGTCATACTTTGCAGTGTGATCTCTTAACAGCTCTAACTGGGCAAAGGCATGGGTGGTAAAACTCATGAAATCTACAGTTATCTCATCGGACATCCCATCCTCCATTTTCTTCTAGAAATATTGCTTTATTTTCTCTGGATCCATTTGCACCGTGGGCATGTCATATCTCGTCACTAGCTTCAAATATTGGGCACAGTCCGCCCTGATTTCCTTGACCCATTCGATATTCAGATCCACCTTATCCATTATCTGCTCTATTCTTTCCCTCCTATTATCAAAATCTCACTTCCACACATCCACCAACCAATGGTCATCCCTCTTGAATGCGAGCTCCTTTTCCCACATAGCCATTAGTAGTTGGAGGATGGCCTCAATCTTTGGATAGGTGGAATTATATGTTGCAGGGAAGTCGGTGTAGAGCTTCTTGGTTCCCTCCAAGGCCTGCTATAAATCCAAGAACTATTTGGCTATCCAAACAGCCCAGCTGATACCCATGTTCCCGACGTACAGGACTTGTTGGAACCAGCTCTTCGTGGTCTTATCCAAGTTCTTCCTCTTTTCCAGTTTTTCAATCTGTTCTTTCGACAGCAGTTGGGGTGGAGCCGCGAACATGGTAGGCATGTCATCCACTAAAGACCATTGTTGGATGCAATCCGTCAAGGCGTCTACTTGTGCTTTAAGCTCGTCTTTCAACACCTTATCTTGTTGTATTAAGTGCACCACCATAGCTACTGACTCTTCAAGATGTTCCACCTTCTGTTCTCTGGTAGCAGTCCCCAAGTTAATGGTGGAGATGTTATAACTTACTCCCTCCTAGCCTACCACCGATGTTGCTATCTACACTGTTCAGGATCTGGAAGCATCCATCATTATCCTGGACCTAACTTCAGGCTTCTTCTCCTTCCTGGTTGAGATTTTTGCTTCGGCTAGGATAGCTTCTAGCCCTGCTCTTGGATCCTTCAGGGTAGGAGTCCTCTTCTCAAGATGCCTCTCCATCCATTCAGGCATGGTAGACTTTCCCTTTGGCGACTCTTGATCACCCTCACCTTCCCCTGTTTGGACCTCCATTTGTTCACCTGTGGGAGTCTTTTCTTTCATTTTGGTGTTGTCTCCTTCTTCCTCATTGGAGTCTTGGATGAATGTGAGGCATTTGATATTCAATCTCCCTCGAGGACTCTCCTCTATCTCAATTTTCTTCCCTTTCTCCTCAGTTTTTTTTCCTCGTGCCCATGCTCCTCAGCTTTGTCCTCTTCTACATTTCCTTCCTCTCTGTAAGGAGGTGGCACAACCTCCAACTATCCCCCTATAGGGAGTTCTACCATTTCCACTATCCTACCACCTTCTTATTCTTCTCTGGGAGGTGACCTTTCTACCTCTTCTTCATCATGCTTCAATTGTCTGGCCATTTCCTCTTCGAGATCATTTTTGAAGGTCTACACAATAGTTCTACCACCTGCACCCTCCTCTTTATCTTCTCTCTCAAAAGACCAAATTCCTTCTTCCTCGTAGACCACCCTTTCAATTTTCTAGTGTTCATACTCTAGGTGTTCATGGTACTCATTGGCTTCCTCCTCCATTGCCTTTGAGGCTTATTTCTCCCGCCTTTCCCATTCTTTATAGATTAACATTGTGGCCTTCATTGTTGGTGGTCCCATTGGAGGTTACAAAGGTATAGCACTAGCGCAAACCCGCGCTACGGAAGATTGGATGGTGGGATCTAGAAAAATCTAAGAAATTTCAGAGGAGACATTCTGCATGTGTTGCGAGAAAGCCTCTAGTAATGCTAGTGCAGGCATTGGCATTGTCAATGTTGCCAATGGAAGTGATGTAGTGGGTGACATAGCAGCAGAGGAAGGCATAGTAGTTGTAGCAGAGGAAGATTCAATCATTATTATGTGCCCCATTAGGGGAGAGGAGGCAAGATGGACCGAGATGTCCACTGTAGGTGGGGATGTAGTGACCATGGCATGGGAAATAGGCATAAGGGTGGTGGAGATAGGGAGAGTTGGAGGAGGTCTTGGCTGATCTGTCTACCCTTCCCCACCCTCTTGAAGGGGATCCTCCTAAACTGGTGGCTGCTTCACAATGCTTCCCGTACATTTGGGCCTCTTAGAAGGTGAGTCTCCTGAGTCTTTCCTTGAATAAACTTTGGGGTTTGGAGACTGTTCTGCTTCGGTCCCTTTCCTCTTCTTCGATCTTGTGATCAGAGGAGACTTGGATGTCCCGCCTATTGAATTTGTTGTGGTTACATCTTCCGTAGCACTAGGCTCACTCTTGAGCCCTTCATATGTCAGGATAACCCCTTGTTGCTTTAATCGGGCTACTTTTCCATCAATCCATTCTTTGGTTTGATTCATGATTGGTTGTCACAATTTTTATGTCATCGACCTCCTGTTCATCCCAGTCTATCATTGGTAGCGGAAAATTAGTGACTGTAGTGTACCTGGGGTCCATGATGGTGCCCTTGTCCTCCTCAACCTAATCTGGTATGGGAAATAGTTCTACCCTTCTCACAAAGTATGCGGTCATCCGCATGTAATTCCTTGCACGCACCTCCTTGTCACTTTGACAATCTACCCAAAAATCTTCAACATGATGTAGGTGGGCATACCCTGGTCCTAGTTCCTTTCTTATATTCCCATATGGACCGTCCATCCACAGGTGAGCAGTGTGTTGGTGGAAATGGTACTCTACCAACTCCTTTTCAGAATTCCCAGCACACTAGGAAGTTTGCAATTTATACATCCCTTGACCAAACACTAAGGGATAAGGAATCCCTGCCAAGTTTTTACCACTAAGGACTGAATGTATATGTTGTAACTACTAGGAAAGTTCTAAAAATATGATCTGGTCATTGGGGTACTGGGGCAGCTTATTCGGCCTTTCTGTGAAACCTTGGGCGCAAATATAGGTGAATTTTGGGTACTGTATGAATAGGAAGGCGTATTTCTTTAGGAACGCCCATGTGTTGTGTGAGATCCTTCTCTCAAAATCCCCTCCTAGCAGTCTAATGATGTGGCCAATAAAGGCACCATTCACCCTGCAATACTCTTTCTTAAAGTTTTTGAATCGTAGTTGGAGATATCGGTCATATGCTTTCAATCTTCGGCCTGGCTCCTCATCGGGTGCCACAAATAATCCATTGTATTTCCTTTGTTGTGCTAGTGAGTAGAACAGATAGGAGGTCATGTAAAATTTAGCACTCTTCTTTACATTCATAAATTTCTTGTGGAAGCAGTTGCTTATGATGCCTCCCTAGTAGAATGAGGTTTTTGTGGTGACATCTTCATCCCCACAGAGGATTTTTTCAACAAAATATACAATCCACTCTTGAAAAAATGCAGGAGTGGGGAGGCCCATCACCCTGTTCAACATGGTTACTAGATAGTGGTAGTCCTCAAAGAAATCGTTGTGAAAGATCTATTGAGGAACCTTCGCAGTGCTCCCCCTTTTCTCCTTGAGCCAGTATTGATTTATTCATTTCTTACAGCCCATCAGGTTTTCATCCCATGTTGCCTTCCCTTCCTCCATGGTGGGAATCTCCATCTCTTCAAAGGTAGAAATGTGAAAATTTCTGGTAATTCCCTCAACTAACATATCAATGAGGACTTTCCCGTCTCTGTCAATGATGGTTCTTGTCTGTGGTTAGTAGGCCTGCCGGTAGGCCATGACCAATTCAAGGGCTATGAGAGACAGGAGGAAGCCTGCGGCTTTTGCAATCTGACTCTATCTAATTGATCTTGCATTATCAGTATTTGGGTGGACTCTAACCATTTGCTTGAATTCATCAATATCGACGTGGTGGATATTGGTGTCAATGATCTCCTTCCAGTCAGTGATGATTTTTGAATGTAGAGGCTCACCATGGAACTGGTACTTCATCTGATCTTTTTCTTCTCTTCCACGAGGATTTTTTCCTCCTTTCTTTCTTTTGTCATTTTCTGTAGCTGCCCCCGAGGGTCCTACACCCGATTCCATATATCCTGCAAACATAGACGTAATGAGTACAATCAATCATGAAAGCATTAATATTGGTCAAAATCCTGTGAACTCAATCCAATTAGACATCATATGATTAATGAAGTTAAATCTTTACTTATCAAATGTCGTTAGTCACTTTCAAAAGGGGTTTTAGACGATCCGGACCCCAAGGGGCTAGATTTCCCTGGTAGGAATGTTGTTTTGAAAGGGCGAATAGGCTGGGGTGATCCGAGTGGTTTTTTCTGTCTTCACATTTTGGCAATTTGAAAGGCTTGTGTCAAAGAAGGTCAAATTTGAGCATGTGGGTCAACATTGGTTTTCAAATTTGAGGTCATTTTGGTCAACTTTGGGGCCCCAAGAGGCTCAGGGCTGGAAAGCTGTTGGGAGTTCGTTGTCTGCAACTGCCTGGGAGAAACCGAGTTCTGGGGTTAGAACTCCGGGGTCCGGGACCCGATAGGTTAAAGGCTGGCTGACAAATTTCTACAGACTTCAAGGTGCTCGGGCCCGGGGAAGTCGGAAGGCGCTAGGATTTCCCCGTTCAGAATGGTGGTCATTCCATGGAAGCCCGGAAGAAGCAGCCTGATGGACTGGACCAGACAGAGTGTTTGGCTACTAGTCTTATATGTGTAGTTTTCTGTAGGTGATTGACTGGTCGAAACCTGGAACTCAGAAAGATGAGCTCATTTTTCCCTTGTGCGTCGGATAACGGCAGAGGGAACCTCGGTGGGTGGAGTCTGAAGGAAGCAAGGTCAGCGAATGGAAGGATGGGACCCAGGAGTCAGGCGGATGTAGCCCAATGGCTATTTCAAACAATGAATGCTCCACGGAAGTCTGCGGATCAAGACCCGACAGTCACAACGACAAAGTTCATCATTCAACTCAGGGCGACAGGATGAAGAGAAGAATCTGGAGGGTGGAAAGGTGCACTTAGTTCGCCGTTAGGGAATGGCGAGGGCAAGGCAGACTCCCGAGGATGGAATTTCCATGAGATGGACCCGAGACGGGAAAAGGCAACCGAAAAGTTTGTAAATTTGAATAGTTGGAATCCAACAAAATAGGGTCCAAGGTCCAGGAAGGCAGGAGCCTTCTGTCATTTTGAACGGCGAACACCCCAGGGAATCTCAGAATGGGAATCTCAACGAGGTAGAAAGGGAGAGAGGTCAAACCTCAAATGCCAAGTTTAATAACAGTTGGCCTGCGGCGATCTGGAGTGGCGGGTTTGAGAAGGCACTTCACTGATTGGGAAGTTCATTGTTTTCAGAGTTATTTTAATGGTGGCAGGAGCGATCAGGCTCGGAGGGCGCAAATGTCCTACGCGAAGAACGGCGACAACGGCGTGCGGTTCCAGCCTGATGCTAGGAAGTGACTTTGGAGGTTTTTAGGAGTTTCAAAACATGGGTTTTGTAGGTCTTATTGTGTTTTATCAATTAAATTCATTTTTAGCCCATGTTGTTCATTATCTTAAATGTAAAATCATAAAAAACTTCTCAGTGCAATGAACAACAAACCTACCTTGCAAGCCCAATAGGAAAAGGTGTGGAATCGACTAAGGGAGGTCGAGTGATGATCTCAGACGAGAAGGTGACAAGCAACAGATGCAATGATCTCCTCTTGCAAGCACTCTAATCTATTCTGGAAAACCTCACAAATGAAAATGATAGGTCAACCCCTATATTTATACCCTCATATGCATTTAATGGCTCAATTTAATGCCCGTACGGCTGACCGATGGGTTGGTAGAATTCAAATCTATAGATGGTGATGGGAGGTCTAGGGTCTAGGGTCCAGAAGGACATGGATCGATGGTCATTTGAAACTGCACTTTGGAGGCAGATGGCGAAGGGAGACCCAAAGTTTGAAATGCGGAAAGACACCTTAGATCGGCCAACGAAAATGGTGAAGTCAGTAGGGAAATTCGGGGATGGAAGTCTGGTGGACTAGACCCAGTGCGAGTGAAGGTAGTCTGAAACTTCACAAATTTGAAACTAGCAGCAAACAGGGAACCGGGTCCCGAGGTTCGGGAAGGCAGGATCCTTCCACCGTTTGGAACGGCGAACACCCAGCAGAAACCCAGAAAGGGAAACCCAACAGGATGGGCCTGCCAGGCCCTAAGGCTGCTGGCAGAAGAAAACTACCAAGGAGAGTTTGGAAGGCACTAGGACTTGACTAAGATGGAGTGGACAACACATGGTCAGTTTAAGATGAGAGTTTGAAGGTACCTTGACCATCCGAGACACCAAAATGGGGGCACACAAAATGAGGCAGCAATAGAATGGCTCAGCAAGACGAAAGAAAAGATGGTCCCCATTCCAAACAGGGCATGTATGCTGAGGGAACAACAAATGGCGACTCTGTTGGGGAATGCTCCTAAGCGTTCTAGGACTACGCGTTCATTCAGGACCCAAAATCTCTGATTTCGTAGACCAGGAGCAAGCTTCCAAGAGTGAATTGGGAGAATAGGATCCTTAGTTGGGTCAGCCTACAAGAAATCTCAGAAGTGTGTGTGTGGTGAATTCATTCCTTTTCATGGGATAGTGACAAGTGGCTACTACTCCAACCGAATAAGCTACATAAACCATCCAACACCAAAAGTAACTTGAACATTTCCCCTCTGTCAGTCAGGCATCCATAGCCCCGACGGAGTTGTTGTTGTGATCCCACAGATATTGCTCTACTGCCAGTGGGCCGTCCATAGCCCTGGTAGAGTTATCTGCACACCCATATGGTCACTTGATTTCAGCATTTTCTTTTTTGTGTTTTGATGTTTCTTTGAACATTCTTTTCTCACTTATCTTTGGCTCGGCCGTGTAAGCACTTAAAGCCTACAATGGGTTCAGGAACCGCAGTGGTCACTGGAGTGGACTTACAATTTTTTACTCACTAGGGTATCATAGCAGCCATTGTATAGTCCCTTGGAAATATTTAATATGTGTTTTGTGACAGATCTGAGATATGCGTAAAAAGAGCCAACCACAGGTCAAGTTCTAAAGCAGAGTTCAAACAACGAAACCACTCCTAGGCGGCTTTCAGGGACCAATAGTTGGGAATGAATGTTTATCAGAAGAACACTAAGGATAGACAGTGATGCGAACCATTCATTGAATGAGCACGGCCATCGCAACAAAACAGAGGACACCCTCCTCGAAACAAAATAGTCGGGGAACAAGCAACAACAAACAACAAAATAAAAGCAAGCCAAAAGGCAACCTACACTAACCTATGTACAAGTATTTACAGGAAAGAGCTCGACAAAGCTCGGGCTTGAAAGGAATGCTTGAGGTGTTTCTTGTTGACTGGCAACAAGACATCTTTACCAGTTAAGGTCTTTAAGTGGAAAGCATTGTCTCCAAAAATTTTAGCTATTTGAAAAGGGCCAAGCCAAAGCTTGTCAAATTCATTATGTCCCCCTTTCTTCTCATGGGACTTGTCCCAATACAAGACTAAATCCTCAATTCTAAAGGCCTTGACCTTGGCTCAGTGGTTAAACCATCGCTTAACCACGCCTTGATGTTTGGAAAAAAATTCTATTGCATGGTCTTGGACTTCTTCTAAATGCAAGAGCTCAGCTAGTCGAGCTTCTCTATGATCTCTCCCTTTGTAAAATTCGTTGATAAATTGGAGAGTGGGAATTTTCAAATAGATAGGAAATATGGATTCTAGGCCATAAACAAGATGGAATGGGGAATCACCAAGGGTATCCTTGTGGCAGGTGTGGTCTGCCTAAAGGGAAAATCGAAGTTGGGTATGCCAGTCCTTGGGATTCCTATCCATCAATTTCTTGATCACGGTGATCAAGTTTTTGTTTGTGGACTCGGCAAGGCCATTTCCTTGAGGGTAGTAATTTGACAAAAACTTAAGGGCAATCCCATAGTCGAAGGCCCAACTAGCAAATTTTAATGAAGTGAAAGTAGGTCCATTATCACACACTAATGCATAAGGACAACCGAAGAGATTTTAAATGAAACTTTCCAGGAAATTTGTAACTACCTCAGTTATGCATTTCTTACATACAATTGCTTCTATCCATCTAGTGCAGTAATCATTAGGTGTAAGAATGTACCTGTGTCCATTGAAAAGGGAAAATATATCACTATCAAGGCTTATGATGATCAAGAAAGGGTGTCTCAAGGCACCATTCAACTCCCTATTCAAGTAGGGCTAGTAATCATGGAAATCACTTGCCAAGTTCTTGACCTTGAACTCCCCTATAATATCCTCCTAGGTCACCCATGGATCCATGGGATGCAAGTTTTCGCATCCACATTCCATCAATGTGTCAAATTCCCTTATCAGAACCAAGAAGTCACAATCCATGGTGATCCTGAACCATTCTATTATTGTAAAAATATGGAGGCCAAGTATTACAAGACCCCTCAAGTCCTAAAAAATGATGAAGGACCCACATCCCCTTATATTGACCCATCCACCTTAGCCTCCACTTCTAAGAAAAATACACCTTGCATTCTGAACATCCCAGAGGTCAAGTTTATTATCCAAGATCATGGATGTGGGTGCTATAAAATGAAAAAGAGGGCCTTTGTAATAGGAGAGTTACCTCAATCTCCTAGATCTCGTGGGAAACCATAACCAATTGACACAATAGCTCAGACCTTCAAAGAAGAAGCTACCACCTTCAAAAAGTGGGGAGACCTAAGCAAAGAGGTGGTAGATGAAAAAAATGTATCGAGCCTATTATATCAAGATTAAAGGCCCATGCCAAATCTCCCCATGGAAGAAAGCAACAAAGGTCTTCAATTAATGTTTAACTGGGGCTATAACAAAAATGAGAAGCTTGGGAAAAATGATAACGGTTTGTTTGAACCCATTGTTCCTGAGAAGTTCCCTAAGAATCTTGGCCTTGGATGTACCCCTATGAAGATAACCATTCTTGGAAAAGGTACCGCTGTTAAAAAAGTAAAATCTCCTCCTCAATTACTGGTATCCACGGGTCTACCTCTAGATAACTATACCTTCGATATAACTAACATGTATGAAGAGGACTCCATCTCTTATTTACCCATATTATTTGAGGATTCCTCCCTTTTTATGATCACCATTATGTCCTTTGAGCTGAGTAAGTGGAAAACCACTTAACTAAAGCTTGTTTACCCCCAACTGATCGATTGTGACCAACGAGGACCACCGATCTTAGACACGTTTAAAAACGATGAGGCTCTCTCAGAATTCATGGGACTAAGGGATACTTTACCATATGGAGATCAAAAATCAGGGTTTGATATTGAGTTGGACACACATGCGTACTATGGGGAAGCGATTGAATCTCTTAGTCACAAAATTGAAAATCTAAGAGTAACATCTAGGTCTTTAAGTAAAACCCACACTGTGGAACTTTCTAACCCAAAAATAGTCAAAATAAAGGATGTATTTGATGTTGAAAACCTCTCTGAGGCACCAAGGATGAGGGATTCAATCTTCCCCTTAGTGCAATCCATCAGGAAAAATTATTAGTACTGGCAGAAAAATGCAACCCAGTAAATCTAGCAACTGAAGAGACACCACACATCACTTTCTATGCAGACTCCCTTTTGATAGAGGAACAAGAAATTATAGCTACATTTCTAAAAGAAAGGAAAGTAAATTTTGCATCGACCAATGTTGACATGCCAGGCCTTGATCCAGAGGTTGTAGTCCATCATCTAGTATTTTATCCAAGGGGAAAACTAGTAAAACAGAAATTAAGAAAGATGCATCCATAGATCACATTATTGGTCAAACTTAAATTGCAGATGGATTCATACAACCCATTGATTATCTTAAATGGGTTTCCAACCTTGTACCTATTTCTAAGCCTATTGGGGGAATTTGTATCTGCACCGACTTCAGGGACCTAAACAAAGCATGCCCTAAGGATAATTTCCCTCTCCCAAAAATAGACATTATTGTAGATCTAAAAGCAGGGCACGAGATGTTATCATCAATGGATAGGTTTTTAGGGTATAATCAGATTATGATAGAAAAGGATGATCAACATAAGATAGCCTTCACCTGTCCATGGGGCACTTACTATTGGAACATGATGCCATTTGGGTTAAAGAATGTTGGAGCTACATACCAAAGGGCTATGAGTCTAATTTTTTATGACATGATCCACAAATTTGTAGAAGACTATGTGGATGACATACTAGTCAAATCAAGGAAGTGTCAGGACCACATAGTAGCGCTAGGCTCTATTTTTGATAGAATCGAAGAATATAAAGTATGACTCAATCCTAAGAAATGTGTCTTTGGTGTGCAATCAGGAAAACTTATAGGGCATATTGTATCAATGAGGGGAATTGAGATAGATCCTAACAAATTCAAAGAAATTCTTGAAATGGAAGTGCCACAGACATTGAAGCAGTTAAGGGGCTTGCAGGGAAGGCACCAATCCATTCATAGATTCATAGTATAGTTAGCAGATAAAGTTGTCCCATATTCTCATCTACTCCACAAGGGGGTGACATATAAATGAGATGAGAAATGTGATCAGGAATTTAATAAAATCAAGGAATACTTGCTAACACCACCAATCCTCATTCCGCTGATCCAAAAAAAACTATCGATCCTATACATATCAGCAATAATGGCAACCCTTGGAACTCTTCTAGCATAACATGATGAAACAGGGAAAGAGAGATCCATTTACTATATTAGTAGGACCATGGTGGGACATGAGCTAAATTACACCTTCATTGAAAAATATTTCCTCGCAGTAGTGTTTACTATACAAAAATTTAGAAACTACATGCTTTCTCATCAAATAAAGCTCATCGCCAAGATAGACCCCCTCAAGTATCTACTTTCTAAGGTAACACTCACAGGACGGATGGCTAAGTGGGTCATGATATTGACAGAGTATGACATTGAATATGTAGAAGGGAAATCCATCAAGGGATAGGTCATTACAAATCAATTAGCAGAGGCACCTATATATTCAGAGAACCCAATAGTATCATAATGTCTAGATGAATCCATTTTCAACCTTAGTGTAGTGGGCTTTTGGAAAGTACATTTTGATGGTTCATATACTCAACATGGGTCAGGAGCAAGATTCTTCTTCATTACACCACAAGAAAATTTTATTCTAAAGTCATATAAGCTATCTTTTCCATGCACCAATAATATTGTGGAGTATGAGGCTCTCGTTATAGGACTTTGAATTTTAGTACAGTGGAAAATCATGGCACTTAAGGTTTATGGAGATTCACAGTTTATTATCAACCAAGTCAACAATGAATACCAAACAAAGGATGATAAGCTTATCCCGTACAAGAAACTGGTGGAAGATCTCAAGGAATTCTTCATCGACATCACATTTGAGAAAATATCAAGGGAAAACAACAAAGTAGCTGATGTCGTGGCCACAATTGGATCATTATTGGATATCCCATGCAATGTACCTAATCATGAATTCTTGGTAGAGAAACATCTCGTACCAGCTTTCAAGGTACCATATTTCAAGTTTGTGTGAAAAATCGTTGGTCCCAATGATCCTTGGTACCATGACATATACACCTACCTAAAAATAGGAATCCTCACCACTGATATCACCCCAAACCTTAAGAGAACCTTTATCAAAAATTCATCTCATTTTGTCATCTTATTCGATATCTTGTACCATAGAAGCATCGAAGGAATTCTTTTCTGATGCCTTAATCCCAAGGAAGTTTTGACTACTTTAACTGTGGTACACGATGGTCTTTGTGGTTTGCATTCTAGTGGTATGACCTTGACCAAGAAATTGTTGAGGACTAGGTATTACTAGCCTATGATGGAGAGGGAAGCTCATGACTATGTCCAAAAATGTATGTAGTGCCAGCAACATGGAGACCTCATCCATGCACCAGCTCAGGAGCTCCAAATGATTATAACACCCTGGCCCTTTTCACAATGGGGGATCGATCTCATTGACAACATCACTCCCACCTCATCTATTGACAAAAGTTCATTATCACCACAACATAATACTTTACAAAGTGGGTAGAAGCTATACCCATGACCTACATCACAGGAAAGCAAATATCCAAATTCATCCTAAACTACCTCATTTGATGTTATGGTGTCCCATAAGCCCTTATCTCAAATAACAAGACACCTTTCAAGAACCAAAATGTTCATGAGCTATGCCAAAAATTCAATATCTAACATCACTTCTCCACTCCATACTGCCCCGAAGGTAATGGCCAAGTTGAGGTTTCTAATAAGACCATCCTAAAAATCCTCAAGAAAACAATAAATGAAGTTGGCCGCAACTAGTACCTACAGTTGAATCTTGCCTTATTGGCCTACTAAATGAGTATCTACACACCTATAGGTACAACCCCTTTCTCCCTGATCTATGGATCAGAGGCCATCCTTCCCATTGAGATCAAGCTCCCATCCTTAAGAATATCATTGCAAAATCTCATTATTGATGAAGAATAAAGGGTGTCATGGTTGAATGAGCTAGAATTAATGAATGAGCGGTGCATGGATGCTTTGAGCCATCTATAGGTCTATCAGAACCATCTTAAGTGAAGCAAAAACAAGAAAATCAAGAGTCGCTCATTTCAAGTTGGAGAGTTCATGTTATAAGAAAATTAGAAGAATATACCAAATTCAAACATCAAGGGAAAATTTGAACCCAACTAGTTGGGACCTTTTTTCATCATGGCAAGTTACAAATCAGGAGCATATCAGCTATCCACACCCGAAGGTGAGCCTCTGTAGGAGCCCATCAATAGCTCCCATCTCAAAAAAACTATGCCTAAGCTTGTAGTGTATAAATCCAAAAATACAAAATATATATATATAAAAATCCAAAAAAATCAGAAAAATGATTGAAAAAAGTAAAGAAAAATTCATCCTCTAGTGAAAACCACTTTGGTGGTACTTTGGGCAAGTACCTTGGTGAAAACCTGGCAAACAAGTGCCTTGTGTAAATAAGAACTTTCCATCCACCATCAATTCATTGGCTTTTCTTGCATCACCTACCATCACTTTCCATCACATTCACCCATCGCATTCCACTAATCCTTCCATCACCCATCCACATCCACATCATAGCTTGATCTTGTGTTCATATCATCTTCCATCCTAGAACTACTTGACACATTCCTAAGGTCAGTTTTTCTTGCCTATATCAGAGTAGTCTATCACATCACGCTAGGGTCATGTTCTTATATCTGCATCGGATCATATTCATTTATATTCTTGAAATCTTCCTTAAAATCTAAAAATCCCAAAAACACTCAGAAAATTAGAAAATTCAAAAACATCCAAAACATATCAAAAACCCAAAAAGGTCAAAAATAGAAAAAGTCAAAAACAAAGTTGTCATGTCAAACTATGAGGCTTCTACATGTATAACGTAGGCAAGGTTGATCTTTGATCAGCCCCTGAGGCCCCTAGGTTAGGTCCTATTAGGTGTCCATGTCATATTAAACGGGCAATCCAACATGTTCATATCTCATCAATAAATGGGTTTGTGTCAGTCAAACTATGTGGTCGCTACATGTATAATGTAGGAAAGGCTAATCTTTTATCAGCCCATAGAGCCCCTAGTATAGGTCCTTCAGTTAGGTTCTTGGTCAAAATCTTGAAAAACACCAAAAACATTGGAAAAATAGAAAATCAAAACATTTGTAAAACACCTCAAAAATACCAATAAACAACCTCAAAACATTTCAAAATACCAAAAACATTCAAAAAATCCAAAATCATCCATCCCACTTCAATATTCACCCACAATAAACATCCACTCATAATAAATGATCATCACCCCTAACCTTCGGTGAAGCATTCAGAAAAAAGTATGGAAAATTAAAAGTGAAAACTCAAATGTCAAGGTCCAAGTTTAGGTTAGTAGGTAAACAAGTTGGTCAACTGTTGGTATCAATATCCCAACATCTAGTTATTCCCAAAATCATCTAATAATATCATGTCCTAGGATGCATCCTTCCTACAATGGACATCAACATTAGACGTCACCCTAGTTTAATCTTGGCTAGAGGTATGTAAAACATTAGCTTGTTTGTTTACTTGATCTTTTCTTTTGATTTATCTTATTACGCTCATTCCAATGACCTCTCGATGATGTCTAATCAAAATTATTTAAAGAGAAAGGAATGGGGCATTGATCATTATCTTTCATTTATCATGCTTTTTCGACATTCTTGTAATATAACCTTATTGAATGCTAACTTTGCTATGTTTGTAGGGAGGGTGTTTTAGATGTCTTGTAGACTATTACATGGGAAGGTTTTTCCTTTCTATGTTTTGGTCCAAGATATTTGAAATGTTTGAAGTACATCCTAATAACATTTTTTATACTAGGTTTCAACAAGGATACTCCTATTTGATTATCGAATCAAAGTCCATCTCACTAGGTACAACGCCATCCTAGTTTTCTATACCTTGATGCATCGTATTTATGTGTGTTATCAAAAATAAGGAAAGTAGGCTCTTTACATCTCCAATCCCTAATAAGCAACACATCATTATCACTCGTCATCATATCTAATAAAGTCTCAACAACTCATAGACTTGTTAGAATTTTGCATCATCTCGAACTCAAGGGTTGATCCATCTTTCTTCTATCTTCTCCATATACTAATACTAACATGGTATCATGACATTTGGAAATAAAAAAATCTATCTACATCCACAAATTATCTGCATCCAACATAATCATGGCATATCATCATAGGAAACCTCATCCCTCTTACATGCATTGCATCATCCATTAAGTTGTTTAGGATAATATAGATTTGTTATTCTAAGCATCTTAAAACCATCTCATTTGCATCATCATCATAATATAGATCTATTAGTCTAACCTTCTCATTTCACCATCTTGAACCTCTTTGTCACGAGATTGACCATAAAATCGGATTTTTTCGCTCGATCTCTTGAGGGGGCAGTGTAATAGTGTAATTTCTTATGTTGGTGCATCTGAAAAAAAAATTAAAAAATGAATTTTTTATCATGATAGTGTTATTTTTTGAACCAATGCAGCAGGTACCTTGCTTCAAAAAGGGGAAAAATGTAGACACATAAAATGTCCTGATTGATACTATGCATCTAATTCTGGTAAATTAATACCATTTCTTCTTAAAAAACACCCTGAGCTAACAAAATAATTAAATAATTAGTGCATTATTTAGTCAAATTCAGCAAATTTAACTATTAATTAAATAATTAAATTTATTGATTAATTCACCCTTCTTCTAACTAATATTCATCATATTTTAATTAAATCAAATTATTTAATTAAATCCCCCTAAATCCTCTCATTTGATTAAATCAATCAAATCAAATGTCACAATCTCCTAATCCATTCCAATTAATTAAATTTGAATTAATTAATCCTAAATCACTTTCTAATCATCATTAATAAATCCTCCATGTTTTAACTCCTCAAGATTTAAATCAACCCATGGTCAACTAACCAAGTTGCACATGAAAAAAAATTCTTTTAATTAACTAATTCCTCTATTTATCCTTATAATGGAATATTCCAAGGCATATTCCTCTCAACCAACTCTCATTCAATTTCCCTCCAAAGGTTTTCAAAAACCTTTCCCATCTTCATTAACTCCTCTTACATCCTCTCACATCTTAACCACATTCAATAAATTATTCTTACAACCTTTCAAATCCTTAACCAGTCTCATTTATTCCTCTTACATCCCCCTTTCTTAAACACATTTCCCAAAATGTGCTCCACCTTCCTCTAATGGAATTGTGACAAGTGTCACATTCTCATTGGCTCTCATTTTATCCCACATTCACCAAATCATCTCATTCTTCAATCCTTGAGTTCTATAAATAGAATCATTCTCTTCACAATATGGATCCACAATTTCAAGCATTATCACTATAGCCATTTTCACTTCATAGCAATACCATTTTCATCATTTATAGCTAAGTTATCACCATTTCGAGTCAATTTCACACTTGGAATCACATTCAACATCAAAGCTTATCAAAGGGATTGGGAAGGGGCTTCATTTTCACATCAAAGGAGCACCACTCCCCCTATGGGATGGAGGTTTTCTTAAGTTAGACTAGATTACATGTTTTTTTTTGGTTTATTTCAAATTTTTATCATGTTTTCTTGTCTTCTTGATTAAAGAATCTCATAGGAAGTGTTCCATTTGATTTCTAACATGTTTAACACTTGATTGTTGTTTCTTGTTAGTTAATTGCAGATTGGACGCTCACATTAATCATAAAATATCCATTCATGATATCAAACCAATTGGTGAGATACTTCACTTAAAATAGTACAATATGAAAATTTAGACATTGTATGTAAATCTGAAATTAAGTTGCCCTAATATGAAATTGTCATGTAAATATTTAACCTCTATGATTTTTAAATCGGCCAATTTAACATACTTAATAGAACCACCTTACATGAACCTAAAATAGTAATAAAAGGGAGGCAACATAACCATAAGAAAATAGCAACAAATATGCACAAATAAACAACAAAAAGTGCAAGAAACTCTAAAACATAGTCTCACAACACAAGATTTACTTGGATAAACCATTTTTTGAAAAAAACTTCACCAATGAGAGATGCCAAGAATGTATTGTCTTCAAAAGAAAGACTAAAATGTATTCACTTCCATTAATCATACTATCTTCAACCCAATAACACCTATGTATAGATATTTTTCTCACATTTCACAAGCACCTATAAATAGACAAATATTGAGGTAATGTAGATTTCACCCATAAAATTTTACCTCCACTTTGACTTGCACATGTGAATACAAAAATTATCATGTATATCAAAGTAAATGAGCACTCACAAAAATGAATTAAATTATATTTATATAAAAATATTTTAGATACATAAAAAGAAGGATTTTTATAAGGATTATATTTAAAAAAATGCATGTGTGAGGACTCCTGGAAGGTGAATGTAGGAGCGTGGGTGAAAGATTCAGAAAGAGAATGATCATCGCTAAGGGGGAGGCGATTTGGATACAACCATGGTGAGGAGTAGAGAAGACTTGGATTTCCATATAATTAGGAGAGGAATGGAGCAGAGCAGTGTTTCAATGGAATGTTATAGAGAGATTCAAGACTGATATAGGAAGGTAGGGCATGTAGAGGAAGAAATATAGGCCCTAGAATCACAAGCAGATATCAAAGGAACCCTAGGTGTAATTGGTCAAAAAAAAATTAGGCCTAGAAAGCTAGGTCCAGGTGGAATAGAAGCAGTGGAGGAGAAAGGATGAGGGTCGCTGGTATGGATGGCAAGGGAAAAACCGGGTTTTAGAACCAATTCAAGGGATAAGGAGAAGATTTTATGGACATAGAAAGCTTGGGCAAGAGTGGAAGGCTAGAGAAAATACCCAAGCAAATGGTAAGGAATTGGAAGAATTGTTGGAAACAACAAACCAGGGTTCTCAAAGGGAAAAATTGATGGATGAATCAAACATAAATGTGACAAACTAAGAGGGAAAACACTCAGATGGATAAGAGGAAGAAATCAAGAAGAATAATGAGGACAGGAAGGTCTATATTAGAGCCTTGATTAAGATCTTGACAAAAGCATTGGAGCAGTCAAAGGAAATCCTAAAAGAGAAAGCCATCATTTCCAAATGGTGGGGTGAAGGATGCCCTAGGGACAGAATGATGTTGTGGTGGGAAGATAAATGGGGAAGCGAAGTGGATATAAACTTCTTGCCACATGACTATTTGTTGGTAAGATGTGCATCATCACAAAAGAAGTAGGACATTTTGGCAATAGAAACCTTAAAAATGGATGGAAGAGGGTTCTATGTGAGAGAATGGGAGGAGAATTTTAGTCCTTGTAACCACATTCCTGAGCACATGATAATGGAAGCAAGGGTAGGAAATCTACCATCGAAATATTGGGACAAGGAAATTTTGGGAAGCCTGGGGAAGCCTTAGGAAAAGTAGTGGAAATTGAGGAAGGCCAATGGCAGAAAGGATCCACAAGAAGGATGTGGATAGAATTAGCACCAAGGAGTCAAAAGATAGATGAGGTGGGAATAATTTTGGAGGACATAAATTGGACTCAGAAGGTAGAATGGGCTTTCACAACCAGCCAAATGGATCTGTGGGATGGATGGAAAAATGGTGATTGGTGGCCACGCAATAAGGCGGATATTAAAGGTGAAGGGATACTTGAGCAATGTGAAGGCACATCCAAGAATGGAACAAAAGATATCTGGAGGAATGATTTGGAACAAGGAGAAGCATGGAAATAACCACAAGACACAGAGGCAAGGTGTATCAGAGATTATTCTCAAGATACTCAATTAAAAGTGAATAAAGAGGGGGAAGAAATAGGAAGTAAGGAAGATGAGGCTACACAGAAATTTTGCATAGATCAAGAAATTAGTGAATTAAAGGATTGCTTAAACAAGGAGTGGGAGTGAATCTTAGAAGTAGGAAGTGAATTAAGAGATTTAGCAGAGAAGCATCACCAAAACCACTATTGCTTACACCCCCTTGAGAAGAAAGGGAAGTTCTAGAGGAGTGGGAAGCAAAGGAATTATTAGCCATGGCACAAATTGGGACTAAGAAAGAAGAGATAGATGGTGCGAAGGATCAGAATCTTGAGATGGAAATGTTGGATCGGCTAGAGGAAGTAGAGTACAAAACTCTAGAAGTAGAGGAACAACAAGAGAACCAAGATATTAGTAAGAAGCTAAGTCCAAAGCTAGGGGTAGCATAGGAAATTCAAGGAAAGATAATGCTAGGTTGCAGGGAAAAGAAGTAGGCAAGTCACAAGACTAATGAGGAAAAGTGGTCTTTGGCAGTGAGGCTACAAGATAACAGAAGATAACCATGCATCTTAGATCAGGGAAGGGGGTTACCCTTCTTGGATGGAAATGAGGATCCTAAGCTGGAATGTTCGGGGCTTAAATGCCCCTAATAAGAAATGTTTGGTTAGGTTTTTGGTAGAAAATAGCAAGGAAAACATCATACTTGTTGGTATAAATAAGTATTTTACTTATTACACTAAATACTTAAGCTTACTTAGGGAATGCATATCATTATAGGTTGCACATGTGATACCTAGTTATTTGCATCTTGTATCTAGGTTTGTGCATACATTGAGAGATATGAGCTAGAAACTTAGGGAAGCGTGTGTAGGAGAAATTCCACTCTTTGTGGATCTAGTTATCACCTTTTTGTCTCCACCTTTCGTGGTATGATAATTCCACTTTAGGTGGGTGATCCACTTTTCATGGAATTATCTATTATTTGTTTCTACCTACCCTACATATGATTGGGACACTTGTCTCATTCATAGCCCTTCATTGTGTCCTAGCTTGCCTTTATAAGCAAGCCTTGTACATGCTTGTAATTGTACATCTTCATGCATATTAAGAATACTATTATCATATTCTCTCTCTCTTTTGTGTTATTCTTGGTCTCTTGATCCTATTGTTTATTTTCATAAGTTCTTACATGGTATCAAAGTGGTTGGAGGTTCTTTGCATAGCCATTTTTGAGAGATCTTTGTTCATGTGAAGGTGGTCAAGAGGAAAATATGAGGAGCAACGACATTTTGGTGCGTCCTAGACCAAATCTAACCTCAAATTCGGATTCAAAATACTATTTCCAGTTGGGATTGTCTTTCGTTTCATCAAAATCCAACACTCGGAGCTCTAGATCAAAAAAAATTTCCTATTTGGTAACGTAAAGGCCACGTGGCAAGCGGCCACTGGCCCCCACGGCCTCACCCCCATCCACCGGCGATAAAAAGAAATTTCGGTAGTCAGTTTCAAAAAATCAGTAAACAGTCAAGCATCTTTGGGTAGCATCAAGTATTCTAGCGAGCGCTTCACAAATCCGTCCGACAATTTAAAATCGGCAGTCAAGGGAGATTCTGGAGAATATTCCAAAAAGGAATATTTTGTCAACTAGATTCTCTCAAGATTCTGACAAGCAAAAGAATATTCTAGTAGGGGGCACATTTTCCATTGACAGCCTGCCAACTGTCAAATTTAAGCCAAAGAACTGATGATGTCAGCATTGAGTCAATGATGATGTCAGCCTACTAAAAAAAATTTCCCCCTCACCAATGGAGTTTTTGATTTTGCAGTCCGACTTGTAAGGTTCATATATTGCTCGTTTTAACTCCTTTTTCTGAGCAATTTTTTTTTATTTAGGCTAATTTTTTGTGTACTTCACAGTTGTGTGCTTGGTTTTTGATTTTGGTTGACAGATTTTCCATAATTTTTAGTTTTTCCATTTTGTACCTATCCAGTCCTCATTTCTACAACTTCTGGGGCTTCGTTCAGGCACATACAAACTATTTTTCATGTGCCATTTTTTTTTAAAGTGAATGATTTTTCTTCTACTTCTTCAATCTACAATCATTTTGAAGTGATCTTGAGTGGATTTTTTACTTTCAACATATGGTCTTTTTTGGCCTATTTGGCACTTGTATTGCATAGATTTGAATTTAGGTCTTTGCTTCATTGTTCTAGTCTATTCTTAGCCTATTTGTGGAAGTTGTAAATCATAAATCATAAGTCCACTTAGCCAAGTTACAAGTGGCCTATTGTACACACGCTACATTATAAAGTGCCAAAATCATCTTTTTTTGGGGGGGTACTTTGATTGAGTGAATTTGGGGGGTTGTCTCTTGTGTGATTGTGCCTATTTTCTCTCTTTTTCTCTTGTATTTCATCATGGGTTCATCTAAAGTTCCGCTCTTAACTGCACATAATTATGCTACATGGAAAGTACGTGCATGGAGTAAACTAATGGAAAAAGGTTTAATTTACTATATTAATGGAACCATAACTGCACCTTTAGATCCTAAGGAAAATCCAACTGCATATATCGATTGGCTCACTAAAACTTCTATGGCATTGGGTACACTAAGAAAGTTCATTTCAGATGATCTCATTTTCCATGTTGATAAATGTACTACAACCAAGGAAGCTTGGGATAAGCTTGCTACTTTGTATGGAAAGGTTGATAAGGTTAAGGGGTATAAGCTTGAAAATGATCTCCTAAGCCTTGATCCCAAGGATTTTGACACCATTCAGGATTATTTTACTAAGGAAAATGAGCTAAGAGCACAACTAAAGGATTGTGGTATTGAGAAAGAGGATGATCATTTGGTCTTCAACTTGTTGGACAAGCTTCTAGCTGAGTATGTAGCCTTTGTTTCAAGTTTTCAAACTCAACAATTGACAATTAGTAACTTCACATCACCATATTTTGAGGCTCTCACAGATCTTTTGATTCTTGAGCAAAATAAGTTGATGAAAATGGGCATTATCAAGTCTTCAACTTCAAAAGCATTGGTGGTCAATCATGGAAACAACAAGCAAGGAAAAGGGAAAGGCCAAAAGAAATATTCACCAAAGCCGCAAGGAGAGAACAATCAATCCACTCCTCCACAACAAGGCTCATCATCATCTTCTTCAAAGAACAACAATTCAAGCAAGAAGGAGAAACCAACATGTGCATATTACAAAAAGTTTGGTCATGAGGAGCATCGTTGTCATGTTAAGAAAATTGATGAGTTGAAAAATATCCTTAAGAAGAACAACATCAACTTGCCAGCTGGATATCAAGAGAAGAACTCATATTCTTCCACTTCTTCTTCTAAGGGAAAAGGAACAACTCTCGTGGCAACAACATCAAGCTCATCTCCTTCTTCTTAATCATCTCAACATGATAAACATAAGGGGCAAGCATTTCTTGCAGTTGCAGATTCCAATTCAGATAGGTGGATCCTTGATTCAGGAGCTTCACATCATATGACTTCTTCTAAGGATATGTTCTCTTCATTTAATTCTTGTTCATCACCACCCATTTTGATGGCCAACAACACTTCTTTGGTAGTTTGTGGGAAGGGGTCTATTGACATTGAAGGTGGAGAATTTAATTATGTTCTATGTGTGCCTACTTTGTCAAGGAACATCCTTTCCATCTATCAGATTACACATAGTGGTAAAGGAAAGAGTGTACAGTTCACACCAGATTCTATCATTGTTCAAGATTTGCATAGCAAGGCTCTTGTTGCAATTGGGGAGGTTGATCATCATTCTCAGTTCTACACCTTCTCATATTTTTCTCCTATTTATGATTCAATTCACCCTAATGTGGACACACTTGAGGAGAATGAATATGGTTACTTGAATCTTGGATTGCTCACTACTCCTGAGGTTCTTGAGCCTATTGTTCATATTCCATATCCTATATTGACCAATGTACTTGACGATACTTGTGTTCTAACAGTTTTAGTAACTTGTGATTCAGTGCAACAATGCATTCCTTGTCTTCCAGCAACAATTTCTTGGGATGACTACTTAACAAACATTGGTAGCTTGTTTGTGGAGTCCTACATTGCAGATTTGGGAGACACATTTGATTACTTACATCTTCTCTTTGATGAAGGTGATTCTTCTTCAATTGTTGCGAGGGAACACTCTAACCCTCCTCTACATGATCAATATTTTGAGGCTGATGTGATTGTGGATGCATATATACATCAGTTGGAGGAGGCCACTTTCTCTCTTGAGGAGACAACATCTTTGAAGTATGTTCTACCTTCATCCTTGCTAGATCTTGAGATGTCTTTTTCAGCGGATGAGAGTGTTGTTGCAAAGGGGTTCTCATAGGTTCCAAGATGTGACTACACTGCAACTTTTGCACTTGCCATTGCAACTTCACATGGTTTGGGAAAGGCATCTTTCAACAAAAACACAGGGAAATTTGAGCAGATTTCAAAGACTCCTTACATTTTGAGGGTTCTTCCTTCTTCACTTGTGGATTGGGGAGACTTCATTCATGCACCTTTGGTATTGATTATTCCTAAGGGGAGGAACGTTGTTTGACAGTTTTGGAGCAACTTCTTCATTCCTTCTCCAACATCTTCCATGGGTGAACATTGTACATTGAGGGGGGAATACCTTGTCTCTCTTCTTCTTCTCTTGTATGGGGGGGACTTTTTCCTCATCTTGGGGTTTTGTCCTCCATTTTTACATTCATTTTTTTTCTTCTCTCTTTTGAGGGGGAGTTTTTCCCATGGGGATTTCTCCCTTTCCTCACTTGTGAGAGATTGCATTGCATTTGTACATGGGTACCTAACATGGCCCAGTTGTCGGGACCCATCTTGCATCTTCTATTGGTTGCACTTAAGGGGGGTTGTTGGTGTAAATAAGTATTTTACTTATTATACTTTACTTAAGCTTACTTAGGGAATGCATATCATTATAGGTTGCACTTGTGATACCTAGTTATTTGCATCTTGCATCTAGGTTTGTGCATACATTGAGAGATATGAGTTGGACACTTAGGGAAGTGTGTGTAGGAGAAATTCCACTCTTTGTGGTGTGATCTAGTTATAAACTTTTTATCTCCACCTTTCGTGGTATGATAATTCCACTTTAGGTGGCTGATCCACCTTTCATGTAATTATCTATTATTTCTTTCTACTGACCCTACACATGATTGGGACACTTGTCTCATTCAAATCCCTTCATTGTGTCCTAGCTTGCCTTTATAAGCAAACCTTGTACATGCTTGTAATTGTACATCTTCATGCATATTGAGAATGCTATTATCATATTCTCTCAACTTCTCTCTCTCTCTTTTGTGCTATCCTTGGTCTCTTGATCCTATTGTTACTTTCCATAAGTTCTCACAATACTCATTCAGGAAACAAAATTGGGGGATAAGGAGATAGAGGAATATAGAAGAAAAAATAGGTTCTGGTCAATATTATTTGTAGTGGCGATGGTAACATTAGGGGGCTTGATCATTATGTGGAAGCCTCAAACTATGATGTAGAAGTAGTAGGGAAAATAAATTGGTTGGCTTGTTGGGTGAGTAGCATGGCTTCCAACCTTGCATTTAGTCTCATAAATGTATATGACCCCTCTTGTTATATTCAAAAAAGAGAGATTTTGAAAGAGATTAGAACATTACTTAAGATGGAAGGGGCATCCTTTCATATCCTAGGAGGGGATTTTAACACAATACTGTATAGTAGTGATAAGAGAGGGGGAGTAAAGAGAAAGATTCAATCACACATGGACTTTGAAGACTTTGTTAGTAGCAACATGTTGATGGACATCCCCATGGAAAATGGATAGTTCACATGGACAAACCAAAGAGCGAGGTTTGGCAACATAGCAAAAAAATTGGAGAGATTTATCTTCAAAGGTGATCTAGCATAGTTCCCCTTCACACTAGAATGTAGCATAGTCACTCAATCAAGCTCAGATCATTATCCAATTTTCTTGGAAATACAGGGTGATAAGAAACCATCACAATGGTCATTCAAATTCAAAAAGATGTGGTTCAAGGACCCCAACTTCATTGACCTAGTTGCAAAATGGTGGTCGAAGGTGAATTCTCAAGGAAACAAAATGTTCAAAGTAGTTTCAAAGCTCAAAATTCTCAAAAAAATATATCAAAGAATGGAATAAGAAGGATTTTGGAAACATCTTTGAGGAGAAAGAAAACTTGGAAGTAGAACTGGATCTGGTAAATCGAGTAGTCATGGAAAAAGGAATGGATGCAGATCTATATATGGCATAGAAAGAGTTGATGAGGAAATTAGAGGAAGTGTTGATCAAGGAAGAAACCTTTTGGGGTAGAAATCACGCAATACATGGCTTGAAGAAGGTGATAGACACTCAAAAAAAATCCACAATTCAACAAGAGCATGAAGAGAAGAAAATAGAATAGTTAGGTTGAAACTATCAAATGGTCTTGAAGTTAAAGAGGCAGTAAAGGAAGAGGTGGTAAGCTTCTTCAAGCAGTTTCTAAACAATAGGGAAGGATCACAACTCTTGGTCCAAAATTTGTTGCTCTCCAGTATCCCAAAGTTAGTAATGAAAAATCAGAATAAGATTCTCCAAATCCCTTTTATCAATGGAGGAAATTAAGCTTGCAACATTCCAGCTACACTTGGACAAACCACCTAGACCAAACGGGTTTCAGGCTCTCTTTTTCCAAAAGTGTTGGAATATAGTAGGGAAAGAAGTGACTGAGGTGATAGAAGAATCAAGAATACCAATGAAAATTTTGAGAGAGATCATCAACACATTTTTGGTACTCATCCCAAAGAAGAAAAAGTCAGTCTCAATAGTGGAGTTTCAACCTATAGCACTATGCAATACCTCATAAAAAATAATGGTTAAGGAAATGGTGAATAGATTGAAAAGGATCCTCTCGTCTCTCTCTTTTTTTTTCCATAGAGATCAATCCTTGAAGAGGTGATAATATCCCAGGAGACTACACACTCATTGCATACAAGGTCTTAGAGGCCTTTGACTTTGACAAAGGATGGATTGACTGGATATTAAAATGTACAGAAAACCCTAGATACTCGATTCTTCTAAATGGCTCCACTAAAGGATTATTTGAAGCATCTCGAGGCCTTCGTTAGGGTGATCCACTCTCAACCTTTCTATGCATATTAATGGTTGAAGCTCTTGGGTGGGTGGTATCAAAGAAGATTGTAGAAAGAAGGATATAAATCATTCAAGTCACCAGTGGATTTCTAGTTGTCGCACATCAGCAATTTGTTGATGACACACTCCTCTTTGGCGCTAGAAAGGTGAAGGAGGCACAAGAATTTGTGAGGATCCTGGAGGCATACACAGCTGCTTCAGGGCAACAAGTAAGGAATGAGAAATCTAAAATTTTCTTTCTAAATGTTAGGAAAAGTGATGTGCAAGGAATATCAAGACTACTCAAGTTTAGATCAGGTCATCTACTAATAACATATCTTGGTCTTCCCCTAGATAGAGGTGTCAAATCAAATATTCTATGAGATCCTATGGTAGATAAATTACAGAAGCAAACATCATCTTGGAATGGGAGATGGCTAACATGGGCAGGTCAAATTGTGATATTGAAGGTGGCTATTTTAGCACTTCCAATATACCTATTGTCATGCTTGGCACTACCTAGTAGCAAGGAAAAAATAATAAATAATCATATGAGGAAATTCTTTAGGCAGGGGACTCCAGAGCAAAAGAAGATTCCAATGATTGTCTGAGAAAAAGTTTGCAAGTTGAAGGAGGATGGTGGGTTGGGGATTCAAAATTTGCTAAAACAAAATACAACATTGGATGCTAACTTCATTTGGAGGATGTACACCAACAATGAGGGGAAATGGGTGAAACTCCTTCAGAAGAAATATCTAAATGGTGATAGAGTAGATGAAATTTTTTTGGCGGATAACCTTCCCAAAGGATCACATGTTTGGAATTTCATGAGGGCATGTAGACAATTGATATTAGATTGCCTCTCCTAGGATGTGCAGGATGGAAGAGCGACTCTCTTTTGGGAAGAATCATGGTGTGGATGCCCATCTATAGATAGTTGTGTGGCCATGGGGCAACTAAGAAAAAAAAAATGATTGGGGATTGAAGTTCAAAGACTATATGGAAGAGAAATCAATAGAAGGACATAGAAGTTGGCTATGGAGAGACATGAGTGCAATTGAGGCTCCGATTAAGGAAAAGGATTAGCTAAAATTCCTTCTAGAAAAGAGAAAGGTGACCACTCAAAATGGAGTGTATAAATTGGTTTGGGTAGGCTACTCCTAATGCAACTATAAGGCAAAAGACGGGTATGATGAATTTTTGGGGCAGGCCTTGTTTTCCAAAATCCAAGACATTTGCTTCAGCTACAATCTAAAGGAAGATACTCATGGAAGGAAAGTTAAAGAGAATGGGCTATGTTGGCCCATCTCGGTGTGAAATATGAAAAAAGGTGAAAGAGGATGTAGACCACTTGCTTGTAAGTTTCCCATTTGCACAAGCATGTTGGAGATGGTTATGTGCTAAATTAAGCTAGAAAGGAGCGTTGCCAAATAATATACTATCCCTCTTCTCTTCATGGCCCAAACTAAAGAAAGGGGCATACTTCAATACACTTTGGATTATATGTCCATCATTGCTAATATGGGAGATATGGAAAGAGAGGAATAAGAGAGTTTTTCAAGGGATAGAAAGGAGTGGTCGGTATTTTTAAATCGGCTAGAGTCATCAATCATGGAAGTAGTGAATAACTAGGTAGTGATGAGCTTGAAATATGCTCATAATTTGAGTATTATGATTTATTTTTAATACCCTTACTCTTATTGCTAATGGTTGTTTTAACTCTTTGATTAAATACTTTTTATCTAAAATTGGGTAGTATCCTGTAGCAATACATTCCTATATTCCTACAGCTTAACATCTCTATGTGTTTGTATTAATTACCCTGTTTGGCCTCCCGAATGACTGATATAATGCATGTGGTTTTTGGATAATGAAATAGATTTAATATCTGAATAATAAATGTGTATCATGTTATTTTCCACGCATTCTCTCTTTCACTTCTATCGCCATGTCCATCGCCGATTGTTGAAGGGAGCATGAACGAGTCAAGCGCAACAAATATCGGCCTTGCAGTAAAGTCCATTTCCAGCACGACGTTGACGAAGTTATTCCAGCGAAGACTCTCTGACCGGGTCATTGGGAAGAAATCTAAATGATCATTAATCTAGGAAGAGTGGAATGCTAAATTCTCTCTGAATCGTGTTGAACGAATATGCTTTCATTTATGAGAAGTTTGTTCCTCGGTTTCAGGATGCACTTATGTCCACATCTTTCTCTATTAGAGTTAGGTAGTTACTTGCTTTTCTAATAGAAACAAGTTCTCCTCCTGTGCGAGTGAGCAGCAGAGTGTGTAAAAGTTAGATTATAATGAGAAATAGTGTTTTGTGTTAGTTTTCTTGTAAACAGAACAATCGATGTATATGGTTCCAAGTTTATGAATAAAAGCTGATGAAGTTTTGAGTTCAATTCTTGCATAACTGGTTCATGCTTGCTAAGGGGGCCCACTCAGTGAGTATCTGTAGTTAGTTTTTTATCTTTTGTTGATTATAAGTTAGATTTTATTCTTGAAAGTTTCAACACAAACTCAGTCTTATATTGTTCCTGCAGCATCAGGAATCCATCCCTGTATTTGTTCCTGTAGCATAAGGCCATTTTATAGTTTGTTTCTTAGTAACAGTTGTCATGATGTCTACTTTGATTAAGTTATGCTTAAATTAAGAAAAATCTGCATTACATTCCTGTAGCATAAGTAGAATTTCTTCCAAGAATTTATTTCCGATGAATTATGACTAAAACTGGTTCTTAGTGCACATACAGTGCCACTCCATTTCAAGTATACGTTCCCTGGTTTGACAATGTAAATGAATGACCATAAGAAGATGTTAGTCACCTGTTGGAATGTCCAATTCCTAGGTTAGGATTTTCTGTAACTTTTATATCCTTTTGTGGACACGACCATAGAGTGTGTAAAAGTTAGATTATAATGAGAAACAATGTTTTGTGTTAGTTTTCTTGTAAACAGAACAATCGATGTATATGGTTCCAAGTTTATGAATAAAAGTTGATGAAGTTTTGAGTTCAATTCTTCCATAACTGGTTGATACTTGCTAAGGGGGCCCACTTAGTGAGTATCTGTAGTTAGTTGGTTATTTATCTTCTATTGATTATAAGTTAGATTTCATTCTTGAAAGTTTCAGTGCAAACTCAATCTTATATTGTTCCTGGAGCATAAGGCCAGTTCATAGTTTGTTTCTTAGTAACAGTTGTCATAATGTCTACTTTAATTAAGTTATGCTTAAGTTAAGAAGACTCTGCATTACATTCTTGTAGCATGAGTAGAATTTCTTCCAAGCCTTTATTTCTGGTAAATTGTGACTGAAACAGGTTCTTAGTGCACATACAGTGCAGCTCCATTTCAAGTATACGTTCCCTGGTTTGACAATGTAAATGAACGACCATAAGAACATGTTAGTCACCTGCTGGAATGGAAACTTTTCAAGCATTGGTTGTTTATAAAAGAACATTGTTGATTAAATTTTTGGAATATCTTAGGACAACATGGAGGCCTGTCACATTTCAAACCTTGAGTTTCTACCATTTAGCCAAGACTGAAATTCAACAAAGTCTTTGAGAAGAAGCAAAGAAGCAATTGAAAAGAGAAATTGAAAGGGAGAAACAGGAAATTCAGGAAATGAAAGAGAAAATGGATGAAATGATGAAAATAACTGGTAAAATTGTGGAATGTAGACCACCGCCTAGGGTATATGCTATGTGCCTAAAAGAGCAATTTCTTTGCTTTCAATTGATGAGAATTTCAAGAAATTTAGATCCTGTCATTCATACAGCCAAGGAATTTTATGATGCATATCAAGTAGCCCCTAGTTGGTTGAAAAATTCTTTATGTGAATTTTATTTGCATGGTTTGATAATTCCCTTTGAAACAGAGTGGAATCCACTTCTTTACATTGGTGGTATTCATTTGAGGTCACTCATATTTTAGGCGGCCAATGAAACTAATTATGGAAGAAAATTAGAGGCTTATGAAGAGGCTGAAAGGAATGAACCTATTCCATTGTGACCTAAAAGCTCAAATCCCCACACCATGCTGAACACTTGGCTTACTGTTGCGTATGGGTTCAATGATCAAACATAAAGAATAAAAATATTTGATATTATGAATCAGGTGTATGATGAGTTCAAAGGCCAACCATATCTATTTTGGAAGCTTTCATCTTCCAGAATAGAGATCATACAAATCATGCAGCAATAAGGTACCTCATGAATAAGCCTGCCATATCTAGCAGATTAGCAAGATGGCTCCTATTGTTGCAGGAATTTGATATCACAATTATTGATAAACCAGGTCAGGCTAATGTGGTGGTTGATTTCTTGTCAAGACTTCAAACAACTACACCTGCTACCCCTGAGGTAATTGATGATAGCTTTCCCAATGAACATCTATTTTCTATTGTTGCAAAAAAATCCATGGTATGCAGATATTGAAAATTATTTAGTAGCCAACAAGATCCCAACTCACTCCTCACCAAAGGAAAGGAAATTGTTGGTTGAGAAAAGTATTAACTTTTCATGGATTGCAAACTGTTTATTTTACATAGGACCTGACCAAGTCATGAGAAGGTGTGTTAGGAAAGATGAGACTTATGACATTTTGCATGCCTGTCATGATGAGCCATGTGGTGGGCACTTTTTGGCCAAGAGAACATCTATGAAAGTGCTTACTACATGATACTATTGGCCTACACTCCACAAAGATGTTGTAGCCTACACCAAAAAATGTGACAGATGTCAACGTATGGGGAGACCAACAAAGTTTGATGAAATGCCCCCATATCCTCAAGTGGTAGTCAGTCCCTATGACAAGTAGGGCATGGATTTTCTTGGGCCTATTCATCCTCCATCCAATGGGAAATCATACATTTTCGTTTGTACTGATTATGTAACCAAGTGGGTCAAAGTAAAAGCAATGACACATGCCCGTGACAATAAAGTTGTTGAGTTCCTATATGAGCAGATTTTTACTCAGTTTGGAGTCCCAAGGGAACTTTTTACTGATCAAGGAGCTTAGTTTACATCAAACTTAATCACTGCATTGATGAATGATTACAAGATCAGGCATATAAATTCTAGCCCATATCACCCTTAAGCCAATGGTCAGGCAGATGTTACCAACAGAGAAATTGAGGCAATCCTTAATAAGATAGTACAATTACACAAGAAGGATTGAAGTAGTCACCTTCCTAAAGCATTCTGGGCTTATAGGACAACATTGAAAACAACTATAGGGTTCACTCCTTTTGAGTTACTCTATGGAAAAATTTCCATGTTGCCAATCGAGTTTGAGCATAAGACCTTAAGGACTGCTCTACAGCTTAACATTGATATTTCAGAAGCCCAAAAGGAATGCCTCTTGCAGCTGAATGCATTGGATGAGATGAGGAAAGTTGCCCTGCATCATACTGAAGCTATCCAATAGCAAAGAAAAAAATGGCATGACCACCATATCAGAACTAAGCAATTCTCTGCCGGTGATTGGGCGTTGCTCTATGACTCCAAGTACAAGGAAAATCAAGGTAAACTAACCACAAGATGGCTTGGTCCTTATGAAATAGAAAATTTGTTTGATAATGGTTCAGTTTAGTTAGCTACAATAGATCTTGTCAGATTCAAGCTACTGGTTAATGGACACCGTCTTAGGTTGTATCATAATCTAGCGCCCAAAGAAGAATTTATGAAGCAGTTTGTTTCAGATGCGGCCATCGATCTTCCTGCAACAAAAGGCTTCGACCTTTCTCCTATAGCATCTCTTTAAAATTCTACAATGCATTCCCATAATAAAGGTTTCCTTTTTAAGGGAGCCACTTTCTCCACTTTCATCTATCACCACCATTCATTCTCTTTTCTTCCATGTCATCCATCTTGTCGTACCGCCCTCATTTATGGTTTCAATTCCAGCCATCATTTCATGTTGAGTTGTGATCTTTCCCAACATGTACGAGCATTTAATACAAGGTATGCGATATTTTTTGTTGTCACAACATTTATTTATTTCATTTATTCATTAACTACTATGTACAAATCAGTCATTATTGTCTGATCTTCGCCTATCCTTTCACACATGTGTGGACACATGTCAAATTTTTAGTAGGGGGTGGGGTTAATCCATTTCAAAACTTTTCTTATGTCACTATCACAACTGTTAAGATATTTTGATTTTCTTGTACATTCCAAATATGACTGCGTGTTTTTATCCTAAACAACAATTAACTACTTGATTTGAGTAGTTCCTAACAATCATTTCATGCAATTATCTTTTGAGTCATTCTTGGAAAAGTAGAGAAAAATGATGGCAGGATAGAAAGAAGGAGAGCGGAAAAAGTTTGAGTTTCAGGAATCTCAGCTGGGATAATTTGTGAATATGGGTGGCCAGTTAGGAAGACATGAGCGTGTAGCTCATGAGCTCTTGACGCAAAATCTTCAAACGGTTCAGGCATTCAGTAATTGTGGTTGGCTGAATTATTTTCTGAGGTTAGATTCCTTTAATGAGGAAGCTACAGGTGATTTTTTGAGAACTCTTTCAAAGGGAGAATCTACAGTGTGGGGTTTGATAGTAGCCATTATAGAAGAGCGGATTGTAGAAATAACTGGGCTTCTGGCGGTAGGAGAAATTTTTTCTTCAAATGTTATCTCTACTACGATAGAATTTACAATACCAATAGATGGACCCTTGGAGATTTCCAAACAAGGATGCAAATGAGTGTCACTTCCTCCTTCATACCTAAAATATGTTTCCTTCATAATCAGGTACTTGAATTGTGAGGGACATTTTTCCTATTTGCATTCCTATCATTTTAAACTGTTGAGTCATATGAGGCACGGTTTAACTGTCAATGTTCTAATTTTTTTGTTAAACCTTTTGAAAAAATGTTCCCATGAAACCTAGAGGGGAAGGGACAACTCTGTCACCCATCATGCCCTCATTAAACTCTTGATTGAGCGTTCCTTGAGGGATGTATCACCCCTTTTTTGGCAAGAATTTTATTCTGAAAAGGGTCTGCAACTTCCAGAGCCTCCTAGAGCACTCCCTGCATAGCCCAAGAAAAACAAAAAGAGAACAAAATCTACAAGTAGGGAAGCAGAGAAAGAATCATCTACTCCTGCAACACTTAGTCCTGTAGCCTCCACACCAGAGCCCTCTACCCGAGTACAAACCAGGTCTGCTAGTAGAAGATAAAAAGGGAAAACAAAGGTAGGAGAGTCATCTAAGGTAGAACAAACCCCAGAATCTAACCCTCATGCTCAGAAGTGAAAACGTTCTACTCCTGCAGCATCCTCCCCTATAGTAGTTTCTCCTACAACAATGCCTGTTGTCACTGCAAGTTCACCATCATCTTCTTTTGTTGAGTTTGAATTCTCTAGGTAAGTCAGAAAGAGGAAAGCCACGAGAGTGCCTCTTGCAGCCGCAACATTGCCAAAAGAGTTTCAGCAAGGAAACAACGTAAAGGCACCTCAACCTCTACTAAACCTGAAATTATAGTAATTTCTGAGGAATCTGAAGAACTCAGTCATGATGTTTCTCAGGATGTATCTAAGAATGTTGCACAAACTCCATTTGTTATTCTTGGGGAAGTGCAAAATGAGCCAATGGAATTTGAGGAAGCACAACATGTTAGTGGTAATGAAAGGGGAATGCCAAGTCTTGATGACTTGGCTGAAGCAGCTAGGCAAGTTTCAGAAGAAGCACAATCTCCTCTAGCGCAGCAACAAGAATTCTCCCTGCAACAAGAGGAAGAACAACCTAAACAATTAGAAGTGTCCAATGACACCCCATTACCCCCTGCAACTTGTCAAGCATTGGTTGTTTATAAAAGAACATTATTCATTGAATTTTTGCAATATCTTAGGACAACATGGAAGCCTGTCACATTTCGAACCTTGAGTTTCCGCCATTTAGCCAAGACTGAAATTCAACAAAGTTTTTGGGAAGAAAAGAAGCAATTGAAAAGAGAAATTGAAAGGGAGAAACAGGAAATTCAGGAAATGAAAGAGAAAATGGATGAAATGATGAAAATAACTGGTAAAATTGTGGAATGTAGACCACCGCCTAGGGTATATGCTATGTGCCTAAAAGAGCAATTTCTTTGCTTTCAATTGATGAGAATTTCAAGAAATTTAGATCTTGCCATTCATACAACCAAGGAATTTTATGATGCATATCAAGTAGCCCCTAGTTGGCTGAAAAATTCTTTATGTGAATTTTATTTGCATGGTTTGATAATTCCCTTTGAAACAGAGTGGAATCCACTTCTTTACATTGGTGATATTCATTTGAGGTCACTCATGTCTTAGGCGGCCAATGAAACTAATTATGGAAGAAAATTAGAGGCTTATGAAGAGGCTGAAAGGAATGAACCTATTCCATTGCGACCTAAAAGCTCAAATCCCCACACCATGCTAAAAAATTGGCTTACTGTTGCATATGGGTTCAATGATCAAACATAAAGAATAAAAATATTTGATATTATGAAGCAGGTGTATGATGAGTTCAAAGGCCAACCATATTTGTTTTGGAAGCTTTCATCTTCCAGAATAGAGATCATACAAATCATGCAGCAATAAGGTACCTCATGAATAAGTCTGCCATATCTGGCAGATTAGCAAGATAGCTCCTATTGTTGCAGGAATTTGATATCACAATTATTGATAAACTAGGTCAGGCTAATGTGGTGGTGATTTCTTGTCAAGACTTCAAACAACTACACCTGCCACCCCTGAGGTAATTGATGATAGCTTTCCCAATAAACATCTATTTTCTATTGCTGCTCAAAATCCATGGTATGCAGATATTGCAAATTATTTAGCATCCAACAAGATCCCAACTCACTTCTCACCAAAGGAAACAAAATTGTTGGTTGAGAAAAGTATTAACTTTTCATGGATTGCAGACTGTTTATTTTACATAGGACCTGACCAAGTCATGAGAAGGTGTGTTAGGAAAGATGAGACTTATGACATTTTGCATGCCTGTCATGATGAGCCATGTGGTGGGCACTTTTTGGCCAAGAGAACATCTATGAAAGTGCTTACTACATGATACTATTGGCCTACACTCCACAAAGATGTTGTAGCCTACACCAGAAAATGTGACAGATGTCAACGTATGGGGAGACCAACAAAGTTTGATGAAATTCCCCCATATCCTCAAGTGGTAGTCAGTCCCTATGACAAGTAGGGCATGGATTTTCTTGGGCCTATTCATCCTCCATCCAATGGGAAATCATACATTTTGGTTTGTACTGATTATGTAACCAAGTGGGTCGAAGTAAAAGCAATGACACATGCCCGTGACAATAAAGTTGTTGAGTTCCTATATGAGCAGATTTTTACTCAGTTTGGAGTCCCAAGGGAACTTGTTACTGATCAAGGAGCTCAGTTTACATCAAACTTAATCACTACATTGATGAATGATTACAAGATTAGGCATATAAAGTCTGGCCCCTATCACCCTTAAGCCAATGGTCAGGCAGAGGTTACCAATAGAGAAATTGAGGCAATCCTTACTAAGATAGTACAATTACACAAGAAGGATTGAAGCAGTCACCTTCCTGAAGCAATCTGGGCTTATAGGAAAACATCGAAAACAACTACAGGGTTCACTCATTTTGAGTTACTCTATGGAAAAATTTCCATGTTGCCAATCGAGTTTGAGCATAAGACCTTAAGGACTGCTCTACAGCTTAACATTGATATTTCAGAAGCCCAAAAGGAATGCCTCCTGCAGCTGAATGCATTGGATGAGATGAGGAAAGTTACCCTGTAGCATACTAAAGCTATCCAACAGCAAATAAAAAAATGGCATGACCACCATATCAAAACTAAGCAATTCTCTGTCGGTGATTGGGCGCTGCTCTATGACTCCAAGTACAAGGAAAATCAAGGTAAACTAACCACAAGATGGATTGGTCCTTATGAAATAGAAAATGTATTTGATAATGGTTCAGTTCAGTTAGCTACAATAGATCTTGTCTGATTCAAGTTACTGGTTAATGGACACCGTCTTAGGTTGTATCATAATCCAGCATCCAAAGAAGAATTTATGAAGCAGTTTGTTTCAGATGCGGCCGTCGATCTTCCTGCAACAAAAGGCTTCGGCCTTTCTCCTGTAGCATCTCTTTAAAATTATATGTTGCATGCCCATAATAAAGGTTTCCTTTTTAAGGGAGCCACTTTCTCTGCTTTCATCTGTCACCACCATTCATTCTCTTTTCTTCCACGCCATCCATCCCGTCGTACCTCCCTCATTTATGGTTTCAATTCCAGCCATCATTTCATGTTGAGTTGTGATCTTTCCCAACATGTACGAGCATTTAATACAAGGTATACGATATTTTTTGTTGTCACATCATTTATTTATTTCATTTATTCATTAACTACTATGTACAAATCAGTCATTATTGTCTGATCTTTTCCTATCCTTTCACACATGTGTGGACACATGTCAAATTTTTAGTAGGGGGCGGGGTTAATCCATTTCAAACCTTTTCTTATGTCATTGTAACAACTATTAAGATATTTTAATTTTCTGGTACTTTCCAAATATGACCGCATGTTTTTATCCTAAACAACAATTAACTGCTTGATTTGAGTAGTTCCTAACAATCATTTCATGCAATTATCTTTTGAGTCATTCTTGGAAAAGTAGAGGAAAATGATGGCAGGACAGAAAGAAGGAGAGCAGAAAAAATTTTAGTTTCAGGAATCTCAGCTGGGATAATTTGTGAATATGGGTGGCCAGTTAGTAAGACATGAGCCTGTAGCTCATGAGCTCTTGACGCAAAATCTTCAAACGGTTCAGGCATTCAGCAATTATGGTTGGCTAGATTATTTTTTGAGGTTAGATTCCTTTAATGAGGAAGCTGCAGGTGATTTTTTGATAACTCTTTCAGAGGGAGAAGCTACAGTGTGGGGTTTGACAGTAGCCATTACAGAAGAGCGGATTGTAGAAGGAACTGGGCTTCTAGCGGTAGGAGAAAAATTTTCTTCAGATGCTATCTCTACTACAACAAAATTTACAATACCAATAGATGGACCCTTGGAGGTTTCCAAACAAGGATGCAAATGAGTGTCACTTCCTCCTCCATACCCGAAATAAGATGCCTTCATAATCAGGTACTTGAATTGTGAGGGACGTTTTTCCTATTTGCATTCCTATCATTTTAAACTGTTGAGTCATATGAGGCACGGTTTAGCTATCAATGTTCCAAATTTTTTGTTAAACCTTTCGAAACAATGTTCCCATGAAACCTAGAGGGGTAGGGACAACTCTGTCGCCCATCATGCCCTCATTAAACTCTTGATTGAACGTTCCCTGACGGATGTATCACCCCTTTCTTGGAAAGAATTTTTTTCCCAAAAGGGTTTGCAACTTCCAGAGCCTTCTAGAGCACTCCCTGCATAGCCCAAGAAAAAGAAAAAGAGAACAGAATCTACAAGTAGGGAAGCAGAGCAAGAATCATCTACTCCTGCAACACTTAGTCCTGTAGCCTCCGCACCAGAGCCCTCTACCTAAGTACAAACCAGGTCTGCTAGTAGAAGATAAAAATGGAAAACGAAGGTAGGAGAGTCATCTAAGGCAGAACAAACCACAGAATCTAACCCTCATGCTCAGAAGCGAAAATGTTCTACTCCTGTAGCATCCTCCCCTATAGTAGTTTCTCCTACAGCAACGCCTGTTGTCACTGCAAGTTCACCATCATCTTCTTTTGTTGAGTCTTAATTATCTAGGAAAGTCAGAAAGAGGAAAGCCACGAGAGTAACTCTTGCAGCCGCAACATTTCCAAAAAGAGTTTCAGCAAGGAAACAATGTAAAGGCACCTCAACCTCTACTAAACTTGAAAATATAGTAATTTTTGAGGAATCTAAAGAACTCAATCATGATGTTTCTCAGGATGTATCTAAGAATGTTGCACAAAGTCCATTTGTTATTCTTGGGGAAGGACAAAATGAGCCAATGGAATTTGAGGAAGCACAACATGTTAGTGGTAATGAAAGGGGAATGCCAAGTCTTGATGACTTGGCTGAAGCAGCTAGGCAAGTTTCAGAAGAAGCACAATCTCTTCTAGCGCAGCAATAAGAATTCTTCTTGCAACAAGAGAAAGAACAACCTGAACAATTAGAAGTGTCCAATGACACCCCATTACCCCCTGCAACTTGTCAAGCATTGGTTGTTTATAAAAGAACATTATTGATTGATTTTTTGCAATATCTTAGGACAACATGGAGGCCTGACACGTTTCAAACCTTGAGTTTCCGCCATTTAGCCAAGACTGAAATTCAACAAAGTCTTTGGGAAGAACAAAAGAAGCAATTGAAAGGAAGAAAAAATAAATTCGGGAAATGAAAGAGAATATGGATGAAATGATGAAAATAACTGGTAAAATTGTGGAATGTAGACCACCACCTAGGGTATATGCTATGTGCCTAAAAGAGCAATTTTTTTGGTTTCAATTGATGAGAATTTCAAGAAATTTAGATCCTGTCATTCATACAACCAAGGAATTTTATGATGCATATCAAGTAGCCCCTAGTTGGTTGAAAAATTCTTTATGTGAATTTTATTTGCATGGTTTGATAATTCCCTCTGAAACAAAGTGGAATCCACTTCTTTACATTGGTGATATTCATTTGAGGTCACTCATGTCTTAGGCGGCCAATGAAACTAATTATGGAAGACAATTAAAGGCTTATGAAGAGGTTGAAAGGAATGAACCTATTCCACTGTGACCTGAAAGCTCAGATCCCCACACCATGCGGAAAACTTGGCTTACTGTTGCGTATGGGTTCAATGATCAAATAGAAAGAATTAAAATATTTCATATTAGGAAGCAGGTGTATGATGAGTTCAAACGCCAACCATATCTATTTTGGAAGCTTTCATCTTCCAGAATAGAGACAAGATGGGAGAAACTGACTGTTGGTATGAGAAAATTTGAGCCTTATAGCCCTCTGAACTTTAAAGTAGCCCTTAGAAGGATAGAGAAGTACATGCAACTTGGTCTCCAGAAGAGGTTTGAGTTATGGTTACCAATAACATTTTGACCTCTAGTTTTGATGTGGCCACTTTACCCTTATCGGGCTACAGATGTTAATGAGAATATAGAAACCTGCAGGTACGAGATATGGAAAATTTTTAGAGGTTTCTACTACAAATTTGGAACTTCATCACAGGGCCATACTACTCCTACTGATTTTAGAGAAATAACCAGAAAGCTTAATGCTGGAGGACCATCATTAGGATGAGTAGGGGGAAAATGATGAGCTTGAAATATGCTCATAATTTGAGTATTATGATGTATTTTTAATACCCTTACTCTTATTGCTAATGGTTGTTTTAACTCTTTGATTAAAGACTTTTTTTCTAAAATCGGGAAGTATCCTGTAGCAATACATTCCTATATTCCTACAGCTTAACATCTCTATGTGTCTGTATTAATTACCCTGTTTGGCCTCCCAAATGACTGATATAATGCATGTGGTTTTTGGATAATGAAATAGATTTAATATGTGAATAATGAATGTGTATCGTGTTATTTGCCATGTGTGCTTTTTTTTGGTTATGTCGCCATGTGCATCGCAGGTTGTTGAAGGGAGCATGAACGAGTCAAGCGCATCAGATCTCGGCCCTACAATAAAGTCCATTTCCAGCACGATGTCAAGGAATTTGTTCCAACGAAGACTCTCTGACTGGGTCATTGGGAAGAAATCTAAATGATCATTAATCTAGGAAGAGTGGAATGCTAAATTCTCTCTAAATTGTGTTGAACAGATATGCTTTCATTTATGAGAAGTTCGTTCCTCAGTTTCAGGATGCACTTATGTCCACGTCTTTCTCTATTAGAGTTAGGTAGTTAGTTGCTTTTCTAATATAAATAAGTTCTCCTCCTGCGCAAGTGAGCAACAGAGTGTGTAAAAGTTAGATTATAATGAGAAACAGTGTTTTGTGTTAGTTTTCTTGTAAATAGAACAATCAATGTATATGGTTCCAAGTTTATGAATAAAAGTTGATGAAGTTTTTAGTTCAATTCTTGCATAACTGGTTGATGCTTGCTAAGGGGGCCCACTTAGTGAGTATTTGTAGTTAGTTAGTTGTTTATCTTCTGTTGATTATAAGTTAGATTTCATTCTTGAAAGTTTCAGTGCAAACTCAATCTTATATTGTTTCTACAACATCGGGAATCCATCCTTGTGTTTGTTCCTGCAGCATAAGGCTAGTTCATAGTTTGTTTCTTAGTAACAGTTGTCATGATGTCTACTTTGATTAAGTTATGCTTAAGTTAAGAAGACTCTACATTACATTCTTGTAGCATGAGTAGAATTTCTTCGAAGCATTTATTTCCAGTAAATTGTGACTGAAACTGGTTCTTAGTGCACATACAGTGCCACTCCATTTCAAGTATACGTTCCCTGGTTTGACAATGTAATGAACGACCATAAGAAGATGTTAGTCACCTGTTGGAATTTCCAATTCCCAGGTTAGGATTTTCCCTGACTTTTATATCCTTTTGTGGACGCGACGAGGTAGCACAGTTGAATCCAAAGAAGGTGGCATTCTCAAAATGGGATGTGAAGATGCAGAAAGCTTTGTTTGGTTTAAGATTTCCCAAAAAGGGGGTAGTGTCCTTGAATGAATCTAGACCTGGTAAGGAACATTCAATATAGTTAAATTTGAAAGAAGGATGGTTCAAACTAAACTTTGACGGGGCAAATAGAGGCAACCAAGGGATATCAGGTGTTGGTTGCATTATTCAGGATTGGGAAGGTAGAGTGATATCAAAGAAAGTAGTTCTTTTATGGGAGGGTACAAATACAATAGAAAAACTCCTAGCGCTAACAAATGGGCTCCAATTGTGCAAGGACTTTTCTTTGAGATAAGTAGAGATAGAAGGAGACTCGATGGTGATCATTTAGGCCTTTCAGGCATGAACAATGAACAACAAGAAATTGTAACCTCTTTTGGAACAAGCATGCAGCCTACCAACTGAATTGGATTGCTTCATGGCTAGATATATCTTTAGAGAACCGAACATGTTTGTTGATAAGTTAGGGAATGAGGACATAGACTGATTGAAGTTCACAAAGCTCTACAAGGTTGTAAGAGGCAAAAATGAGAAGTTTTGAGAAGGCATTTCTATGGCTCCTGACGCATACACAATGAAGTGTGGCTGACACTCCACTACATTCCCCATGTTGGCACGGTATGATGGAGTATTGGAGTTTGAGTTAGCCATCTTATAGCACACATCAACATCCTGCTATGGTAGAACAAAGAATGAATTGGAGGCATCTCGTGAAATCAACATTAAATGGCATTAAGAATGGTATGCTTTATGGGTGTTTTAAGGAGCTTTTTTGCCTCAACGAAGGTATCATTTTCCTATTTCAGAAGCAATAAGCATGGAGATTCCCATATGCCTCACCACCCCACGTAAGCAGTGGTCATTTCTTGGAAAAATAATAAATAGTAGGCTCAAGTCGATCTTCATGGAGGAGGACTACTTGGTGGTGGAAGAAATAAAACTCATTATGGGAGAACAATTCCTCTTCTCAAAGGAAAGATATAGGGTTAATGTGAACATAGTTTTTCAATTTGTAGCAGTGTTGCTCGACTTGGAGACACCAAAAACCATGGCACCGCTCATGGTGCACAATAATCTAGCCAATTTTTCTAGAAGAAAAATTAGGAGTTGGGATGTCGAGGCCTAAATATTTAGCAAGAATATTCCTTTCGTATATTAAGGTGAAGAGGTACCCCTTTTTACTTGACATCAAAGGAATGGCATTACTAGAGCACAGAGCTCAAGCCAACCATGGAGTGGATTTTTTGAGGAGATTCATGTACCTACAACAAGCACTTGAGGGTGACTAGAGAGGAACCTTCTATGAGTACCTTGTCAGTGAAGGTGTAGATTTTGACTAATAAGTATCATTGTGTAATAGAATATCGGTTTGGCTAGGTTGATAGTCTAGTTTTTTGGGTGATGTATTAGTTGTAATGATCATATTTTTTCTACGTCGGGTGTCTATGGTAGGTGAAAGGATTTTTTTTTTTGTGCCCTGTAGAATGTAATAGAATGCAGTAAATAGTAGATTAGTAGGATTCTATGGTGTATAGGGGTATACATTTGTAGTTGCATATGTCTTTTGGACTGAAGAATCCTGATATGGAATGTGGAAGCATTGTAAAATCTTTTGAAATCAATATAAATCTATGGTTTACATAGGAAAAAAAAAATCTTAGATACATATAAATTTAATGCAAGAGCATCTAGTGGTGTAGGGGAAAATCTTGCATCACTTGAAAATTTATTTTTCCTTATTTCCTATAATTGTTTTGAGTCCTATGATGGCACTTAAGGGTTGTGAGATAGTTAAAAGTATGAAAAAGGTAAAAAATGATCACTTACTATTTTTAGTAAGTTGGCCTAAACAACCACATATGGACCTAAAAAATTTCCCCAAGGAGCAGAATTAAAAATTGTGTTTGATGGTAGAAGAATTATCTCAATATCCTATACTATTTGGGAGATTTTAAAATTTTCATCTTGAAAAATTTATCTAATACAACTTCAAACTCAAATTTGGAACCCTTGGAAGCCTTGAAAAAACTTGAAAAGTGGATAAAATGAACTTTAGATGATTTTAGCATTGTAGATCTCTTCAAGATTTTTCCAACATGATATATTGTAATAGAAAATCAAGAACTTGAGTCAAAATTTATGGCTTCGGGAAGCTATGCCAACAAAATGTGAATTTCAAGAAATATCTTCATGGGTAGGAAAATGAACAACTAGTTTTTTGGGTGCCAAAAAAAGGGGGAGTTACACTTTCAATAACATTCTAAGGCAATTATTGGTGCCAAATAAAGGGATGAATGATGATTATAGAAGGAAGCTCTATTGGTGCAAATTGTGGCTCTGAATAATAGATTTTTCTTAGAGTTGATTTTATTTGTACTGAATCAAGCACATGTGGTTATTGTATTATAATTTTTTAATATATAACTTAATTTATTGGAAGTAATCGAAAGTGGGTTGTTTTCTATCCCGTATTTTTTGTTTTCATATATGTTGTGTTATGCATGGATGTTGGTTGGAATAGCCCCTCATCAAAACTAATGAACCAACTAGATATCACCATGTTTTCATCATCATTAGCATTCATTCCCCATGAATTCCTATAAAATAAAGAAATTATGTGCAATGAGTAGATTATCTCAAATAAGGAAAATCACTATTATAAAATAAATTTATGGTTAATGATCATGAGTACAAGGAGAGAGTATGGTTATAAAATTCACATAAAAAAATAGTGGTATGATGATTCTCTCTTATGTGGTGGCCATAGGATGGCATCATATATTTTTATTGTCATGTCATGTGGAAATAATATTTCTAGAAAAATTGATGTGTCTCTATCTGGGCACATATAACTATCTACAATCTCAACATAGGAGTTTTAGTGGCATAATATGCCCCCTCCCTAGGTTGTACTAGATATAAGGATTTGGAGAAGAGAGAAAAGTAGTCTTGGAACAAAATTATGTTTATAAACTTTTAAGATTATGGTTGAGTTGTTGATGGAATATTTTATTTTGTTCCTTGTGTCAATCTAAAAGCATAGAACTTATGAAAGGCATTGGGGCTATATGCCTAAGGGTTGAAAGTAGAAAATTAAGCAAGTATGAAATGCAGCTTGAACACTCAATAATTATTTAACTATAGATCTGATTCAAACTTAATACTTCAATTTTGTGACAGGAACTTGCCAATTTTTTCTTAGTAGTAGTTTGAGTTGCCGAAACTTTGCACCTTTTGGATCAATGTCTTCTTCGAATCCCTCACCATTAGACTATAAAACTACCTTCTTTCTCAGGGGACTTTTGTACAAAAGAAAAAAATGCACTCCTCTTCGCAAACATTCTCTTTTTGCATGTGGGTTACTATTATAGAGCTTACAAAGCTCCTTCCTTGCTTTGAAAAAAATAGGCCTAAGTGCCTTACACTATATTGTAAATAATCCATATATGAATGAATATAGTTTCTTCCTTTTGTATCAATGTGTTACTTTTCTCACCAAAGTTTGCATTTTACAAATTTTTACATATGGCACATAATGTACAGAATTTACAAAAACGAGTCTCCTAAGAGAAACGTAAATTAATTAAAAGGTTTTAGTTGGATACCATTTATTATAATCCTAAGAGAATTTCCCTCCATGTCTTCTAGTTTGAATGTGTTGCTTTTTTCACACTTCATAATTTAGAAAGGGCCCTTCCATAATGTGGCATAATGACCTGGCTTTGCAGCTCACTCATCATAACTTATGACTAGATCGCCCTCTTTAAAATGAGGGTCGAAATCCTTTTTGTGAACACCTCTTTACCACCTTCTGATATTTGTTCATGGCATCATATTCTTTTTCCCAATCCTCTTGGAGATTTGGAAACTCATCCAGTCTTACCTCCATGTTGCTATTTTCTTTAACGTCTAAGGATTTTAGTAGTTGTAGTGCTAGAATTTTCATAGAAATAGGCAACACTACCTTCTTGTTGTATACCAGTTCATAGGGTGAGGCTTTTAGGACTTGTTTCAAAGTGATTCATTCAGCCCATAAGGCTTCCTACAAGTGCTTGTGTCAATCCTTTTGATGATCTGAACCTATCTTCTTTATTAGTCAAATTAGGTTTTTATTTGTGGACTCTACGTGTCCATTTCCCTAGGGAAAATAATTTGATGAAAACTTGAGGTAGAATCCATGCTTCAATGTGAATTATAACATCTTGACCCCTACAAAGGCCAATGCATTATCAGAGATCAAGGTTTTTGATGAGCCTAACCTCACTACTAACTCTTCAAGGAAATTTATGATTTCACCCTTAGTAGCATTCTTTAGGGGTGTCGCCTCAATCCATCTAGTGAAAGAGTCTGTAGTAGTTAATATCCATTTATTCCCTGGACCGGAAACAAGGTCAATCAATCTAATGAATTCAAGACCCCATTTTGCAAATGGTTCATCAAACACTATTGGGCTCAAAGGCATTGCAAAATTCATTTTCTTTCCAACAAAAAATTAGCATTGCTAACATTTCTTCACCAAGCTATAGCACCCTACAAACAAGGTAGGCTAGTAGTACCTTGTATGCATTATCTTTAGGGCGGTGGTCTTAGTGGAGAAATTTCTTCCTATGAGAATGTTGTGGAATTCATCTAAGATTTTCTTTTCCTAATCCTTGTCCATGCAGCAGAGGAGAACACCATCAAAATTCCTTTTGAAAAGTACTCCTTTAATTATGGTATACCTAATTCCTTGCAGCTTGTAGAATCTTCTTTTATGTGAAGGGATAATACTTGGATACCTTCTAATTCACATGAAATTTATCCTATCAGCTACCCAAGACTCCCCTAATTTGAATTGGTTTAGAAATTCATTTATAAGTTCATCTTCATCATCGGGTCCAAGATCGTTGGCCAGATATTCGCAAAGTTATCTTCTCTTAATCACCTTTATGGTTTGGACCTCAATATCATATTCAAGGATTTTAGTGATCTAGTTTTTCCTTTTATCTATAATATCCCCTTCTATAATGTACTCTCTTACGCTGGGGTAACCTACAAACACCATGATCTTTCTTCCAAACACCAGATGTCTGAATTTCTTGAGACCTTTTTATTATGGAAAATGCTTTCTTTTCCACAAAGTTTTACTTGGTCTCATAGCCTTTTAAGGTTATTGAATGGAAATCAATAGGGTGCTCTTCTTTCCCTTCATTTTCCTTTTGTGTAAGCACCATAGAAATTTTGTGCTCACTACCATAGATGTACATGATTTTTTTTGAAAAAATATGGTTAACTAATACCGGACCTAAGGAAATAGCCTCCTTGGTCTTCTCAAAATTAACTTTTCCCTTCGAAGTCCACTTGAATGCTTGATTTTTCTTTAGCATGAGTGTAATGGGCCTTGCTAGCCCAACAAACTTAGAAATGAATCTTCTAACAAAATTGATCTTTCCTAAGAAATATTGAACTCCCTTCTTGTTAACGAGTAAGGGAAACTCTTTGATAGTTTTTACCCTCTCAAGATCAATGTAGATTCCCTCCTTGGAGACCACAAATCCAACTTTCCTTGTGGAACTCTGAAATCACATTTTCTAGGATTTAAAGGAATCTTGAACTCTTGGAATCTTTGGAAGACCTTTTCTAGATGATCAAAATGATCATCCTTAGATTTAAAAAATATGGTCAAGTCATCTAGATAAATAAGGATGATCATATTGATCAAATCCTTAAAATAAACATTCATAGAATGTTGTAAAGTGGCTCCCACATTAGATAGGTCAAATGGAATTTTGGCATAGGAAAACATCCCCCACTTGCTAGTGAACATTATTTTGTGTTGATCTTCATCCTTAACATTCACTTGGTTGTAACCAAAGAAACCTTCTAGTAAGGAAAGCATCTCTGACCCTAACACAATTTGAAGAATTTTCTCCATTGAGTGGAGAGGATAGATATACTTTAAAGATGTTTTATTCAAATCCCTAAATTCCATGCAAAGTTGAATGTCACCATTCTTCTTTCCGATGGGGACTAGGTTAGACACCCAGGTGGAGTTCTTGATCAAATAGATGATCTTAGATCCAATGTGCCTCTTCAACCCCTGAGACATGAGTGATTCCATTTTAGATTAAAGTCCCAATCTTTTCTTTTGACAAATCTTCTTAGCCTCTTTGAATAGATCTATGGTGTGTTGGATTATATTGGGGTCATAACCTTTTAGTTCATCATAGGTCCATACTATGACCTTGTCATATTCATTGCAAAAAGACCTCAGCCTTTCCTTTTCCCTTTGTGGAACATCCTTTCCTACTTTTAGCTTTTGACTCCCTTCGACATCAAGGTCTGAATAATACCCTTTATTTGTAGAAAACCTCCACTTGTCATTTCTTGAATTATTGCAATCAAAAAGATTTTTTAGGGTGATTAGCCCCTTTGGAAGCTTATTTATCTTTAGTTTAATGAACTGACCCTCGTAGGCCTCTTCAATCTTGGGTTGCAATTGTTTTGTAAATACACCTGATTGCTTATTTTTTCTCATTATTGGGGATAGCAGGTCTCACCATCATCCAAACTAAGTGTGCATAAACCATAAGGTTTTTCACTGGATCAAATTGGGAGTATACCATAGCCATTATATCCATCATAGCATTGTGTGACCTTAGAACCACTTGGATGTTGAAGGCTCTGAAATTCCTTCGATTAGGTCCATACTCTATGGTGGTAGGAACACATTCACATGTTCTTAGTAGCTGAAGTTCCCCACACTTACTTGATTACTAGCTTTGAATCTCTGAAAAACTTTAAGCCTTTTGAATTCCATGCACTCAAATAGACTCAATCCATGGACTAAGCCTTCATACTCAACCTCATTGTTCGTGCAAGGAAATTGGAATTGAAAAGATCTAAGAATCTTCATCCCTTTAGGGGACACTAGGTGGATGCCCGCTCCTAAGCTAATTTTGCATCTCACACCATGAAAATGTAGTTTCCACTAACTTTTCTCCTTGTCTAAGCTTTCATGTTGAGCTTCTTGGATTTAGTCACCTACAAGATGACTTGATCCTCATCATAGATCACATAGGTTCCTAGGTCGATAGCATGGAAATTTCCAAAAGGATCAACTTCCATGAATTGATTTAATAGGACCTCCTCTTTAGCATTTCTATCACCAATAGCTTCTTCATCTTCCAGTATTTTCATGCCTCAAAAATCATTATGGCATCTTCTGCAATGTGCATGGAAAGCAGGGGTTTTAATAATATTTTTATTGTTGTTCCATCTTTAGTCCTTAGGATCATATGGGACCAATCAGGGGATGGGTACCCTCTAATTTTTGTAGTAAAATTCAAAGATAAACACATCCCAAAGATAGGCGTAATATCAACTATGACCACCTCTTGGGTGGTCGTAATGCTGGGACAAGAGTACAGAATTAGAGGGAGACTTTTGATCACGCCTATGGCTTCAACCTTCTTTTCGTTTAAGTGCATGATTCCCCTATCAAGGGACTCATACTCTAATTTCATAAAATCCATGACCAACTTTAGCATGACCATGGTGATAGCTCCAGAGTCAATCATGACATTATGCAATAATTTATCCCCTACGATGAGGATTAAAAAGAAAGGAGTGGGCTTTAGTTTACATACCTCATTACTAGCCAATTTTCCTTTGTGTTTATAAATGTTGCAACACTCAAATTTTGAGGCCCCTGAACTAGCCTTTTGCTTTTCCCTTAGTCATACGCTAGGGCTAGATCTAATCGCGGAGCTAGCCTATATTTTCCAAAAGCTTCCTGGAATAGAGTCTTATGTTCAATAATAGCCAAAATGTCCCATAAGGACACATTAGTAGGGGACCTCTTTAGTTGCTCAACCACATCAAGTGATTTAGGTAGTGGTATCTTCAGCTTGAAAAGGAATATTTGCTTTGGTCTCTAGAAATATTAAAGTGTGGCAAGGGCACTAGGGATCTTCTCTATGGCCTTTTGTTGTACTTGAGGCTATTGTGCTTATGCTTGTTGTAGTTGAGGTACAGTCTCTCTAATAAATCTCTTCTTGGAGTGGGTGTTGTAGTTTGAGTGGACTTGTGTGGTTGTTGCTATCGGGAAATCATTTGTAAACATCACGTCCTCTCCTTCCATCTAGGAAAAAATTGCATGATTCAGACCAATCTCTTATTCTTGTTCTAGCAACATGCCTTGCATATGAGTGTTAAGCATATCACTTTCTACTCTGAGAGACTGGTAGGCATACACCCCCATGTTTGGTGATATGCCTTGACTTATCTATTTTTTGACCTTCTACTAGAGGTTTCCTCTCAAAAAAAATTTAGGCCTTTGTGTGTCATTGCAAGGGAAACAACAAGCATTTGTATCATCCACCAAATTATTCTAGCCCACAACCAAGTTTCTATTGGGAGTAGATGTTGAAGTTTGTAGCGGAGTGGGAATCAAAATGATTTGGCTCAAAATTTGTGACTAGTTGTTCCCTCTCACACCTCCCTGATATTGATTATGTTGGAATGGTGGTTTACCTCCTTGATAGTTTTGATAAGAGGCTTTGGGGGAATTTCTTGGTACCGCTTTATACTAATAATTTCACTTTGAGAAAGTTTGCAACAAGTTCTTTATGTCATTCATTTATGTGACTAGTGAAAAGGAACTAAAGGTGCTTTCTTGTGAATTGGGGTATACATACATCAAAGGTGGAGATGCGACAGATGTGATAGGAGCAGTGACTTCTATGGGTTATGTTGATATTTTTTTAAACATCGGCATATGTAGTCGAGGTGGGAGCTTTCCAGCATCTATCAAGTTATTCTCGGCTCTTACTGCTAAGTCATATGTGTCTGGTAGAGTGTTTCCTCCAAGTGAATGTATCATGACTGCTATGTTTGAATTAAAATATTTTAAATAATAAATGAACTCCATACATGCAGGTCGTTGAGAATTTGTAGGAATCCTTTGCTAGGTCTTATGGACCCTTGTATTGAAATCTCTAATGGCCTCTTGGGGTGCTCTCTTTATCATTATTAGCTACTGCAATAGGGATGAGTAGTCTCCTTTCTTTAAAAAGTGCTCAAAGAGCCAAACTTTGAGCTAATACCAACTATCGATAGAGTTCGGAGTTAGAGATTTATACCTATCTTATTACTTGCCTTTGAAAGAGGTCACAAGTAGCCTTAAATATGTGCTCTACTCGCTCACATAATGAACAGTGCACACATCCACAACATCTTGTAGATGTTCCTCCAAGGTTTTAGAATCCTTGCCAAAAAAATTTAGAAGTGATTTAAGGGTGTTGGCGGGGATAGGTTGTCATACATCAGGAGTAGGATGAATGAATGGGCTACCACTATTCCAAGCAACATAGTTTCTAGGTACTTGAGTGGCCATGGGGAATAAATGCCTTTGTGCCTAAAAAGCAAGTATTCTAGTTTGAAATAATCTACCCAATGGTGGCATATATTGGGCCCTAGGGGAAGGACTTATGCCTCTATTTCTATTTTTCCTAATGGGTGACAAAGAATGTGCAAAATCTCTTCTCTTAGAAGAAACAGATGGCAATTCGATATGCTAAAAAATACCTCTATAAGATGCCTTATTTTTGGATTATTGGAATGAATGCACAAGCTTGATCTATAATTGGGAGCTCCAGACAATAAATTGAGTCACTAAATTTGATATAGGGTCTCCTAATAAATGTAGAGCCTCCAATAATCTTAGTGGGCACCTCTTCAAGACTAAGCTATTGAGAGTACTGGATCACCCTCCTAATCAGGTGAATTAAAAATTTTGAGTCCCATCGAGCATTCCAAAAAAAGAACTTTTGATCCCAAAAGCTAACACTTCTTGGAAACAACCTTATGGGAAGTTCAATGAATGGGGAACCAATTACACTTCACTAAACAACCTCCAAGATTTTAGAAGTCAACTCTTCATTCTTGTTTAGGGGAGAAAAGGGGAAGAAATAATGTAGAAAACAAATCTATTTAAGGTGATGCGCCAAAGATTTTACAACATCTCAAATCTTCCAACTAGAGCATCAACTCTTAATTAGTGAACACAAAGTGTTGCAGAACCTTCATTGTTGAGAACAGAATGAACTTCATAAGGTTTAGATAAGCACAAAGAAAGCATTCATATCCTCCAATGGGAAGCACCCACTAAGGTTCAATAGAGTATAATACAGCCTAAAACACCTACTAATGCCTTAAATTTTAACAAACAATATTCACTCATAAGCATAGTATGATACTTAACATGAATTATTGCAATAATGAAAGAGTGCATGGCATGATTCAGTTCATTGCAATAATGTATCAAATATCATAAAACTTGAGACTTAAAGAACCAATTGTTAAGATCATGTCCATACAAATGACACAGAGCATAAAACTAATGTAAGAAAAAAGTAAAACACACAATAGAGGCAAGACTAGGCATAATTTGATGTGTCTCCTTCTATTACTTGATTCAAAATGATACAATAATGCTAAGGTCAGGTGCTAGAAAAATAGACATTCACTTGGAAACTGATCCAATTAAGTATTTCTTATAGGAATTAGTGAAACAATCATTGCTAAAATTGGGAATGAAATGGAATCATCCTTAGGAGAGGCTTCAAAATCCCTTTTATAAGACAAGGGAAGCAACAAGAAAAAAATTATCACTTGGATCAAAAAAGACAAAAACTTAATGATGGAATTAAAACATTGCCAGAGAAAACTATAGGTATATTTACATAAAGAAAAATGGAGATTAATCTCCTTTCTAATAGGACCATAAAGTAATTAAGTTTCAATTGGTGATGACCGATTGAAACACAACTCAAAGATCCCTAAAATATTCTTTTCAATTAACCTTGCTACAAAATCTATTGTGGTAGATCCCAACCATTTCAAGAATGAATGTTCTCTAACAGAAACCCAAAGTTACCTACGCACCATGGTTAATTAAGACCCTCTGGAAACCACAAATTTTATCATGGATAGGGAGAACAAGATGGTTGTCGTGAACACTAGGCTAGTGAATCCTTTGATCCTTAATGGTGTCTGCAAGCCTTTTCACTCAAAAACAACACTCTTCATCACATCCCATGTTAGAGATAAACAATGCACTTTTCATTCCTTCTCGGGCATAAAGCATACCCAAGCCTTCATCAAGATGACAGGTGGTATTCTCTAGGGCTTTTCTAATGCTTCATGACTCTTCCTTGAGGAAAGTCCCCACCTAGGACATGTGGCATGTAGGAAATAATCATTGAGGCTTTCCTTCAAGCTACTTTGAAGAAACTCTCTAGCACCAACATGTGGCACCTTCTGTCACTGAAGACTCCAAAAGGAAAGTGATTTTAGCAAAGATTGTGCAACCACCACGTGGCGCCATTGTGTGCCTTTGCAAATGTAGGAGGTTGCTATCATATTTCAAAATTCACCTTTCTAACACATGGCATCCCTTATTCGGATGCACAAAGGAAAAAAACAGAGACGATAAAAAAGGTTGCAGGGCCGAAAAACATAAAGAACCAAACAAAAACAAAAAAAAACTTGAAAAACACTTAGATTTCAATCTGTAGAGAAACAACTCTACATTAGTACTTAAAAAAAATTGCGCATTTAAACACATCCAAGAAAAATAAGGAACAAGAATTTATACCTAAGGACACTTCAATTGGAGCATTAAAAGGAATCAATACTTGCATTCAAAATTTACATCTAGGTCATTACATATATGTCGTTTATCTACCAATAATTTTCTAAATTTTAAAAAGAGAGTTTTCAAGGGGGTTTGAGTAAAAATTGACCCTCACAATTCAATATCTTCCCATTATTATTTTTAAATATCACTAGTCATTATGCACTTGTAGATAACATAAAATGGAACAAACTAGGTCATAAAAGTATACAAACATTTAGATCAATCTTCTGAGACAAAATAATTATGTGCCTAAAAAAATCATGGAGTGCAAGATTGACAACTCACATTGTCAACTTTACCTACATAAAAAAATTAGCTATTACAATTCTCAAACATTAAGCACAATAGGAATGTCATTTTTTGAGTATTGTCTACAGTGTCATAAATTCTCACCCTTGATAATTTCACACTATGTTTTGCTCCCCTTTATTTATTGGACCTAATTAAGCTTCTAATTTCCTAAATTATGCATTTTGAGGCTCATTTTTACCATTTTTCAACAAATTGCAAGAATAAAACAAATGCTCTCATTTAATACTTTACCCCTAACTCTTTAAACTCCCCAAAATATGGTTGGGACACTAGCACCTAGGGTGTCTATGTCCCCCTATTCAGCTCCAAATAAAATATGTCTATGTTGGTATTTTATTATTTGAAATTCAAATATCTAAAGTCAACCATTGGGATTCAATTTTTGTGAAATTAGAATAATAGCATATAAATACCTAGTTATTGCATCATTTCAAATCATCTAGGAAGCATTAAGGAGATCTTATGATCAAGCAATTATCAAGACAATTATTCAACAAGTCAAGAGCAACCATTAGAGTTACATTGTAGCAATTCAATATCCAACATCATGTCAAAATGTATGTGAGCTCATGTGTGTTCATGTTGTCATTTTTTTGTGAAGGCTAACCTTTGTTGTAGGTCTCCAAAGCAATTCAAGCAAAATCAATACCTTGAGGTGATGTGTATGACTTCAATCCTTCAAGGAAGTCATCGAAGGGTGGTGAGTTGTAGCACTTTGTGATTTCATCATTCCTTCCTTTCATTTATCCATTTATCTTTAACATTGCCATTGTGGAAGTGGAAACACTAACATAGGGTTTGACCAAGACAAGCCCCTAAAATGGCACAACATTTCCTCTCTTTGTGAATGTGCAATTTTTAGGTACTTTGAAGGTCAAAGGAAGTTTGAAGATACTTTATTCATTATTGCATTCAAAACTCTAGGCCTTGACAACTCACGAAAACTCAATTTCAAAAATATCCAACAGTGATTTGGTAAGTTTGCAGATGGGAAACGGAAGTGAAAATCCGACATCAGAGGGTCATGAAAACAAATCCGAAAAATACCTAGTAGGATAGTGGCACCCCCAAAGGAAACATCCTCGAAAATTTAGGTGAAATTTATATCACAGGTGCACAATGTCCTCCCCTTTCTATTCCTATAGTTTAATTTTTCCTATGACATTTCAGATGTGTTATTTTGTGTATAAGTGGTTATTTACATCATTGGGAGAATTAGATAATTGCATTTCATCCTTAAGACATTTATAGATCTGGTCAAGGGCAGGTTGACTCACTTATCAAGTTGTAAATCAATCTCATACCTTTTTTAAATCCAATAAACAAACGCCCACTACCATTTAAATCTCTAATGAACCATTTGAAAAATTGCATAAACCCTAGGGTCAAATCTTAGGGTTTACCTATTTTCTATGTTTCATTGACAAACCAATTTTATATGACATCAATTATTACATCAAGAGACATTATACAATGACACAAAAGTGTTTCACATGTGTCTAAGTGTGTTTAAATTTTATATTAAAAATATATGATTAGCATTATATTAAAAGAATAAAACAAATAAAAATAAAATTTATATTTTTTCAATTTTAATACAAAAAATGTATGGTCAACATAATAAAAAAAAAATCTACATAAATAATTTATTTTTTTTGTTTTCAATTTCGGTTGGTTTATATATAGAGGTAGGGTGTGTAAGAGTGATAAAAAAATTAGAATCATATTATTAGCATAGTACTATTGCAATCACTTCTTCAACTATTTTTGTTAATTAGTTATTAATAAATTGATTTTGAAACAATTAAAAAATGAATTTTATGTTCTACAAATATAATTTAATTTTCTTAAAGTGAACATATTAAATACTTAACTTTAAAAATTGTAAAAATTATTTCTCTTGAACATAATTGGCTAAAAAGTTTGGGATGTTATGGGCAAATGTGTAGGGAAAGTAAGGTAAACTATTTTTTTAACAATTTTTATAATGATTTTTCAAAGTCATTTCATTGAATTTTTCTAAAATTACATATTTTTACTTTTTTTTAAGAATGATTTTTAATGTATATGTAATTGTTATTTTTTTATTAAAGAAAATCTCACAAAAATTAGTGAAATTTTATAGACATTTGTATTTAAATTAAAACACAATTAAAATATAAATATAAATTAAATCTTAAATTATAAATCTGAATTAAATTAAAATAACTAAAAATATTATAATTATTAATGTCACTCTAGAAGCTTAAGGTTGCAATCATAGTTATGGATAGTGTTAAGACCATAGTTAGGGTTAGAGATAGATCTAAGAATAGGATAATGGTTTAGAATTTATTGTTAGAGTTAGAGTTAGGGTTAAGGTTAGAGTTAGGGTGTGAATTAGGGTTAGGGTCAGGTCATACCAAGAACTAATTAACAATACTAAAACACTATAATTAACAAAGCCTACATTTAGTGGGGGTTTACTCCCTTTTCTGGAGAAACTCCATGGGTCTAATCAGGAAGCTACAAAGCTTTTTGAGAAGAATTGGAACAATGGTGAAATAAGCCTTTTTGGCAAGAAAGTTAAGCTTGATGAAAACCTCATCGCTGAAGTGACTGGTATGTCCACTGAAGGACATAAATCTTTCTGAGACAGGAATTTCTCTGATGAAGTGGTGGTTAGATTTCCAAAGAAAGACAAGGAAAAATTGAAACTTGTGAAAGTTTCCAATAGTTACTTCGAGGCTGACACCATTAAAGCTCTCTGGAGAAAATTTCTTCACATCATTATGGAGTATATCACCCTGGATGGATGGTTCACTAGGGTTTATGACTATCATTTTGCCTTGCTCAATCATTTTTGCTATAAGGTCAGGGTTTCTCTCCCCTACTACTTATTATGTTCCTTAAGAAAGAGTCTGGAAGACCATAAGAAAAACCCTAAAAGATATCCTATATACATACTGGTCTGATAAGATTAATTTTTGAACATTTCCAAAAAATGTCGGCCCTTGCTAACATGGATGCCTCTTCGGCTTATGAGGATGATGACACAAAACCTAGTTGTTTGGTGAATAAACCTAATTTGAGTCTGGTAAGGATGGTCTTGGACCCTCCCATTGTCCAGATTGGCAAGAAAATCCAAGTCCGTAATCCCCAACCTATTAAAGTTTGCCCTACTTCTGAGCCTGGAAGTTCTACCCCCAAAGCCAAAGGCGCCGGTAAGAATTTCCTTGTTAAAAACCTTGTTTCGTACTCTGAAGATTCTCCTTATTCTGAGGAACCCAACGCAAATAAAAATTCTTCCTCTTTTGTCTCGTCGACGGACAGAGATGATAGAACTGGGTCCCCTGGAGCCTCTAACCCTGCTAAAAATTGCCTCAATCTTGATAGGGAACCTACTACTAATTTTCTGGGCATAGCTAGGAATAATGTCGTGGACCAAGTGCTTTAGAATGTTAAAATGGGTCTTGCATGAAATTAATGACCTAAAAATAAAAAATTGGGCCCTCCAGAGTAAATTGGAAGAAGTGGGAGGTAAGGTTTCCACGTTATGCAAGAAGGATGAAGAGCGTAATGAGAACACTGCTAGTAAGGAGATCCAGGACAATGCGGGTAAGGACAGAAGGACAAAAATTGACTTTGAAAAAATAAAAAATGTTGTGAAGATAATTACTGAACAAAATAATAGAATGGCAAGACATAATGCTATCATTATGAATGCAATGACTAAAAAATTGGATAAAGCTCAACAAGAGTCCTTGGTTGTTGATTTGGAAGACGTTAAAGATAAAAACCAGGAAGAGGACATAGAGATTTCGAAGAGAACTAGGGCTAATCTGAAAAGGAAGGTACCCCCCACGCCACAAATGATTCAAACTTTCAAGAAGGGAGTCCATGATATGCATGATCTGGAGGCCGAGACTGAGAAAGTTCTGAAGACTCTGGATTAGTTGCTGCTGGTTTTTTGGTCTGCGCCTCGGCTAGATCTTTGGTGGTCCTTTCTAGCTTTTTTTGGTTGGCTGCTATTTTTTCAGGGTTTTCCTTTTTTGCAGCTTGTTTAATTCGTAAGACTTTTTTGTCCTTTCCTATTTTATGTTGTAAACTTTGTGGTTCTGGGTCCCTATAAAACCCATTTTTTCCTTTATCAAAAACAAAGCCTACATTTATTTTTATTCACATTAATAAAACTTACATTTTTTTTTCAAATCTAGAAAACAATAATTACTATAAACGCAAGTACTAGCCACTACGTGGCACTTGTTAAAACATAAATCTATAGAGATGTTTTATTTTTTAGATTTTTATCAATAATAAAATAGATTTTTTTGTTCAATGTAATTGTGAATAGTTGTATAGGGTTGGGGCCCTAGCTCGGTTGGCTAAATCTTTCCTGTTAAAAGGTTTACCAAGCGCATTGCAGTTTATAGGGGGTCGTGCTACCCGATTCCTACAGTCTAAAAAAAAAAAAATTATGAATAGTTGTATAACTAAAAGATAGGTTTGTGTTATGATAAAAGGAATCTAAGTAAATTTTTAGAAGTTTTTTTATCAAGATTAAGTTTTTGTTTTGTGTTTAGAAAATGTAAGTTAAAATAATTCCTAAATAATTAAAATGAATTCATATACAAACAACACAAATACTTTTCACCTCTACCACATAAATATAAAAAGATAGAAATATACTTTTTACCTCCACCACATAAATATAAAAACACAAAAAAATATATATCTTTAATATGTTTGACCTACAATATTTTTAATTTTTCACTTAATAAAATAAATGTCACAAATTGCTTTTACACAATACAATTATAACTTAATTTATGTGTTAGTTATACAACTATTCATAATTGTTTGTGTAAAAGCAATTTATAATTTTTATTTTATTAAGTAAAAAATTAAAATTAATGTTATAATAAATTGTTAGAAGGTGGATATGTTATATAAAAAGGCAAATGAGATTATATCTAATATGTTTATAAAATATATATTAGAGGGGGAGTAGAATAATATAGAGGTTTATAATTTTAAAAAAAGGTGGTATGTTAGATATCCATTCCTTTTTTATATAATTTATTTATCTTTCATGTTATCAATTATAATAAATAATATTATGGGTTTATTGTATTTATTTAAAAGTTATTTTTTATATCTTCTTTAGAAATAGAAGTCTTAATTTCATCCCTCTAAAATTTCATGTTTTTCAAAGTTCTTTGTGTGATTTTTTTATTTATTCTCTATATAAATATAAATATAAAAGGGAATTATTTTATAGTTTTAATGTTTTAGAGATTTATTTTATTTTATTTTATTTTTATTTAGTTTCAAGTTATTTGTAGTTTATTTTTTAAAATATATGTAGGAAGTCATGATATGTGCATTGTTGTATTATAAGTTTTATTAGAATGTTTGTTTATATATATATATATAACAGTGTCCCTGCGGCCTACCTCAACGGCCTAACAATCTGATCTTGGGTATCTGGGCGAGACTAGTCCCCTCGAGGTGAGATCTCGGATCCCCCGGCTGCAAGAAGTCTCACCTTTTAAATATATTTAATCATAATTGTAATTTTAAATATTATTTTTTATTATATATAATTAAAATATTGTAGAACAAATATATTAAAAAATATATTTTTTCTAGATATATTAAAGGTTATTTTAAATTATATTTTTTAAAAATCAATTTATTCTTAATAAAAACTTCAAAAAAAAATTAGAGAGAGAATTAATTTCTAGATTGAAACTGTGTAATTTTTCGAATCAATGAATCACACTCCATAATTCAAAAAATATATTCATTTTATCCTAATATGATTTTATTATGTTTATATATCACAATGTTTTTGGAAAATAAGTCTTGAAAATCAATGCATTTAGATTTCCACAATTCATATGAAAATTTGATTGTGTGTTAGTTTTTTCATTAATGTTTTAGATCACACCTAGTGATCCATCATCAAGGGAAGAGTTGAAAAAGATGAGAACTGTTGGGTCTAGAACTAATCATTTCTCATCTTTTTCAACTCTTCACCCTGATCATTGAGTGTGATCCAAACATTGATGAAAAAACTAACACACAATCAAATCCATAAATAAGAAAATTATGTCTTGAAAAGTTATTTCTATTCCAAAAATATTTTCCAAAAATAAATATACTTATTATTCATCATCATCTATCATTCTAATAATTAAATATCATTTAATTTCCAAAATAACACTTGCAATTTATCATTACCAAACCCTTTGTAATTTACCTAAATCAATTGTGTATTTCCTTGTGACATGTATTTTACGCTGAAGGCGTATCCTATTTGAGAGAGATCAACCTAGATTTTGAAATCCACGGTTTACCTCTCTCCACAATGCCTGGCCAACGATTGAAAAGAGTTTAACCGTTGATCATCTTTTCTTGAACAAGACTAATTTTTGGTTGATCATCTTTTGTTGAACAATGCTAATTTTTGTGGGCTCCACAAGCCCGCTTTAACAGATTGGTATGATGACGACATCGTTTGTTTGTCACCGAAGAATCTAATTTGACCTCATCTACCACATTATTTCATGTTTAAGGCCACCTAAGTGGTGAGAATTACAAGATTATTCCATTACGAACAGAAACAAGGAGAAATCTTACCTTCCTCCAACACACAAAGATGCATAATACGTGCATAACTATAATTGAGATCTTGTGTTATATTGTTCTATGAATTGAGCTTAGTTGGCCGATCAACGGATTTTTTCTTGCATTAACTGTTTATTGGTCGCCAATCTTCTTGCTTTTTGCCTACACTGCAACTCTGAGTTCCTTCGTCGTAAGTCTGGTGGTGAGGCCCTGATTGTTTTCCATTGGAAGAAGTGAAAGCCTCACACTGAACTTCACGGCCTCCACCACGAAACTCCAACCCGAGTGGCTCACAAATCTCCCCACCGATATGTGCGACAGGATGTGGAGGTGCAATATCTGATTTAATAGACGTTTGACACTCAAAGTTATGGTAATTAATTTGGTTAACAACAAGCACTATCATGCACGTAATTGAAGGAAGATACTTTTCCACCACCTCCTTTCTTCTACAAATAGACCTTTAATTAATAATAGTTGCATAGAGCTTATTAAAAACAAGGATAGCATGGCCACCATTTCTCCATCTCCTATCAATGAGTACAACACTGAAGGACTATTTGCTATGGAATTCCCCACATTATTTCCAAAAGGAAAAGTTGCATTGAAGCAACAACGTATGAAAGAAATTAAAATACATGAATATGCTCTCCACCTCTTAAGGTACCATGATAATCGGTTTGGCCAACACCCCCGATTTAGGTACTTCATACTAAACATTATTATGAGACATCGTAGCCAGGCAACCTCCTCTATATTTTTTCACAAAAATATTGATGGTTGCCTACCCTCGACAGTCTCTGACCTTCGCCAAAGATTGCAGGACATTCCAGACTACAAACTTGCTGATCAGCTCATGCGATTTAGTTCATCAATTTGTGGAACTCGTCCATTTTGGACCCAACGTCAAGGGAAACTCTCTGATATGGTGATTCAAATTGGTTTCCCATCACTCTTCTTCACCTTAAGTGCAGCATATGCAAAATGGCCAGACTTGCATACCATCATGCATACCAAGTCTCCTACAAATCCTTCTATGGCTTCTAGATGGAGGATCCAAAACATTGTAGAAAATCCACACCTTACCGCCATATACATGCACCATAGGTTTATTGCATTTCGAGAAGAAGTGTTGGAAAAAATTCTTGGTGCATCAGAATATTGGTATAGGTAATACCTTTATTATTCACTCTCGAATTTCATCTTTTACAATAGACTCATACATTTATAGTTTGCTAAATATCATCTTTTTGGAGGTATGAATGACAACACAGAGGATCTACACACATCCATGATGGTTTTCTATGGCTCCAACAAGCACCTGATATTAGTAAATTACAATTGAATAACCTTGAATCTGTACAAAATGCACTTGATTACATAGATAAATATGTTTATGCTTGGAACCCATGTACCCTCCATTTGAGAAACCAAACATTTCACTGCTCTATTCTTGATGATCCTTGTTTGTTGGATACAAAAAGGATATTGTCGTACGACCCTTCAAGTGACTATTGTGAATTGGTCAATCACGTTGAGTGACACACAAAATGTACTTTGCTAACATGCCTTAGGAAGAAAGGCCTAACTACTATTTGTCGCTATAAAGCACCATGGTCCATGCAAGACAAGTCAAGCCTTTCAAATGATGAGACTGGCTACCCTAAGCACACACTAGCTTGCAATGTTGATCGCTTGAACCTTCACAACCCATCTATCATCTCTATCTGGAGGGCTAATGTAGATTGTCGGCCTGTATTGTCAATTGATGTTGTCCTCAAATATATTGCAAAATATGCAGCAAAAGCTGAGCAAAAATCTGAAACATATCATGCCATGTTATCTTGCATTTCAACCAATTTAGAATCAGAAATGTCATCCCCAATAGCTTTTCAAAAAATGCTTACTGATAGCCTTGTCGATCATGATATTAGTGCCCAAGAAACTTGCCACCTTTTACTAAAATTACCCCTCTCCATATCCAGTAGGCCATTTGTGTCTTTAAATGTTAACCATCACAAATTTCAGCATGTTTCTATATCAACCACATCAGTTACCACTTCACCTAGACATACAATGATGCCTACATGGCCCAACCCATACAACTAGAGTCAATGCCTCTCATTGAACTGACCCAAAAATGGACCTTCAAAGAATCCCAAAAAAATGAACAATGGAAGCAACGACCCCAAAAAGCAATTGTACAGGTCTCACCTAGGTTCATAAGCATCCCTCCAAGAGATGACAAAAGCTTTCATGAATTTTGTTGGAGTGAACTATTTCTATACCACCCATTCTGAAACATTGACAATAAATTTGGATCCTTTGAACATCAAATTATATCACAATGGGAAAGGTTCTCTTCTACATACAGGCCATGGCATGTACACTGCAAACATCCCAATCAAGGCGAAGAATCAGATGCTACCAACAACTCAAGCATTGACAATTTTTTGCAAGGACAAAACCCAAAAGAATGGCATGTTCTCTCAAATTTGCTTCCACACCTTCCTATGCAGCTTGATGCACTAGACATGCTTGGTCGACGTGACATTGACATGCACCATGAATGGCAACATACCACCCTCACCCCACAGCAAATGAATTTTGCAACAACTTTCATAGACTCCAATTGGCCAACATTTCAAGTGCGTCATGTTCTAAATGAACACACCCACCCTACTTTCTCTACTTAGCAACATAAAGTGTTCAATATAATTTGGTCTCATCTAACCATTCTTCAATTACAGCCACCGCTAAAGCTCATAGTTTAAGGAGCTACGGGAACTGGAAAATCACACCTCATAAAAAAATAAGGTTTTCCCTCAATAGCTCAGCTCCAATTCATGAGTTGCCATTACTACTTTTGGCACCTACAGGTGTTGTTGCATTCAACATTCAAGCATCAACAATTCATTTTTCCCTTCGAAATCCAATAAAAGAAATGGCTCCCCTACATGGGAAAACACTTGCAGCGTTCCAAGAAAGAATGCACTTTATTAGGTACATTTTAATAGATGAGATGAACTTCATCGGTCCAAAGTTGCTAGAACGCATTGACACGCGACTACGGGAAGCATTCCCTGCCCATAACCACCTTCCCTTTGGAGGCCGCTCAATTCCACTAGTTAAAGATATCCCCATGTATGCTTCTACTTCATATGGTGGCACACTAAGGCACAGCGTCACAATAGTGGAACTTTGAACAAAATATTTCGACAAGTTGGTGATGCTCCTTCCCAAATAGCTTTTCGTGCACTTCTCTCAAATCTATGAAATGCAGAGCCTACACAAGAAGATTGGCAAGTTCTAATGTCACGCTTAAGTTCATCACTTAGCACTGAAGAAAACTCTATTTTCTTATATGCCATACACCTTTTTGCAACAAATGAAATGGTGTTACTACACAACAAACGTATGTTGTTGTCTTTGGCAACGCCTATTTCCCTTTCCACTGCAGAGCAGCTCAAAGGGTTAGCATACACATATCCAGATGAGGAGCACCTTCAAGCTCATATTTTATTGTCTATTGGCCAAGAGGTCATGCTATGCTCAAACATTTGGATTGAAACAGGGCTCGTAATTGGCGCACTTGGTCAAGTAAAATCAATTGTATACAATGAAGGTGAAAAACCACCTCAGCTAGCATTATTTGTTGTTGTTCAATTCAAAAATTACATTGGACCGTCTTGGGACCATAACTATCCAAACAATGTCCCCATAACCCCACTAACCCGTGGGCTTCGTCGTTAAATTCCACTTAGAATGGCATGGGCATTGATGATACACAAGTCACAAGGATTAACGCTTCCAAGGGCCACAATAGACATTGGCAACATTGATCGGCAAGGCTTGACATTCACTGCTATTTCAAGAGTACCTGATCTACAAAGTCTTCGCATACACCCATCTTTCACATTCCAACAATATGCACACATGCAACAAAGCCCATATGTTGCACGTCGGAAAAATGAAGAGAATCGATTGACAACAATGTCAATCTCAAACTCCTCAAAGACTTGAACTGCATTTCACCTACTACAAGTATGTTACTTTCTTATTTATTTCACAAACAATATTTATATAGTTGAGTAAATGTAAATTATATAATTGAGTTAATTTAAATTATATCTCTCCTTCTCCATTACTGCAGGTTCCTCTCATTGCTCATTTCCACAACATTCTCATTAAATAAGACCTACAAACTACTCTGAAAAAGGTAACTACATTATTTTTTGGAAATTCAACTTCAACATTCTCTTTTCTATTAAATGTTTTTACAATACTAACTATATCTCTTTTTAATTACAGATACATTGGACTTTAAAGTCACAGTTCCACATTTTCACAAGCAATTGTATTCAACTACATCCATTTTGTAATGGAAAATAAAAAATCAATAAAAAATAAACAATTTTATCATTCTATATATTTCCTTTTTCTACATCTTTCTATGGCACTAAATTACATTTAAGTTATTTTTATTTCATGTCTTCTTCTAATATATTACATACATACAATATGGCTAATAATAATTTGCATTATGTCTTTACCATTTCAAAACTTTCTAGATTGTAAGAATTATTCCATATTTCAACCAATATGACTACACAAAAACAAATATACACATATAATTTTTCGGCGTACCCCATTGCACACCAATAGTACAATAGCTAGTTTATTTATTATGTTAGCTTAATCCAACAACAAAAGTAATATTTCCTCCGACTGATGACGTGTATCTTAGCAACCTGTCTGTTGTAGGTATACCAGACCTCGTGTAGAAATCGTGTCAATTAAAGAAAATTAAATATAACTTCATCCTACGTGTAAACATCTTTCAACACCAATTAAAACTATGGGCCAAAAAAAATCTATTGTAGTTGACAGTTGACTTCCAGATTTGACAGATAATATTTGGTGGCGCGTCGCCTTCAACCAAGTGGCAAAATCTAATACATATATTATGACTTCAATTATTGGAGCTTACTTTTATCTTGTCTATTTACATGGAGGACCCGTGGGCCCACACGAGATAGGTAAGAAAACACACTTTATCTTTCCTCAAAACTCATTTACCTACTTTATTGACGCACCATTTAATTGTGGGGTAGTTAAATAATTAATTAAATATGACTATTAAAAAAAAGCTTACTATTACCTTTCAACAAACTATATGAGTTGAGATCTTTCTGTCTTATATAAATAAATAGGGTACCTGAATGAAGAGATTACGGGTTTTTTAGTTTGATGTGATTATTGTTTTAATAAAATATTGTATACTAAATTTAAAAGTAAATATACAATTATTTATAAAAAAATATGAGTGATTTTGAAGATTGCATCTTAAGTTAAATTGATAAAGATAGAATTAAAGTAAACATGTAGCCTTAAAAAATTAAAATGGTGATATAAAATAACAAGAGCATGATCATACAAGAGAAATAATTGTTAAATTGTCATTTCAAATAATTATATCCAAGGACAACACTAGTATTAGGGGAATTCTTACCAATCCAGGTGATCCCACCCTCTACTTACGAAACCCTTGCCATTGAACTTACTCATATCCACCTTTGGTAAGCAATTATCTGATCCAAAATAAATGCTAACGTTTGGATCCAGATTGTCTTGACCAAATGATTTGCCTTGACTAATCAAAACATTGGAGGTGGGTAGGGTATTGAATTGTGTCTTCCATGTGAAAATAATGTCTTTTGGATAGAATCTTAGAGATACAACATTACTCTCTCTCATTTTCCTTGTATTTTACCTTGGATGCTAATATTTTTCCTACCATTTTAAAGTACATATTTTGAATATCTTCTTCTAGATAGAAAAAATAAAGTATTTCCCACCTCTATAACCTCTTGCAACTCACTCCACCAATCCTTGACAAAGATGTAGTAATCAGAACCAATCAAGGGAATTATCTCTTATCTAGAGGGGACCATCCACACCATTGAGAGGGTCTAGAAGAGTGATATGGAAACAAAGAATACTCACTCTAGTGTTTGAAAGGTGGAGGTGCTAGTTGGGTCTAATTAGAGTCCTACCTAGTTAGCAGTTATCGAAAAGGAGTGGAGGCAAGTTCTTAAGTCTATGAGGGTGCCAATGAGAGAGCTCAAAGTAGCTACACCATTGATCTTAGTGGGGGGATTTGGCACAAAATAGCAAAGAAGGAAAAATCCTAGCCACCGTGAATGGGCCATTCCACCAATGATCAAAGAAAAGTTTGAAGGTGTTGGACCTCCAATGCAACCTTGCTTGCTTGAAATTGAATATGCATGAGCACATTAGAGAACATTGAAAATTTGGAGTGAATAGCAAAGTTAGTGTCCACAATAAAATGAGAAAAGACAACATAATTTCTATATTTCCAAATACATATGAAAATCCCAATATGAAAGCATGCATAGTTGGGAGAAATTTGTAGAAAACTTGGCCCCATAATTGAGAATTTTGTGCCAAGTAAAGAGAATAAAGAGTCTAGAAAAACCCATTTACCCATTCCTCTAGGAGTTATGTGCACAAACACAATAAACCAAAAGACATGAAGGAGGGTTTATAATTTCCCACAAAGCAAGCATTTTTATTAGACAAGCCAAGATTTATCAAATGAGTGTCAATAGGAAGGTCTTAGTAAAGAAAACACCATATAAAAATAGAAACTTTGGGCTTCATAGTCATTTTCCAATTTTTTTGAAAACATTTGTCCTAGATAAAATTGGGTGACAAAAGAGGCCACATAATATTCTTGACTTATATGAGATCCATGTATATCCTTTCTTTGGAGTGTATTTCCAAATCTTCTATCAAATATTAATGGTGTGTGTATATATTTTTTATAAATATTGGCATAGCATGACCACAATTATTGCTTGGAAGGCTTCTTGGTCAACATGGCTCAAATTAAAATTCACTTTGGCCTAAGCTCAAGAAATCCTAGTGTAATTGGCCTTTGAGTAGAGATTCTAAAGGTGTTGGACTCTCCTTCTAAAGAACACAAGGGAATGCAATTGAAGAATATCCAACAACAAGTTCTCTTGAAAAAAGATGATGGGATGTCACCATATAAATTATTGGTTCATGGATAATTTTTTGTTAAATTCATCCTCATTCCATAGAAACAAAGCTTAATAGTTTTATAATCCTTCCAAATATTTTTTTCCACAACAGTATCATTTATTTCAATAGTCGCAAGAGAAATTGAGAAAACCAAGGCCATTCTAGGTTGGACACCCACACAACAAACCAAAAGCAATAGAATTTTTTAATAGAAATTTCCAAGATTCACTGTCATTAGAAGCTTTAACAATCCACTTATCACATAAGGTGATGTATTTCTATTAACATCAATAAGGCCTAACAAGCAAAATATCGTAGCAAGCAATAAAGTTCTTAAGCAACATGATGAATATCTTAAGTGTTGTTTGAATTGTCCCATATAATTCTAAGTGAAGCTTGGAAAGCTTGCAACATGATGTTTTGGAAGGAACCCAACAATAATTATAATATATACATATGGTCAAGTGAGTGAGAGCCAACAAGTCTAAAATGACCAAAATGAAAAATAATTACATAAAATTTAGAGTTAGTTTCACTTGGGGTTAAGATTATAAGCACTTCTAAATAGAATATTAATATGGTGTAAAAATATGAAATGTAAAATTTTGTTTCTAATTTTCAAATATATAATTTGTTCTAATACCTAGATGATGAAAAAAATTAGTAAGAAAATGACCTTTTTTTAACTTTGACAAATGCAAAAATATGCATGTGTATTATGGGTCTAAAACCAAGTAAATGAAAGTATTTTTCAAAAAAATTATCAGACAATTGTAATTTATGTTAAGGATTGGGATGCATATTTATTTATATAATTTTTTACCAATATTTTTATTAATTATTTAATAGGATTAAAGTATAAATCTCAAACCCCTCGTGCACAACCCTCTTAATTTGACCTAAAATAATTGTAACATGAAATATATTTTTTATGTATAGAACATGATGTCTAGTTTAGGCTCATATAACTTTTTAAAATAAATTTCAAAATTAAAAAGTTATTAAAAAGAAAAGCAAGTATATATTTTTTATTTTATTAGAAAATATTAAAATATTATAAATTAGGTTTAAAGTTTAAAATATTTTTGTATTTGAAAGAAAATATTTTCCTCTACAAAACCCATAATTAATTTCATTAAAAATTAAAAATTAGCAATGTTGACCATATCAATCTGAGTGAAGTTCTAGTATTGACCATATATCTAATAGATTATGACTAGATATCTAATTTATGAAGAACACATGTTTAGTCTATTTGGATAGTTGGTGCTACTAGATATTTGAAAAGAATTGGGTGTCAGTCTTGACCAAATATATCTCCATTGGGTATCAACCCTTGGATGTTAGACTTGGGTGTCAAACATTTTCAGTTCATAAATGCATTTCCTCTTTTTTGATCCTCATCTTTTTGTATCCACTTAATGTAAGAACTTTAGAGAAAAATTAAAATCCACTTTCCAACAAAAGTGGTTTGGTGATCTAATATGTGAGTTTTTCTCAATTTTGTTAATTACATACTACCATAGCTTAGATTGATAACATTGAACTACAAGGAGAATGACTCATAATTTAAAAAAATTTCCTGTGGTTAATGGGTTTGGACAATATAGAAAAATTTATGCAATCATAAGAACTTTAGAGAAATTTTGGAATTTACCTACCAAAAAAAGTGGCTTAGTAATCTAGTATGTGATATTTTCTCACTTTTTCCAATCACATACTAACCTAGCTTGGATTGATAGTTTGAAATACAAAGAGAGTTTCTAGAAATTTTAGGATTTCCCTATGGTCAATGAGTTTCCAACCAAAGGAATGAAGCCAACCATGAGGCTATAAGAAGGATTATATATAGTACTACATCAAATACCATTGAACATTGAATCTTAAGTATAAACAAAGTGTTAAGATAATTGAAAGATTGTTTAATATTATCTTCATCTTCAAGGAATGTAAGGAAGGAATCATCAATAAATTGACCATTGGAAAATTATTTAGAAGTAGTTTAGTGAAGGGAGATTCCTTGACTTGTTACTATGAGATGAAAATGGAAATAAGATAACCAAACCTTTCTAAAATCATTTTTTTTATAAAAAAAATTGATTAGATTTACATGCCCATTCAATACCTTCTTAAATAATGATCATAGTTTGGATAAAATAAATTTGTTACTTGGCAAAACCACAAGTAGGATAAGATATCTACTTCACATGGCTACAAGCTTGGCAATAATTATATAGGAGACATTTAATAAAGTGATGTCTCTCCAATTATAAGTTGGACCCAAAATCCCTAGCTTTAGGTATGACTTTCATATTTCCTTGTTAATGATAGGAACTAAAAATATTTTATGATACACTTTTAGATAGACATTGAATAAATATTTCGTCTTTTTCATATTCGTAGGGAAAACCATCATAGCTAGATACTTCATCATTGGTCATGCCAAACATAGTCAAGAAGAGAACCTCCTAGGATAGGAGTTTGTCATAGGTGGAAAAATGGATAGAATAATCCTGCAAGAAACCATATCTAGGAATGTCTTTAATTCTTCGTCCTTAAAAGTGGAGGCCTATGTATTGAACTTGGTATAGAGTAAAATAAAAGCGCACAAGAAATTAGGAAGTGTAAATAAGCTTTTCTCAACTTCTTTGACGTGCCTAATTTTTTAAGTTAATATACAAGAGTGCAAAGATTCAAAAAAATATTTGGAGACAAGATTACCCAATTTAAACCATTGAAATATAGCTTTTCTCTAAGTTACTTGTGTAGCATAGGAATCACTATCATATAGAAGGTGGTGTTGCTTAGCCACTTTAATTTGGAAGGGTTTGTGAAAAGTTGTCACTTTGAGTTGAGAAGTTAACTAACCAAGCTTTAAGGACATGACCATGTAGAATTTGTGGTACATATTTTTCTATTGGTGACCAAATATTCACAGGAAGCAAGGGGGGTGGGTGATGGTATTATACCACCATTCAATCTACCAAGTATTCCCTTTCAAATGTGGCACCAATTTAAAAACACATTCTATATTGTAGACACTGAAAAATGTCCTGAATGATATCATATACTCAAAACAAATTTACTAGCATCATTTCCTCTTCAAATCCATCTTATTTTCGCTTAATTGATTAAATTGGCCTAGTTGTTTAATTAATTGCATCATTTTCATCCATTAACCTAATTCATCAAAATTGGGTTAATTCATCCTCCTTCACGCTAACATTTCATCCTATTAAATTAAATAAATAAAAACATTTAATTTAATTCCCGAAGTCATCTTATTTAATTAAATATCATTTCATCTCTCTCTCCCCCCATTTATTAAATTGTTTAATAAATATCACTTTACTCCTCCAAATCTCCTAATTGCATGATTAAATATTGTTTAGTTAGCAATTAAACTAATTTTCCTCTAAAAGGGAATATTCCTTATCTCCTTTTTTGCACAACTAAAGTTTTCTTTTAATTTGCAAAATTCCTTTTTCCTCACTCAAATGAATATTCCAAGGAATATTTTTATTCCTCCATCATTTGAAAAGGGGATATTTTCATTTAGCTTCTAATGTAAGTTTTAACCTTTAACCTTTTGAACAAGTCACCTTTGACCTCTGTGTGTAGGTCAAAAGTGTGTTTTTTTGGAGTAAATGTGAACCCTTGATTAAATCTCATCACGCATTCTCATCCATTAATAAGAATCCATGATCCATGTCTCTCATCTCCTTCATCTTTGACCGTTGATTAATCTTTTCAATCTCAACCCTCCATTCCTCATTTGCTCTCATATAAATAGGTCACGATTTGGAGACAAATGGATCCACCTTTCAATTGAAATATTATGTTGTTGAACTCACTTGCATCCACACTCATATTCCACTCACTTTTAGCCTATTTTAGTTCATTTTAATTGCATAATAGCTTAGAGCATCCATTAATTGCTTCCATGCATCCATATTAGTTTATATATGAATTAGGGTTTTCATCTTTTAGCTTAGAATTAGCTTAGATTAGCTTAGCAATAGCACAATTAGATCATTTGTAGCATAAAACCATGATAATTTAGCTTGCATCATGTTCATTTTTAGCATAAACTAGGTTTTGATCCACTTATCACAATGGTTTCATCGATTCTCTTCCATAGAATCAACTAAAATAGGCTCACTAATCACATAATTAGGAAAGGGTCATCGTTTCACATCAACACGACACCAATTCCAAAACAAGATAAGTTTCAAATGGGTTAGAGTGGGAATTTAACTATTTTTTTGTTTGTAACTTTCAATTTGTATAAATGCTTAGTTTATTTTTTTCAATTTAAATGATCTTGTTTGGTAGATGCAGGTTTATTTGGTTAAATTATGCTTCAATTCATTATGGATTAAGTGTAATCGATCCACATTGACAATCCTCGTCTCACATTCTGGCACTAAAAGGAGGGAAAACCATCAATTTAACTAGTTTTTAGATCGAATTTTATTTGTTTGTTGTTTTGCAAGATACAACAACGCCCAAATCACAAACATCGACTCCCTTTGAAGTGTGTCACCATATAGCGATGCTATCTCAATTTGAAACACTAATGTTGATTAAATGCACTAGCATTGATTTAAATCTGGTGATGCTAATTTAATATAGAGGTATCGAAAAGTTCAAACGGTGACACCCCAATTTCAAATTGTGACGCCCCCAGATTTCAAATCATGACACTACTGTGTGGAGCAATGCTCGACCAAATATCAATGCTATTGTGCTCTCTATTTTTGTTGCAGAGCAACACCCAACTTCACCAGAGCAACACCCATATTTCAAATCACGACACTATCATGTGCAGAGATGCCCAACTTTAGTAAGAAGTTTAACAACTTTTTTTTTTCAACATGTGCTTTAATTTTTTGACTTTATCTAAATGCTAACATGTCACTAACTTCTCATTTTTTTCTTTTTAGACTAACTAGTTTTGCAGATTTGGAGAAAAAACTAGGAAAAATTTTACTTCAACTTGTTGGGGTCATACCTTTCTACTCAGTGGTCAAAATTTGTATCTGTTTGTACCATCGGAAAGCTCTCCAAGAGTACTAATTCAATCCTTAAAAAAGAATTCCTATGGCATGCCCATTTTTAGGGACTGACGCAATTTTCAACCCCAAATTCCACTCTGAAGGCCTCCGAAAATGTGATTTACTACAACATAGAAAAAATGAAAAAAAAAATTGAAAATTTTAATTTTTTATTTTTCTTAGTTGTAGTTATTATAACAATGTTTTGACACTTGTGGGGCAATTATAACCCACCATAGGATAATTTGGTTTATGTTTTAGGACCACTAAATTTCCATTGAGTTTTAAAACTTACAATCTTAGGACCAACTAGCTTTCAATTGGGCTTAAAATTCATTTTCAAAGTTGGTTAAAACTGAACCCTCACATCATCATTTTACTTTGGGTTTGAAATTGAACAACGAAACTTAACATTTCATTTAGTGCTTAAACGAATTCATCACTGCTTTGAAGGGTTAAAATTTACAACTGTTTGTTGTGTTTTGATTTACAATGTTGTTATTGGATGCGTATGCAATTCTCTCGCGCCATTTGGAAACCTTGAGAAATAGAAACATTTCATAACACTTTGAAAAATCACCTACACCTTTCAATTTGGATTAAAACTGAACCCCCTTTGCGAGTGTGAGAAAAAGGCATAGTATGTGTTCTCTCTTTGTTCATACAAATGAAGATCGAACTATGGATGTACTTCCTCGCTATTGTTTACCTTTAGAGGCCCTTCCTTGGTGGGAAAAAGTACTCACCCCAAGGGAACAACCCAAGTGGTAACGAGCTAACGCCAAGCTCTTCCAAACCGTGATATAAATGTATGGTTGCAATGAAAATTGTGATCAATGGGAAGTGGTACATGATAGCTCTCCCCCAATATCTTTATGATGCATAAATCCCTTTTTCTAAGGGTTGGGAGACCTCTTGATGTATTTTATCATTGCACCCCCTAAACTGGAAGCCCTTATTACGAACCCTTGTTTAGAAGCCAAAAATCCTTAATATGTGTTTGTGCAAGAATGGTCATTCTGAAGCCACCCCACATTTGTACTATTCAATTGTACAGAAACAAAAAAAAATCCTTTTGATCTCTGGATTTTAATGATTTTGAGATTTGGTGGTTCCAAGAAGTGTGTGTCATGGAGGGGAGCCAATGTCGCCAAATCTCTAACTATTTGCATTGTTTAGTGTTTGGAGAAATCCGAGTGGGGACTCAACAAATATAGTCATTTCAAACCTAGGGTTTTAATGATTGTGAGTCAATTTAATACATTGTTTGGTTTCAAAATGATGCAAAAACAAACATTCACTATCTTCCTCAAATTTCAAACACTTTGGCCTAAATATGGATACCTCTTGAAAAATCCTTGATATTGTTACTTGTCCTAAGGATTCTCTCCTTAGATATTTCTAAATATCTTGACTTATATCAAACTCCATATTTTCCAAAGACAACATAGGCAATTATGGCTTCAACCTCATGATTCTCACAAAATGGACATTGTGAAAGTTATGAGGTTTTTGACATAAACATTTAGTTTGAAAACATAACCAAGACAAGTGTATGTGATAAAAATAACCTCATTAATCCAAGATTAAATCAAATGAACACCCCACATTGATGTAAGTTCAAACTTTGACTCCCCCAAAACAAGAAAATTGAGGTCCAAGGAAAAACATTGCAAACATTGAGTCCAAAATCATTGAGTTCCATTATCCAAAATCATTGAGTCTCACTTTGTCAAAATCATTGGGTCCTATTTCCAAAATCATTTGAGTCCTATTTTACCAAAATCATTGAGTTCTTGGAGTTAGTATCACTATAGAGGTATAGCATGTTTCTCACTACGTTGGTCTTGGAAAACAAAGGTTCACTATAGGTCAACATTTGGTCAAACATTTCATCCATCCTTCATCATATTTCATCCTTCACTTTAGCAAACTTTGCAAAAAAAATGAATACACCAAACACTTTGGACTTGGACATCTATCAATCAAACCAACCCCTAACTTAGCTACTTTTATGTGAAATGAATCCTTTTCCATGCACTTAGTTAAGCTAGTTATCATCTTTGAACTAGTTTATCTTGAAGGTCACGAGTCTACCCTAAAGATTTCCAAGTTCATAAACATCCTTTATTATCATCATTGCTCTAAAAAGACTTAGAGTATCTCTTCTACCTAGATTTGAGTCAACTAGAGAGTTCAAACATTACAAATCTCAACACACCTCTCCCATCATTGACCCACAATCTATGGTTACAACAAGATCACAACACAAGAGAATCATGGAGAAACCCAAAGTCACATTCACCTCAAGTGATCCAAATCCTCAAGAATTTGATCCAAGATGTCAAGTTACCCCATCACAACAACCTTCGTCTCCATCAAGGCCATATGAGATAGAAGATGTTATGAACAACCCATTTGGACTTAATAGAGAAGAAATCATGGAACATCAAGCCTTAGAAAATGTGACTCCAATTTCCCTATCTTTTGTTGCACAATCATTGACACAAGGCTTGAATTCATCTATAATTCAACCAACTCCATCCCTTGTGCCAAGACAACCCTTAACATCTAGTCTTGCAACTAGGATAGGAACCAACTTTGGTCTCACTTCATGTCTAAGAACAAACAGAACTTTGGGTATTTACAAAATGACCATTCCATTAACCACCAACCTTCCCCAATACAAAAGTTGGATACCAACCTTTGGAAAACCACTTACATTCCATGATGCCACAACAATCTCAACATTTCAAGTGCAACCATCTTTATCCATCATCTCAAATACCCCAAGTATGCCTAACGTTATGCAAGGTAATGTGGACCAAGTGCCTCAAGTAGGACAATAAGGGCAAGTTAACACTCTCATGCAAATTCAACCCTTGACAAGTGGTTCCAACAACCCCATCGACACATCGAAACAAGTGGTTTCCCAAGCTACTCAAGACAATCCACCATCCACATCAAACCCATCTATCATAGACCCAAATCAAAGCAACACCTTGGTTATGAATCCCATCAACCAAGGTAATACCTTGATCCCACCTCAAATACAACAAGGAAATCCTCAAGACATCGGTCAAGGAAACATTTTTAATCAATGGAATCAAGTTCCTAATATGTCATTACCATTGCAATATCCAATGGAATCATCATCTTTCCCCACAGTCACTCTCATCATGCAAAATCAAATGGAACCTAAAACTTACATTCCTCCATCTCAATCCACCATCTTGCAAAGAATGTTGAACCAAGAAAACACCCAACCTCTCATCAACAATTTTCCACCCACACAAAACATAAACACCCAAAACCCATCACAAATTTCTCAAAAATCAATCGATCCTACATTGCAAGCACATTCCTTAGCTTTACGAAAAGCACAACAGGCTTATCAACAAGTTGTCCAACAACAAAAAATCCAATAAGCAACCTTAGTAGCACAATAACAACATCAAGCAACCTTAGTAGAACAACAAAATCAAGCAGCCTTAGTAGCACAACAACAACATCAAGTAGCCTTGGTAGCACAACAACAACATCAAGCAGCCTTAGTAGCACAACAACAACAACAAGCAGCCTTAGCAACACAACAACAACAACAAGCTCAACAAGCCGCCTTAGCTGCATAACAACAACAACAAGTCCAATAAGTAGCCTTAGTAGCATAGCAACAACAAGCCCAACAAGTTGCCTTAGCCATGCAACAACAAACCCAACAACAAGCATTTATTTCTCAACAATATGCCCAACAACAACAAATTCTCAAACAATACTAATAGCAGGGTTTATACTATAACCCTCAACAAAAAATCATCAATACAAACATGCTAGGAACATATGCATGAACACCTCAATTGCCTTCACAATATCCTATACCACCATACACCCCATACAACACCTTATCATATCAAAATCCCACATACAACCCATCCATCATCCCAACATATGTTCCTTCACCAAACCCGCAAGATGATCTAGCATCACAACTTAAGGCATTGTCACAAGAAATGTAGGACCTTTGGATGGGAAAGAAAAAGAAGCCCCATACAAAAAACTTATGTCCCTATCCATTTGATTGAAACATCACAATGGTACCATTCCATCCCGAATTTGAAATCCAAAAATTCAATGAATACAAAGGGAGGGGAAATCATGTAGATCACGTCAAATAATTCAATGTCATGTGTATGGAGGTTGCCTACAATGATTCCTACTTAATGTGCCTCTTTCCACGAAGTTTAATAGGTCCTACCATGGATTGGTTTTCTCAATTGCCTCTAGGTATTAAAAATTTCCAGGAAATCACTGATAAATTCATCAATCACTTCTCCTTTAATCTTGACATGGACATAAACCTAGAAGAGTTATACACTCTTAAACAGAACAAGGGATAATATTTTTCCAATTTCTTGCAATGGTGGATACAAAGAGCTAGTAAAATCAAGTGGCCACGACAAACAACAAGTGGGCATTATCATAGAAAATCTAGATCCAGATCTATCCTTCCACTTGAAAATGCATTGCATCACATCTTATGAAGAGCTTTTCCCTAAAGCCTTTAACATTGAGAGAGACCTAATCTCACAGGGAAACACATGAGTGTATAAATACAACCACCCATTCACTAGTTTTAACAACAAGCCCTACTATTGGGCCAAGAACAAGAATGTTACTAGTGATGGTGTTGTTGATGCAAAGCTGGTCTTAACTGCTCCTAGACAAGAAAACACCCAAACAATGAATACACAACCATACACATCACTGTCAAACAATCAAACAATCAATGTTGCAAACACTCAATGTAGACAATAGAGAACAAATGATGCTCCTAAGAAACAGTTCACTCCCTTAGGGGAACCTATGAAAGATTTGTTGAAGAGGTTGATACAATCTCACCTTATCACACTCCTAGATTTCTCAAACTATCAAGAGCCACAAGTCAAACCTTGTAGCTATAGAGAAGATCACTTTGTGAATTTCACTGGTACAAAGGTCATAGCACACAAAATTGTTTTAGGCTCAAACATATAATAGAGGATCTTATTGAACAAAGAGAGATTAAGGTCGATCAAAAATCTAGGAATGAAAATCTAAAAATTTACATGAACCCTATGCCTGATCATGGAAAAGAAAAATATTTGACAAAGGCATCAACTTCAAACAATACCTAGGATACCACGTTGGGACATGTTTATGTTGTTTATGAGGAATCAAATATGTATCAAGATACTATTTCTTTTAAAAGTCCAAACCCATCAACATGTAAGAAATTCGGGGTAGGAATCTATAGCCTTCAATATGTACTTTTGTTCTTGACAGGTATCTGGATTTGAATCTGTAGAAATCGGTTTGTAAGTGATCTCCAAGCTTCTCTTAGGGATTTGTTGACTTGAATGACTTTGATGAAATGATGACACCTTTTAACACCTTTCTCTTTAACAAATCTACATACAAGACCTACAAAACACACACGCAAAGAGGGGAAAAAGGGTTAAGGGTTAGTGAATAGGGGTTTGCCTTAGTCAAACCCCAATTTGGTAATCAAACCCTTGAAAATGAAATGAAATAGAAAGAGAATGATGAATGAAAAAAATGCAATGCTACAACTCACCAAACCTTTGATGTAGAAATCTGAAGATATGCAAGCGGAAGCTCCAATGAAGACTTGATAATGCCTAGAATGCTTGAGAATGATTAATGAGTGAATTATGTATGCTAATGTATGAATGAATGTATGAATGTATTGGGGGTGAAAATGAGAGGAAAACCCTTATTTATACTTTATTTTAATACATTTCCTAAAAATAACACATCACAGGTCGACCTCGAGGTTAAGAGAATAATATCCCGCTAGAATTTTAAAATAATTTTGATTTTTGTGCCAAGTGGGGCTAAGTCATCCAAGGTGGCGACTTGGTCCCACAGGGAAATTTTAATGGGTGTCGAGGATTAAAGTGTATTTAATGATGTTTAATGGGATTATTCTCTGAAACACACTTAAGTATAGTCAGAAAGTGTATTAAGGGGTCATTTAAACATAAGAAAGGGTCAAATTACTGATGACAAGCCTAGAAAAGCGTGAAAGTTTGTTACAAAACTTTGAAATAAGGCTTGGTAAGTGATAAAAAGAGTTTATCTAGGTGAATTATAATGAAAGGTCCTAGAAAAGTTTGAAAGTGGGTTACAAAACTTCACAACACTTTTACAAGACATCATAGAATTCTAAATGATTTACAAGGGTCCAAGACCTAATGTGAATGTGTTGACCACATTACAACATTAAATCTAGGAAAAAACTAGGCCAACATCCATAAGAAAGACCTAAATGAGCATAAGAATGTCCAAAGATACATTTTTTGTGACACATTTATCCCCCACTTTAGTGAGAGGATGAACTTGCTTCAAACTCACACTAAAGTAGCCCAACATGTATATCAAGAAGGGATCCAAATGCACCCATGCTGGTAAGATGAGACAACAACAATCAAGAGGGGTGATCAAGCCCCCAGGATCAAGATCTCGTGGCAAACCAAACATTAGCACAAAGGAACACACATGAGAATGATGAAAAAGAATGAAAGAGAGAGAAGGAGAAGGAAAAGAGAGAGTCAGATCAAGCTTCAATAGTTTGTCCATCCTGTTGTGGATCAGATCTAGGTTATTTGTCTAGAAAAATAAAATGAATACTCACTCTAAGGCAATGGAACTCATTGTTGACCATTGGGTGAGAAGGCCCAAAAGGTGAGAAACATACACTCATGGTTGGTATGCACTCTCACACACACAGGTGGCTATGGGGAAAATTCATGCCTCAGAATGGGCTTCCTGCTCAACCATACCAAAGTTATACCTCCCAATAACTTTAATAAGGCACCACAAAAGAAAATGACTTTTTAAGCTTCATGAGACAAGCAAAACTTCGGATGCTTGGAGCTCATGAACAAACGCGATGGCACCATAAGTATGCAAGCTATGTTATGCAAGGTGGCCATATAACAAATGAAAAATGCAACATGCAAAAGAATGATCAAAGGAGTCTTGATTAGTTCATGCGAGGTCTATAACTTAGGGGACATTGTGTCTAATGTTTCCAAGAGAGGACCAATCAAAGTATAGAAGATTCACAACTTAGGGGATGCAGTGCATCTCATCAAACCACCAAGAGGAATGTAATATGCTAAGATAAATCATGCTCATGAAGTACATCACACCCAATGTCATCCACAAAGTGACAAACACATCGTATGAAGTAACAAGGTTGTACTAAGAACTAAGAAAAGGAAAAAAATGCAAAATGATAATACCAATGTATGCCCCCGCTTTAAAGGAATTGCTACACACCGTAATAAATTAATTTAATGTATCAAATGAAAAATGCAAAAAGAAAGAAGACATGAGAGCCAATGTGGAAATCCCCTAGATGCTAAGTCATATGTTTTTTAGTATGGCTACGTCATGTGAAGGAAAGGAAAAAGGAAAAGAAATGGGTTTCCCCCAAAAAGGAAAACACCAAACATGTAAGGGGTCTATGGATTTAGGGTTAGTATGTTCTTTGCTACAATATTGTGTAAGGAGCTCAGAACTATCATCATTCCCCAAATACATAGAACTAGAAGAATGACACAAAGAGAGCGAAAACAAAGAAAAAGAAAGATCTATTTGGGTCAACATGGAAGAGACATAGGGTGTCTCAACACTTTGTGTCATCCGCAAAAGGAAAACACAAGAAAATGAAAACGAAAAGGAAAAAGAAAATGGAAAAGCTTTTGGGTCAACATGAAGGAGACACAAATGTCTCAATGCCTTGCGCCATCCCCAAAAGGAAAACACAAGTGAAAGGAAAAATAAAAGGAAAAGGAAAAGAAAAAGAAAAAGGGCCTTTTGGGTCAACATGAAATGTCTCAATGCCTTGTGTCATCCCCAGAAAGAAAAAACAAGAAAAGACAAAAGAAAAGGAAAAAGTGATGTACGACATAGAGAAGAATGAAGGTACAAATACAGGAATGTCACAAAGAGAGAGAACATCAATCATCACATCATGGGGGAACACATTATGCACATGAAAACACACAAAATAAAAATAAAAAGAACATGTAAAAGACTAGTAAGGAAAATTCAAGTCAATCGTCGAGCAAGTCATTCACCTCCCAGTCATGTTCATGATATGTCGAGGGCGGGCAACTAGCCAAAGGGACAAGAGAAAGTGTCAAACTATGGGAAGCACCAGGTTCAACACTCTTTGTAGGAGAGTTTTCATTTAATCTCATGGAAGAGGAAAACAATGTGTTCAGATCATTATGTCTTTCTTTGTCGATTTTAGCAATCTCATCATTATCATTCGTATTAATCACAACAAGAGGACGAATGATAATTTCCAATGAAGGGTGTACCAATTGTTGTGATTGTTGTATTGGATCATTTTGTTGTGGTTGGGGAGGAGGGTCATCTTGCATTGCTTCTGTCAAGTGTGGATTTTGATTTTCTTTACTATCTTCTTTTTGTAACTTGCAAGCAAGGGCATGACGTCTACGCCTACGCTCCCTAGCTCATTTGTTTCTTTTGGTTTTATTGTCGATTTATGTTCGTGAAGGAGTGGGTTAATCAACCATAGGTTAATTTTCTTCCCTAAGGGGAGGAACAGAAGGAACCATGGAAGGTTGTTCATCCACTTTCTCTTTTGTTTTGTAAACTTGTTTTATGCGAAGAGGCATGACAGAGTTGTTATCATTGTTTCGTGGTCTCTTAGATGATGTTGGGGAGGTTTCGGGTGTTGGTTGAGCTGGGTTGCTTGGTTCTTGTTCAAGTTGAAGCATTGTTTCATCTAGGATAGGAGTGTCAGAAGTGGATGGGGACATTTTGCAGAGAGACATTTATGCAATTTTCTTTGCTTTAAATTTTTGGTAAGCTATGAAAAAGAAATCTTTGCGAGGTGTTATAGGTTCCATGGGCTCGGGCCAAAAGGCTTCTAAGGAAAAGTTTCCTTTGGAAGATAAAGGGTTAAAGCCACTATGGTGAATAGTGAATATTTCATTGTCAAAGGGAAACAATAAATATTTGTGTATGACTGAAAGGACAACTTTCATTAAGCGAAGCCATGGATGGCCTAGTCATAAACAAAACTAGTCCGCCTACGAGATGATGGAGAATGTGACATCCAATGTTTTTGGTCCTATTTGTAATGGAAGGATGATCGATCCTATCGTAGGGAAAGAAAAACCATTGTGTTTTTTATCCATGATGTCGGTTTATCATAATCATCTTGATAAAGATCATGTAAGACCAAAAATTCCTCAGTGATCACGTTCTCTCCACAAGAGGGATCCATGAGTATCCCATTGGTGGGCTTATCATAGATATGTTCAGCTATGTAAAGAGGACCATTGGGAAGATTTGTAAGTATGTCCTTAGAGGAGAAATTAATATCAAGAGATTTCTTAGGTTGGCCCTTACGAGGGATAACATCTACCGCACCTACCATTTCATCCATAGGATTAATAGTGGTAATATGTGGAATGGGATTAGGATGTTCAACATCTGTATGAACATTCATCACATCATTCTTTGTAGTTTCACTAACTTTGACAAATGAAACATTATGTTTGGGTATTGGATCAGTAAATATTTGTAAGTTTTGATTTGGAGGGGTAACAAAATTATTTCCTTGATCATTAACACCTGCAATGGATAGATTTCTAGAATCAATGAGGTCTTACACAAGATGTTTAAGATGCTTACAATGTACCGTGTCATGTCCATTTTGTCTATGATAATAAGAATTGGATTTAAATTTTGGAGGTAAAGGCTTAGTAGGATCAAGTGCTTTGATGAAAGGTAAGGTAATCATTGTTGTTGTAAAACTTGGGAAATTGTATTGTGAAGGGTGTCTGGTAAAGGTGTGAATTTTATTTTCAAATCTCCATAACTATAGGGGACCGCAATTTTAACAGTTGATACTTGGTTATTGACGGGTTGAGTTGGTTATTGAGGGGGGTTGAACTGTAAGAACCCTTTGTTTTTATTTCAAAATGTTTGGGAATTGTTTTATTTGGCATGTTCAGACTTCTCAACTTAGCTAGAAGTGGACTTTGCATTGCGACTACTAATAGAATTGTGATAATCGCAAAGGGCAGTACACAAGTGCATAAAGGAGGGAAATTACATCATGGTTAGTTTTTCCTAAAGTTTAGTTTGCAAGTTTTCTATAAAATCTTTTGAAGGTGTGGGTCAAGAATCTTGACATCGATTTGAGAATAAAGTGATTAATAGCGTGAGATAAAATCAGTTATCTTTTCATCCTCCTTTTGCTTACATCTCATCAAATCGACCAAGGTATTATTTGGAGTCATATGCACTTGGAAATGATTTATAAATGCATCAACTAGTTCATTGAATGAATGAATTGAATTGTCCGGTAACGATGAGAACCATTCCAAGGCAGTGCCTTTTAAGGTTCTAAGAAACAATTTCTCTAACAATTTATCATCAAGGAAAAAGTCACTACATAAGGTGGTGTAAGAATTAACATGGTTAGAAGGATCTCCCTTCCCTCCATATTTCTCAAATTAAGGCATCTCTATTCCTTGTGGAATTAGTGTTCACAATATTTCCAAAGATAGTGGGCTGCTTCAAACATAATAAGTGGGTGGTCCATTCTGATTTTGGTTTATGGTGGATATGTTTTTGCATGGATGAAATAGTTTGGAAAATTTGTGTTATGAGAGGATCATTATAAGTGGTATGAGGTGGAAGGGAAAGTGGTGATGGAGTATATTTAGTGGTAGGGCAAGTGAATGGAATGCTTATAGATGGTATTGTAGAAGAGGATAGAACATGTGATGCCACATAGGAATTACGAATGCTAACAGGAATAGTCGAGGAAGGAATCACATTACTAACTTGTTGCATGGTTCTTGTGACTTGTGGAGTGGTATAGGTAGGTATGGATGCTACTATTGAGGGAGGAGTGTAAGGTCCTCCTTGGCTAACCATAGTTGCCGGTTGAGATGTACTAGAGGTGGAAGGAACATGTTTTTGGTATATCTCAACTATTTGTTTCATAACATCCAAGCCTTCTTCACTTTCAAGCATGTGATGGATGTTTTCTATGGTAGGAATTGTGGTGGTTGAAATGTTTTCAAGACACACTTGATGTTGGAGATTTGTTAAGTCCTCATGAATGTTAATGATTTTGTCTTGTGGGATGTGATCATTTTGTGTGTCAACTTGCATGTTATTGGAAGGAAAAGATCTAATAAAGGTAGTATCCATGCCTAGTGTACTAGTTTCCATACTATGAGTAGAAGCTTTAGAGAACCCAAGATCCACAATGAGTGTGTTATCATGGGATAACATGAGTCTTGAACTTCTTCTCACTAAGGTATTAGCAATAGGACACCAAACACTCATGCAAAGGTCTCTAAATGTGGGTGAATGCAAATGCAATATAAAATAAGAGCAATAAAATGTTGATAACTAAAATCCTAGAAAGTAACACAAAAATGGGCATGTGCAGGATCATGGTATGCCAAACAGGCCCTTAAGTGGCAAAAAATTTAGAAAAATCAGTGTTAGGAAACTTGACGTAAATATTTGAATAAGTTATCTATATTATTTCAAAAATATGTAAGAATAGAATTTGTAGAAAATTGAATGTAGTTTCTAAAATACTAGGTTTATTTAAAAATAAATAAAATCTATTTGGTGAAAATTTGAAATTTCAATGCAGTAGTACTTAAATTTCGGGAAAAAATAAGAAGTAGGTGTCTGTCGACCACCCTAACCATAATAAAATGATAATATTTTTGTAAGATTTTATATATAAGTAGAGGACTCATGTCTGGATGTGATGCATATTTTTGTAATTTTTTTCCAAGTAAATAATTAATTATGAATTTTTATTACAACTTTTAGAAAATATAAAACTCGCTCTATCCGACCACCTTAACTTGGTCAAAAATTCATGAAATTTAATTTTTCTTTTTTTAATCCTATAGTATGTAAAGCATATAATGTGACATGTTTTGATTCAAAAAATATGATACCGTTTGAAAGTTATAGATGTTTTTCAATCAGCCTATCGACGGACTTTAGTCGTAATTTAATAGAAAATGAATAATAATTATTTATTAAATTCAAATTAAATCATAATTTATATTTTTGGAAAGCTGAGAATCTCCTCAAAACCCTTTTCGTTTCATTAATTTTGGGTGAAAAAAAAGTCGTCAGCCACATACCCTACAAATATTGCCACTTTTTGGCATACCATGATCCTGCACATACCCAAATGCAAAAACAACGAGCAGAATTGCAAAAATTCCAAATTAAATTCTAGAAAATGCAGTGATAAATATGCAACTAGACTAAGTCACCCAGGGTGGCGATTTAGTCCAAGTTGTGATTTTCTTGAAAAAAATTAGAATTTTTAAATGGAATTTTATGATTTTTAGATTTTCAGATGTAGATACAACATGAAAATGCAGAATTTTGTTGATTTGCAATGAAATGCAATGCAAAAATGCAAGTTATATGAGCTTTTCACTGATGAAATTTTTGAAACCCTAGCATACAATTTAAACAATACAAAACCTAATGCAATGCCAATGCAAGAAATTCCTAGGATGTAAATGTGCTTGAAAGAAAAAGTAAAATTTTCTAAAGTTGTGTTCACCAAAATGTGGACATCGATTTTAGCACCACAAGACTCCCTAGCACAAGTCTAGGGATTTTCACCTAAAAGGAGAGAGGTAGGCCAAAATGGGCAATATCCCCACTCAAAACTAATGCAAGTATGAATGAAATATGCCTAAATGTAATGTCCTAATGTCATGAACTGATAAAAGATTCTTATTATTAATGTAAAACTTAAGAAATGTAGATTGTTTGAAAACACATTGTGATATGTAAAAATGACCTAAAAATGCAAACAAACTATAACAAAAATGAATAAAACTAGAGAAGTGCACCTAGAAACTAGAATGTGATGCAGAGAGGCTTTGGAAACTTGCATAATTTATTGTTGAATCCAACTAGGACACTTACACCAAGTTGGGCGACTTAGTCTTGTTTCGGGGAGATTCTGCCAGAACAAGTTTTAGCTAAAAGGGTATCCAAAAATGTAGAAAACACTAAAAATGGGACTAATTTGCCACAAATGGTGACTTACTCCACCTATTAATCTTGAGAAATTTGGGGCAAGAATCTATAGCCTTCAGTCTGTACTTCTATTCTTGACAAGTATCTAGATTCTGAATCTGCAAAAAATGGTCTATAAGTGATCTCCAAGCTTCTTTTAGGGCTTTGTTGACTTGAATGAATTTGATTAAATGATGACACCTTTTAACATAGGTTTCTCTTTGACAAATATACATACAATTCTTGCAAAATACACATGCAAAGAGGGGAAAAAGGGTTAAGGGTTAGTGAATAGGGGTTTTCCTTGGTCAAACCCCAACTTGGTAATCAAGCCCTTGAAAATGAAATGAAATAGAAATAGAATGATGAATGAACAACATGCAATGCTACAACTCACCAAACCCTTGATGTAGAAATCTGAAGATATGCAAGTGGAAGCTCCAATGAAGGCTTGATAATACCTAGAATGCTTGAGAATGATTAATGAGTGAATGTATGTATGTTAATGTATGAATGTATTGAGGGTGAAAATGAGAGGAAAATCCTTTATTTATACTTTATTTTATAAAATTTCCTAAAAATAACACATCACAGGCCGACCTCAAGGTTAAGAGAATAATATCCCGCCATAATTTTAAAATAATTTTGATTTTTGTGCCAAGTGGGACTAAGTCACCCAAGGTGGTGACTTGGTCCCACCAGGGAAATATTAATGGGTGTTAGGAATTAAAGTGTATTTAATGATGTTTAATGGGATTACTCTCTGAAACACACTTAAGTAGCGTCAGAAAGTGTATTAATGGGCCATTTAAACATAAGAAAGGGTCAAATTATTGATGACAAGACTAGGAAAGCATGAAATTTTGTTACAACACTTTGAAATAAGGTTTGGTAAGTGATAAAAAGAGGTTATTTAGGTGAATTATAATGAAAAGGTCCTAGAAAAGTGTGAAAGTGGGTTACAACACTTCACAACATTTTTACAAGACATCATATAATTCTTAATGATTTACAAGGGTCCAAGACCTAATGTGAATGTGTTGACCACATTACAATATTAAATCTAGGCAAAAACTAGGCCAACATCCATAAGAAAGACGTAAATGAGCATAAAAATTTCCAAAGATACATTTTTTTGCAACACATATCATAATGAAATCAAGTGGATATTAGATTGTGATATCTCTCCCACAAATGACTCAATGATTGGGCATGTTGAAGAAGTTCCAAATGAGCCAGAAATATCCCTTATTGCACCCATACCCACAAAATGTTGCAAAGATTCTTTTACCAATGATATATCATCCACCCAAGGATCATGTCAAGAGGAGGCTCTTGAGGATAACGAAAGTTATTCTGAATTGAGTCAAGATAAAGGACCCTTATCCCCAGAGTTTCACAAAGAAATAAGGGACATCTTCCAAACCATTTTAAACTCCAAATATGTTCCCGATATCACTCTTGAGATGTTTCTTTAGTATGGACATATAGATATTCTTCATCCAAAACAAGTCTCCCACTCTCTATATTCCTACACAAGAGAAAGTTGTAGTCGAGGTTATTGATTCTTATAGTGATTGTGCATCATCAACATCTTTTGAATCAGTACCAACATCTTTTGAAATAATGTCAATAGATAATGATGTCATATAATCAAACAAAATAGTTCATGAGTGAGCAACGATCAAGATTATTTATTCTTACAGTGATTGTGCATCATCATCTTTTGAAACAGTATCAATAGATAATGATGTCACGAAATTAGAGCAAACAGTTCATATTCCTGAACAACATGAACCCATAGCAATATCATGTGTTCATGACAAGTCATATTCAATAGCTATGGATCAGAGGATACATTATCAAGGAAAAGGATTAGGTATTGATACTACCTTCACAACGCTAAGGGGAATCTTGTCTACGACAAACATCAACATATAAGACACGAAGAATCCTTATGATGAAAATGTTGTCAACCCTACAACTAGTTGTATCATGAGTTAGCATTCACCCATCATCTCATACACAAATTGGGACCAACGTAAAAAGAATAATTCCTATCAAAGCAAGGCAAAGATCATCAAAGAAAACAAAGTAGTAAAGCAAAAAGGACATGTCAAGAACAAATGGATACCAAAGAAAAAGAAAACCATCCCTCAAAAACTCCATTAGTCAAAGAAACTATGGGGAAGAATCAAAAAGGGAAATGTATCCATCAAAAGAGTTCTCAATACAAAAGAAAGCTTCTCAAGAAAGGAACAAAGTATATCCAATGATTGGTCCTAATTCCATGAAATCCTTCTTGGTCCTAATTCCATGAAAGCCTCCATTCCCACCCATCATTGCTCATCTTCCCAAGTTTGGAGAGTCACAGATTCCAAACTATCAACCAATCCATCTCATATTTCTTCATGCATGACACCATACACTCCATTCATGATATCTAATTCTCACATTGACCATGTGTTGGAAACTACTCTTCATCATAAGGATTCTGAAGGCACTTTATCATGATGTGCACACATAGACAAGGTTAATTCTGGTATCCACAAGGTAGATCAGAGTTCTTCAAGGTTGCATTCCAGTGCTCATATCTTAGCAAAGAAACTTCTTCAAGAAGGATACTACTGGCGCATTATGATAGTGGCCTCTACATCAGTTCCACCAGGTGGTTCAACATGAGGGTAAAATCTTCAAAAATAAAAAAAATCAACAAAATAGTAAAAATAAAATCATACTACAATGAAAACCACTACGGTGGTGCTTTGGGAAAGTACTATGATGAAAACTTGGCAAACAGACATCATGAGTAGAATCAAGTGTATATATGATCCTTCTTAGATAGAAGCATCTCATCCTTGTCATGATAAATCTAATGTTCCCTCCATCCATCCAATCCATCTTTATCTAGATATTCCACTTTAACTTGATCTTGACAAAGATTCGGTGTATACTTCAACTCTACTCATGGAAAAAAATTGGTAGGCTCCTTACCATTTTATCTCATGAAGTCCCATAGCCCATATCTAGCATTCTAAAACTCTTCCAAACTCTTCACATATACCTTACCTATCTTGGTTATCCATTGCATTTTGAAGAATTGCTAGACACTAGGGACAGGTTATTGCACTCTTGCTTTTGAATAACTCTTGATCCATGTCTTATATCTCACAACGTGACATCAACATCATGATCTAGGTATTGTTAGCCTCAAAATATTATCAGAAAACATCAAAAACATTCATAAAATCTTATCTCAAAAATCCCAAAAATATTCATAAGATTTTATCTTATCAGAAAATCCAAGAAAATTTGCAAAATCTTGTATATCTAAAATCCAAAAACATTCAAAAAATTGTAAATGAAAAATCCAAAAGATTCAAAAAACATCAAAATCCCTTAAAAAGTGCAAACATCAAAAATCCAAAAAGCGGTCCCCTTGTCGAACTACGTCATCTCTAAGCTTGAATGTAGGAAAGGCCATCATTGATGTGCCCCCGAGACACCTTAGGTCAGTCCTTTAGGATTTCTTCATAATAAACTAACATCTTTCATCTATTCATAGCTTCATCTTGTAAATAGGTCGAGTCAGTCAAACTATGTGGTCTCTTTGTATAACATAGGCAAGGCTTATCTTTGATCAGCCCCCAAGACCCCTAGGATAGGTCTTTTAGGTTAGGTTCTTGGTCAAAATTCTTCAAAACCCCAAAACATCCAAATATCTCAAAAAATCCCAAAACATCCAGATATTCTTGAAAACCCCAAAACATCCAAATATCTCAGAAAACTCAAAAATATTCAAAAAACCAAAAAATACAAAAACATTTGAAAATTCAAAATTCAAAAACAATAGAAAATATTCAAAATATCTAAAAAGCCTCAAATATCTTAGAAAATGCTAAACAACCTCAGAAAATCTAAAAAACATTAACATTCATATAAACTTTCAAAAAGACCAAAAACAACCTCAAAACATTTCCAAAAATACCAAAAACATTGAAATATTTCAGAAAATCCAAAATCACCCATCCCATCTCGCTTATACCTGAAATAACCTTCACCCATAATAAATTGATCATCACATTTAACCTTTGGCCAAACAAGTAGAAAACAAGCATACTAAGTCATAAAGTGTGAACCTAAAGGACAAAATCTTAAGTCTAAATCATAAGTAAATGCACCAGTGAAGTTTATATCAGTGGCTCATTTTAGCATCATCATCCTAACATCAAACAACCTCTAATCAACATGTCCTAGGATGTATCCTTCTTGTGATGGACATCAATATTAGAAATCACTTTAGCTAAACTTAAACTAGGCAAGAGATATAGATAACACTAACTATTTGTCTTTGATCTTTTCTTATGATTTATCTTAATGACCCATTCTAAGGACATCTTGATGATGCCTATCAAAATGATTTAGAGAGAAAGGAATGGGGCATCGATCATTATCTTTCATTTGATGTGCTTGTGGGTAATCTTGTAAGATAATCTTGGTGCATACTTGCTTAGTTGTGTGTACGAAAGTCGTTTGGAGTGAGTTGTTGACTATTGTGTATGCTTTGGTCCAATTTATTCTAAAGCTTCTAACTTACATTCCAACGAGGCTTTCGTATGTCAAGGTGTGAACAAGAACTATCCTATCTGTTTGTTGATTCAAATTCCATTACACTAGATACAACATCGTCCTGGTTATCAATACCTTGATGCATCGTATCTATGTGTTATATCAAACAATAAGGAGCAACGAAAATCACAATCTCAAAGTGTGAGAATCTTATCATCCTACATTCATCCTCATCTTGCATGTCTTGTCACCATCTCTAATAAATTCTTGATGGATCATGGACTTGTTGGATCTTTTGAAGAAATCATCAAATTCAATGGTCATTCATTCTTTATTCTTTTATCTTCTCTATGTGCTAACCCGATATCATGACAGTCAACAAAACATCATCAATGCATCCAACCTGCATCCACAAACCATCATCATACATACATCTCATTATCATAGCATAATCATAGCATCCATCATCATACTCATTGCATATCACATCATACATTCTACATTATCATTTGAGTTTTTATGAATAATATAGATTCATTATTCTAAGCATCTTAAATCATTGCATATCATAAGCATTTGCATCCATACATCCATATACATACATCATCATCCTAAAACTGCATAGAAATATACAAAAAGAAATGTGTCCACATCATTTGCATCACATATCATTCATTCCATAGCATATCGTGAACAAATACTGAAAAAGAACACAACATTGCATCCATATCATATCATGATCATCGCATATCATATAGAAATTAGTAGAATGCATCCATACATAATATAAGCATCTCATATCATATGCATCCATAAACATGAAATAAATGAACACATCATGAATGATCCATATCTATATCATATATATATCAAAAAATGAATGTTATGGTACAAAATTTGGATCAGTGCCTATATAATGATCATAAGTAAAATATCCATGAGGCTATCAAAAAGGAGCTTATGAATGTATATCTATAATAAAGAATCGGGCGACAAAATCAAAAAGTGTTTGTATATCAATGGCTTGCCCTGATGGCTACTACCCTCTCCGGCTTGCCTCTCAGGCTGATCCTTTGCTCTCATTCGTGCATCACTGCACTGTGAAATATCAAGATGTCTGAGTGTCTGAGCTACATCTCGATGGTAGTGTTGCCTATAATATGCAGCCTCTATAAAGGCCTCTCTATATAATCTAGCTGAAACTATCCTACCATGAGTGGCCATCATCATAGCCTCTATCTTCTAGTGTCGGGCTAGTCTCTCTCTCCAATCATGGCCTATACCTACTATAATGCCTGATCTCTCTCAGCCATAATAGCAACCACCTATAGTCATGCTTGATCTCACTCAACAGTAATACCCAAAATATGTTGGCGGGCCTAATCCCACTCACCATTCAAAGTCTACACCTGCTATTGCAGCTACTAAATCTATGCATCCCTTGCATCTGGTGGAAGTGGTGGTGTTGTCTATTATTTTGGTCACTATTGTACAACTAGAGGTTGTTGTTCGATCAGTGGAGCCACCAGAACTTGACCATCCTGGCCATCCTAGACACCCTGTCCTTTTCCTCTAGCCCTCCTGCCTATGGGCCTCCCTCATAGAGGAACACCCATTAGATCTATCAACCATCATGGAGGTACAAACTAGGCATCATATACAGGCATAGTATGTGCTACTGCCTGGTCTTGATCATAGGCCCAAGATTGAGCTACTAATTGTTTGAAGCTCTCAACTGCCTCAAGAGTTAGAATGGTCAGTCCCCATGTGGGAACCTCTTTGGCCAACCTAGAAAAAATGGCCATGTACCCGTCATCTGGTCCATCTTGGACCTCCCTAAACTTTCGAGCCACCTTGTCTAGTAAATACCGCTCAATAATGGTGTGCCCGTGACCTTGCATGTATCGGGTTTGCCTAGTGAAGTATAACTATTGTACATAAACAAACCATGGTGTCATTTGTAGCCACGGGTGCCAACAGAAAACTGTCATATAATCAATGACTCGTCACCAATATGGGATCCCAATCTATCCAGTGTGCCTCAGGGTAATAGCACCCCTATACCGCCAGATCACAGGATCATCAGGCTTGACATTTGTAATTTACACAATAGGTTAGAGCATGACAATATGCTCCCATGCCCAAATATGAAGCAGAGTCACCCTACACCAATAGCTCTCTCGTCACAATAAAAAGAATCGTGCATACCATGATATAGAGAGGACAACATCACGGGCCCCCACGCAAAGAGTGTCCTCCTGTAAAGCATCTGATGCCACACCAAGCCCCATCCTAGGTTGAACCCTCTACTACGTCTATCAAAGAGCAACTAGACCTAGAATAATGGTTGCAATGATCAATCTAAATGTGGGCACGTGACCTCTATACATCTTGATGTCAGTCTGTGATGTCACCAAGGTGATGTTCTCAAGCCCCATCAACTCGTGATAGGAATCAAATCCAAAATCAACATCATACATCACTCGATCACCATGAACTGACAAACAAAGGATATGCTAAACATCCTCCAAGGTCATCATCACCTCACCTGTTGGAAGCTAGAACGACAACATCTCACTGTGCCATCTCTCACATAAAGTAGTCATCGCAGCAAGATGTTTTTGAATGATGGGTACAAACGCAACATAATAGAGGCTGATATCTCCCAGGTGCTCCTGGCATAACTCTAAAAAACCACTCAATCTCTCCAACATAGTGGGTTTGTGCTCACACGACATTAGCAGTGGAATGACCTCCTGCATCCATGAGGTGCATGACATCAAGAAATCGGGAAATTTGACTCAATTTGAAATTTACAGCTCAAAAATCATCTCTCTCCCCCCATTTATTAAATTATTTAATAAATATCACTTTATTCCTTCAAATCTACTAATTTCATGATTAAACCTTGTTTAATTAGCAATTAATCTGATTTTCCTCTAAAAGGGAGTATTCCCTTGGAATATTCCTTATCTCCTTTTTTGCACAATTAAAGTTTTCTTTTAGTTTGCAAAATGCATTTTTCCTCACCCAAATGAATATTCCAAGGAATATTCTTATTCCTCCACATTTGAAAAAGGGATATTTTCACTTAGCTTCTAATGCAAGTTTTAACCTTTAACCTTTTGAACAAGTCACCTTTGACCTATGTGTGCAGGTCAAAAGTGTGCTTGTTTGGAGCAAATGTGAACCCTTGATTAAATCTCATTATGCATTCTCATCCATTGATGAGAATCCATGATCCATGCCTCTCATCTCCTTCATCTTTGACCGTTGATTAATCTTTTCAATCTCAACCCTCCATTCCTCATTTTCTCTCCTATAAATAGGTCACTATTTGGAGACAAATGGATCCATCTTTCAATCATTGCAAAATTATGTTGTTGAACTCACTTGCATCCACATTCATATTTCACTCACTTTTAGCCTATTTTAATTAATTTTACTTGCATAATAGTTTAGAGAATCCATTAATGGCTTGCATGCTATAGTACCCCTCCATTTTGCTTATGTTTCTGACAGTATGTTTTTCACTTTGATGGACCCCAATACCTTGTTTTGATGTATCTGATCGCTGACTATAGAGTGATGGTGGATTTATTTTATGATGTGATGATGCACTATTTGGTGGTGATTATTTCTAACATGCTTTATATTAGCATAGATGTTTACTTGAGATGATATTGCTATATATGCTCATGGTAGTTTAATTTGAAATTTATTTTGTCAGTTTGATGTGATATTGTATTGGTGAGGAGAACGGAGTTGCATCACTCGCTTGTGAGTGCCCTGTGATTTCCGCGATTTTCTCCTCACGGTGTGTTTGAATCATGGATTATATACATGTATGTTATATGTCTAATTGTAGGATTGCAGGTACATGAAATTGACTCCACTTGGTTTCACAGGTCTAAGTGTGTCCAGGCTCAACAATAATTTTGATTGGGAGATAGTAACGAGGTTTTTCCTAGTCTAGCCTCAAACCTAGTCACAGTATGTCGTCAGTTTAGGTCTGGTATTTTTGGTTGTCTCATCTGTGTCTGTCTTGATTATTTGTTATGCAAGGTTTATTTTGTGAATTTAATGTTAGATTAATGTTCTTTACAATTTAGTGCTTATTTAAATTAATTTTAAATATTGTAGATAAAAGCTTCTTATTTTATTTAATTAATTAAATTAGTTTATTTGGTAAGATAATTTATCATTGTGATTAAAGTTATTTTATTAAATAAATTAATTAATTGATTAAATTTCCTATTATTGAGTGAATAGATTAAATATAGTTTAAATGCTTTTGTGTGAATTGGAAATTTAAATATGTATTTTAAAAAATGAAATTAGTTTTTGAAATTTTAAATTCTATAAAATAGAATAAATTCTTGATAATTGTTAGAAGAAAATATCCGTGAGTTTGTTAGAAGATATTTTCTTGATTTGCCATGTGTGTTAGTAAAATTAAATGCAAATTCTTGTTGAAGATTTTCTCGGAGAGAATATTGTCAGTATTGGAAAAGGCAAGAAGGCACTTCATGGAAAAAGAAAAGAAATAGAGTATTGCTGGAAAAATTGTGATTTTTGTTTTGGGGTTTTGATTTAAAAATTTTGGAACAGGATCTCGGGTTTATATTTGTTTAGTAATTTGCATTCTTTTGGAAAGTGGAGATTTAAAAAAAGGCTTTGGAAGTTGCACACAGCAGGCAAAGCTTTCCTTCAATTGTCAATTCTTCAAGCTACAAGAATATAGGTTCTTTGCTATTTATTTATTTAGTTTTGTGATTTGAAAAGATTGTCTGTATAAAGATTTAAATTTGTAGAAGTTTTGTTAATTTGTAAAATTAAAAGATTACCTATAGAAGAATATTTGATTGAAACTTCTGTACTTCTTGGTAAAATATTTCTGTAGAAAATTTGTTACCTTGTGAAAATTTTGAAACAAAACTTTATAGTAAAATCAGAGAGCAACCCAGAAGGTTGTTGTTAAACAATAGAAAAGTTTCAAAAGAAAACAGAAGAAATCTCTGTAGATTAAATTTAGGAAATGGAAACCTCAGTCATAAAATTTGCTAAATATTTCCTGTGGAAAAGACTTTGAGGATTTGGAATGAAAATGAAACCCTCTATTATTAAAATTGAATATCTCTGATAAATTTGTGTAAATTGATAAATCTCTCAATTTCCTGTAGAAAACCTCTGTGAAATTATTTGCCTGATTATAATATTTTTATTGATTAAATTATATATATATATATATTTATATATACATGTATACAAATGATACATATACATATATATATATATATGAAATAGCTCTAAAGAATTTTATTCTCTTTAAATTGTAAAAAAATCCGTAGGCGAAATTATCAAAATCGCAGGAATTTTTGTTATGAAAATTTTATAAAAATAAATAAATTAATGGTAATCGTCGTACGGGCGAATTTAAAAAAAAAATTGCAAACAAAGTTTGCAGCTGCAGGGATTACCCCCACAGCCGCCCCATAAGGGGTGACGGCTGTGGAGGCAACCGGTGCTGCCCTCACAGGTAGCGCACGACTGCTAACATAGTTGTTGCCCATATGGGTGGGCTGTGTATACAGCCGGCGGCGACTGTGTATATTACACAATCTATAAAACCATATTCACCCATAAGTTTTGTTTTATAAATTTTGAGACTCTTTATTAAAATGAATTTCAGATTTTTAGATTTAAATTATAAATAAATTAAATATATCTATATATATAATTTTTTGTATATATATATATATATATATATATGTATGTATATATATATATGTATGTATATATATATATGTATATATATACCTACATAGTTCAAGGAATAATTTAGTATTTAAATAAGGTTTCTTTATTAGATGCATGTAATGCATGAGATTGACCATTTTTTTTTAAACAATAAAATTGAAAAGAGAAAATTGATATTTATTTTTTATGTGAAATTGAGAAAATCATAATTAGACTAATTGATTCAATTTCTTTTTAATTGTTTGAGAAAAGAACTATAAACAAGTTGATTAATTTTCATGCTATATATGAAATTGATTTGATTGGCTTTAGTAAATCCTAATATTAGATTCTTATTCTGCCTGAATTGCTTTAAGTTGTTTTTACTCTTATTGGTCATATTGGGGGTTATACGGGTTTATAAGTCTTCCAGATATAGTTTCTTTAAGAGGGAGTTGTATTTATGATGATTTCATATTTCAAATAAACTAGGGTAGTGCACATGGTTCTATTCGGTTTTTAGACACCTGGTTCTATGAACAGGATGTGATGTTTGTTGTTATATGTTGGTATTTGATGTTGACTTATGTGCACCTTGTCTACCCTCAGTTAGTGGAATTAGATTCCTTATGTTATTATTAGGGCAATGGCTCTTAATGAGGGTCGGCACACAAAGTGGTTCCAGGGTAACTCATGTAGAGTTAGTTAATCAATGAAAACTAAATCATCTTAGTTAGTATAAAATATTTAACTGAATTAATTATGCCTCACTCATGGACTCAAGGGCTAGTTCAAACTTGGGGATGAGTCAAGAAGGCCTGGAATGGAAAAATCGATATCTAGTCATTATGAAAGATATTCAATTTCCACAACAGATTGCATGTGAGGTCGGGTTTCATAAGAGGTTACCAAGGTAACCCAAGATGGGGGCCGGAACCTACGAAGATTCTCTTGGGTAACCTATGCAACATTGTGATGACACTCCACCTATAATAACAGTATCCTTGTGAACTTGGTGTATTTGATCCTTCTATTTTGGAAGCAATGTAACCATTAAGTTAAGTTGGTACTTGTATAGATTGTCATTGGATTCATCTGTGTCTAGGGTTTGTAGGTTATGTCTAGGGAACCTTTTTACTATCTCCTAGCACAGTGGGTGGGCCTACGGTTACCACTTGGTTGGGTGGAATGTGCACCTTACTCCATTGGGTCCCTAGTTCTTGTTCGTGGTGACGAGTACTTCTTGGATGGAGAGCTCGTGTGTGGAAATGTACTTTCTTATTTGTATCAGTGGAAACCTTATTCTTGTATCACTCCTCAATTGTAATTGGGGAGAAATTTTGTAACATGTAATTGTACACTTTTGTATGACCTACCTCATTTGGAAATGAGAATTGTAAATGTTATTATAATTGCAATGTAAAGTAAGAATCATATTTTTTCTTTAATAATGTAATTTATTTGTTAATGAATGTTGCTCTTAAGTTTATGGGAATTAAACACATGCTATGTTAATTACTTTTGTCATCTATGGGATTTACAAGTAGTGTGTTGTCGCATATCTTATGGAATGTATGCATTAATGAAGTTTATGTTTACACTTTAAAAAAATAAAATTATTACACTATCGTAGTCAATGCAACATTCTTTAGGTTACGAGACAGGGCATTACACATGCATCCATCTTAGTTTATATATGAATTAGGGTTTTCATCTTTTAGCTTAGATTAGCTTAGAAATAGCATAATTAGATGATTTTTAGCATAAAATCATATTAATTTAGCTTGCAGTGTGTTCATTTTTAGCATAAACTAGGTTTTCATCCATCTATCACAATGGTTTCATTGATTCTCTTCCATAGAATCAACTAAAATAGGCTCACTAATCAGGAGACTGGGAAAGGGTCGTTGTTTCACATCAACACGACACCAATTCCAAAACAAGATAAGTTTCAAATGGGTTAGAGTAGGAATTTAATTGTTTCATTGTTTGTAACTTTCAGTTTGTATAATTGCTTAGTTTAATCTTTCCAATTTGAATGATCTTTTTTGGTAGATGCGGGTTTATTTGGGTAGATTATGCTTCAATTCATCATGATTAAGCATAATCAATCCACACTGACAATCCTCATCTCACATATATAAGCCAATTTGGACTTATGATAGAGTAGTGATGTGTTAAATAATAATTAATCATTTCAAGTTTTTTGTGTTTGAAGAAGTTATTCATTAGTGATGTGAATCAACAAGTAGTCAAAACGGAAATAATCTAATAGATTTCCATGAGAAGTGAGTAAAAAATACTAAAAGAGAAGTATGGTTATGCCAACAACACAAAAAAATGAAGCTACTTAATTGTTATTTCAAGACTAGTATCCAAGTTGGGCCATGTGTATCCAAAGGAAGATGTGTTTTTATGGATAAGAGAAGGCTCAAAAAGTTTGAGTTTATTATATGTGTAGAAGGTCACATCTCCCTATATCTATTTATCCATCTGATGTGTAAGTGGTGTTTCTCATTAGATGACACTCAACCATATTAATGTTATTGTTCAAGACCCATTGGACAATGATAGTTCATGCTGGTGTAAATAGTTACATTTCCTTAGTGGGGTCCCATTTACATATTAATTCCACTTAGGTCTTAGGCTTATTTAATGCTTCTAAAGATAATATTTTATTAAATATTAGTCTCCTAGCCTATCATTTAATGTTGAGTCATGTCATTTAATTATGACACGCTCATTTAATTCTGCTACTACATCACCTTTCCTTATATAAGCAAGGTTAGTGTACACATTGTAATATACCTTATAATCATATTTTATAGAGCTTGATATCAAGCAAGCTCATATTCATGCATACTCTCTTGTAGAAGGTTGTAATTATTATTTGTAGGTAGTCCTAGGCTAGACCCATATTTCAATTCCTGCATGATATCAGATAAAGCCTTGCAAATTCCTTCTCATATTTGAGGGTTGAGCTATTGCCAATGAGAGATCTTGGTGATTTTTAGTAAATTCAAGTATGACCTTTCCTTGCACTCGATGGTGATTTAAGGAATCAAAAAAACTTGAAAAAACACTAGTTTTGGAGGGCTTCTCTTTGCATGGGTTTTCATTGTAGGCATTTTTTGACTCATGTTGGGGGAAATATGAGCTCATTTTTTAGTCTAGGTGCTTGAGAAAGTCAATATCATCTTTTGTTTCATCTAAATCTGACATTTTTTGCCAAATTCATAAGGGTTTGAAGATTTCAAGATCCAGAGGTAGATGAGCTTTCGACACACTTTGAGCCAAAATCGACCTTTCTGTGACAGATTTTGGGAAACTAGAATGCTTGCTCTCTTCCTAGGATTTTCCACCTAGAAAGAGAGAGATTTGGATTCCTTAAATGCTTATGCACATTCAAATAAGGATGTATGAAGTATGATGTTATGTAAATGAACTAATCTAAGTGCAATTGACTGATTAAAATTATCTAAAATGAATGCAAAGATGTAATTTATGCTATGTTTGAAAACACAGTGTGATATGCAAACAACTATGAAATATGAAGAAATTGAAAGAAATATGCAGAACATAAAGTACAAGGTCAAATATGAGTGCACCTGGATGATGTGTGCGCTTTCTAGGATGTCTGTAATGTTGATCAAAAATTTTGATTTTTCACAGTGGGACTCATTCGCCAAGGGTGGCAAATCAATCCTCTTACTGTTGAAAAAGTGTCGGGAGCTGATTTCTGACAGCCAACAGTTGATTTATGATAAAATGAAGATTTCTAGATTTCAAGTGGGACTCATTTTCCAAGGATGGTGAATCAGTCCTCCCCAATATTTTTGAAAATTCAAGGGTCAACACTGCTACTCCAGATCTAGTAATGACTGAGTGTATGGTTGTCAGGGTCAATTCTGCAGAAAATGGGCTAAAAGTCACTCAAATAGCTTGAATAGATGATGAATTGATTTGAAGAGCCTAGTTGACTTGAAATCCACCTTTCAACACCTTTAAACCTATCAAATTTTCAAAACAAAGGCTGCAAAGACACATGCAAAGGGGAAAAATGTTGGGAGGTTAGTGAATAGGGGTTTGCCTTGGTCAAACCCCACTTTGGTAATCAAACTCAATAGAAATGAATGACATGCAAAGGAAATGATAAATGAATAACATGAAGTATTACAAACTTACCACATCCTTGAATATACAAATCTGAAGTGATGTCAATGGTTGCTTTAAAGTTCTTGAAAGTACTTGAGTTGATGATGCAAGATGCTTGAGTGCTTGAAAATTGCTTGAATTATGAATGCTTGAATGAATGGGTGAATGGGGGTTAAAATGAGGTGAAAATCACTTATTTATACAAATATTGTGCCTTACTATCCATTCATACCTCATCACAGGCTGACATGAAGTGAATTTGAGTAAAATCCTGAAAAAAAAATTGAAAAAAATTGAATTTAGGACCAAGGAGGACTCATTTACCACCCTTGGTGAATGAGACCCACCTGGGACCCATAGCCAAGTGTCAGAAATAAAGTCATGTTTAATGTTGTTTGTCGGGATAGGACCCAAAAATACACTCAATATAAGCATATGAGGGCATAAAGAGATAAAATAAAGCATGAGAAAGGTGTAAATATTGAAAATATGCCTAGAAAAGCGTGAAATCTTGTTACAAGACTTTACAACACTTCAAAATAGGACTTTTTGATGAATGAAAACATGATTTTTAGGTGAATTGCATTAAATAGAGTCTAGAAGAATTTAGAAATGTCTTACAACACTTCACAACACCTTCACAAGACATCGTTCTTTCAATTTTAGCACCAAAATAAGCATGTTCAAGCCAAGATACATCATAAAATCAAAGCAACATAGCTCCAACACTGTGAAACAAGACCTAAAAGACCATGAAAATGACAAGGGACCATTTTTCGATAGCACACTTTCCATCATGTTTAAAAGGCCCAAGAGATGAATTTTCATATATAATACACCTATATTCAGCCTTAGGTGTTTTTGAGGAAAAAAAAATTACCTGGACAGGCCATACAACCCCCCTAAGTATGTAGATGTACAAGTATATTTATTTTGTGGAAAACAATTATTTGAAAAAATATATATATGGTTTATTTTATTTCGAGCTAAAATATTTTCAATCAGGCAATATTTTATTTGTTTTCAAGGTTTATAAAATTATATTCAAGGCAAAAATATTTGGCATAATTTTTTTCTATAGATCTACATGTAGATTCTTTGTAGGTCTACTAATAGTCAGCACTTGTTAGCCACATTTGCAACTTTGGTTAGTTCTATACCAACCGATCAATTTACATGTTCTCCTTGATCCATAGCCTATCGAGCCTTAACTATCGGTCCCATCATTGGTTAGAGGGCTATAGTTGTAGCTAGTGGTGCATAGGATCTACCTCCCCTCCCGCCCCCCAATATCATCCCCACTGTCACTTAGGTGACGACTCTTTTTTTCCTTCTAAGGAGGTGGTGGTCATATTTCCAACCTAGGGATAGCCTAGAGAGGCTTAATTTTTGCCCCCTATTAGCTTGCTAAGCCCTGATAAGGCATATTTCTTCAACGAGGCATATATTTTTACTCAAGTATCAAAATTTTACAAATGAGATATCGGTGGAAAGTTGGTTCCATGTACTTCATAGTGGTGCAGGTATTTTTCCATTTTTTATAGGTACATTTTATTGGCAATTGAACTAATTTTCCCCTTCAGACCTCTAAGCTCATAACTTTTCACCAGTTTATCTAATTTTCAAGATTCCAAAAGTAATTGAAAGGTATTCAAGAGATTTATCATTTGGTTCATGCACTTTTTCCGGATTTAGCCCCAAGTATAAATTATTCATTTTTTGTATATTTGGCATATTCACTTATTACTTGGACATACTATCTCCTAAAGAAGTTATGTTTGTGCGGGGCTTCATTTTTAGTTGTATTTTCAAATTTGGATGGTATCGTATCAGTTTGTATTAGATATTTGACTATTTTTCACTCTTGGCACTTATGATTCAAATGGATGAATTGGGACTTGAGGTTCTAACTCCTCATAATTGTCACACACGAAAGGAAATAATGAGGAAATTACTTTGGTCTAGGGGTTTTTGGTCCACATTGGATGATGAACAACTTAATTTTTCTAGAGAATATGAAATATTTTCTCATAGGAATAAATGTTATGAGGCTATGGGTTTGATTGCTATGTATGTTTCTAATAGTTTGTTCTTCCATATTGAGGGGTGTGCTACTCCTAGACAAGTTTGGGATAAGTACTAGGAATTATTTGGTTTAGTTAGTTAAATTCATGATATTTAATTGAAGGTAGAATTGGAATCCTTATCCACATATTCATTTAACACCATTAAGGACCACTTGGTAAAATTTAAATCACTAAGGTCACAATTGGTTGGATGTGGTAAAGATAAAACTGATAAGGAATGCATATTCTTTATTTTTCTAAGTTAAAAGGTTCATTTACATACTTCTCTACTTCCTTTTATTCTATAATGGATGGATTAGGTGATTCATTTGTCATGCCTTCTTTTGAGATATTTTATGATAGGTTGAATAGGGTACAAGCTAAACTTAGTCAACATGATACACACTCTAAGAGTCATGATTGAACATTACATCATTACCTAAAGGTAAAGGAAAGAAGAAGTCAAAACATAAGATACTTGATCTAATGATACACCCACCTCTCCTAGAGAGGATAAACGTAAGGATAATCCCAAGTGGGGCTATTGTAATAGACCTAGACATGGTGAACAAACTTTCTTAAAAAGGAGTTATATGAGATGAAAAAACTTCTAAAAGAACATAATATTTCTTTGCCTTCTAAGCCTACTATTTCACCTTCTTCTTCTTCACAATCTTCATCTTCTACACACATAGGTACCATAGGAAATGTTCATGAGAGTGATAAGGTAAAGTATCATAAAATGAAAGGTTGTGCTCTTGTTGTGACACATGTTGAATAACCTAGAGGTTAGATACTTGACTCTAGAGCTTCATATCATATATCAAGACAACTTTATAGGTTTTCATCCTTCAAGCATAATTCAATCATGAAGATCTTGATGGCTAATGGTGTTTATTTGGATGTATTTGGTAAAGTATTTTTTGATGTGCCAAAAGGTAGTTTTCAAATTTTTCTTTGCATTCTTGATATTTGGCATAATCTTCTTTCCATATATCAAATAGTATAAACTAGTAAATCCATTGAGTTCCCTTCAAATTTAGTTTTCATTCATGATTTGTATACTAGATAACTTGTTGCAGTGGGTAGGGCCAATCGAGAGGAAAATATCTACTACTTTTCTCATTTTATTCCCAATGGTGAATGTTCTATGGACCACTCTCCTAGATCTAGTGTGGGTAGTTGTTCATATGGTGGTTATGGTTGATGATTGAACCTTACTATTCATCAACCATTTGATGAGGATTTATCATCTCCTGCTTCTTCAAATTTGAGTGTTGATTTGGTTTCCATGAATTCAGATAAGTAGGATACATCTTGTTTTCCAAATTTTCCTTTGTAGTATGGTTTCATGATAGGTATATCAGATTTGGTTTGTCATTCCTCTTGTGCATATTTGGAGGACATGTTTGATTGGGTCACTCTCCTCTTTGATCATTCATCTTTGGAGGTTTCTCTTGAGTGTCCACATTCTTTTTCCTCTTCTTTGATTGGGGTCACAACTAATTTTTTTGAGACATCTTCAGAGACAATTGTTTCATCTTTATAGATATCATTATGGAGGCTTCTTCCCTCTTGCTTCATCATGGAGATGAGGTTTCTTCAGCATTGATCATTGGATCTCTTTATTCCCAAGGGGAGATATGTTTTTTTTCAACATTAGATTCTCTTTTCTCTTCATACTTTCTTCAGTGGTTGTGGAGTTACTTCATTATGGGGGGCTATGTGGTCTCTTCCTTTCCATCTTGTGGGCCATATTTATCATGTATATATGTGATGGATGTTGTTTTTAGGGTTCATTTTTTCCTCCATTTGTCATCACTTGATTATATTTAATCTCTCTTTTGAGGAGGATTTTTATCCCATTGGTTTTTCTCCTTTTCTCTATTTGTGAGAGATTGCATTTGCATTTGTACATGGGTACCTAACATGGCCTCATTTTCAGGACCCATTGTTGCATCAATGCATCCATTGCATAATAATTGCTTCTCCCTAAGTTGCACTTAATGGGGGTGTTGGTGTAAATAATTAAATTTCCTTAGTGGGGTCATATTTACATATTAAGTCTTCTTAGGTCCTAAGATTATTTAATGCTTAGATAAGATTTTAGCTTTTTAGCTTTTACTAAATATTACTGTCCTAGAGTCATTTAATGTTGATTCATGTCATTTAATTATGACACACTCATTTAATGTTGGTACTACATCACCTCTGCTTATATAAGCAAGGTTATTGTACAAATTATAATATACCTCATGATCATATTTCATAGATCTTAATATCAAGCAAGCTCATATTCTTTCATACTCTCTTGTAGAAGGTTGTAATTATTATTTACAGGTAGTCCTGGGTTCGATCCATATTTTAGTTCCTATAGTTCATCTACCAACCACTACCAAATTAACATCCTTTCAACCACATCATTTAAAGCGTAAATATTGACAAAGTTGAAGTCCTTATATATATAATAAAGGACCCACTAAACTCTATTAGATGGGTTATATTTGTGGGTAACACGATGGGAATTCCACTTGGAATAAACATAAGTTATTGTGTCACTTCAAACCTTATTCATGAATATTACAAAAATAGATACTATCTAGCTAGATGACACCATCTTACTAAAGGAAAAAACCTAATAGTATAAGACAAAGAATGTCAAGAGGAGTTTAAGTCTCTATTGAAAATCTCACTATGAATTTGTATTTTGAGTCCATCACACCTCTCACACACCATGAGATGCAATCGATCAACAATGATGGTTTAAATACATTCCCTTAGATTCCAACCCTTACAAAATAGAAAATATGTTTTGCCTAAATTGACTTTGGTTTTCAATATAGAGAATACTCTAAACTAGATTTGTCATTTCTTAGGGACATATTACCCTTCCTCTATCTCTCAACAAGGGATATGTGAACACTTCCCTCCCTCTAGTTGATAATCATTTTAAACTACCAAATGTGTTATGTATAATATATCATATGGATTTAAGTTATAGAGTATCAAGGTTTACTAACCTTTTTGAATGGTTCACCAAAATGATGGGAGGGATTTGGTTGAGAAACTACTAGATTCTTGGATTTATTAATAAAATATGGTTGAGAAGGCTGCATTATCATGATTTCTTTATTATTGGCATGTGGTTGGGAAAGGATAATCATCATTACCTTTTTAATCAATTCTTTTCTTGGTCAACTATTATTGAATTGAGAGCCTCTATTGTTCCATTGTGACCCTTTTTATGATTTCATATATTGGTCAAGCCATCTTCAATTTTCCCTGTATCATTAACTAACTAGTTTGGATGTTATCTTAGACTTGTATGTAACCAAAGAGAATTTTCTAATTTTATGGTCAAAAAATTGGAACTTAAATTAGCTATTATGTGAATTGATATAAAAAAAAAATTATGCATATAACATGTCACCAATCTATATATCAAGATTTTCCTTTATATTGGGACATTCCTATCTTTATGTAAACTCAATATTGTAGTTGATTTAAATAAAGCTATCTAAAATCAACATAGATTACCCTTTGAAAGGAGGAGGAAATATGGTTGAGGAATGGACAACAAGGCAAAGGAAACCCATGTACAAGAACTTTGACAACCTATTGCTCAGAGATACAAAATCCCACTTTTAAGGAGAAAAAATAGCAAAGAACAATAAATATAGTAGGGGTCATGATGGACCTAATTACATTTGAACAATGAAATTCCATAAATCTAAAGAGAAAAAATCATTTGGTTAATTTTTGGATAGCATCTATCTTAACCCCATATGACTACCATGAAGTTTTAACCTAGTTACAAAGTATGCTTTCAAAGGGAATGTGACCAATAAAATAGCCTATGAGATAAACAACCAAATATATCTATAAGAACTATTAAATTCAATCACTAGAAGAACAACATATAGAGTGTTAAAAATCATACCTCATGGAAAACCTTGGTAACAAAATTTCAAGGTTATTTCCTTAACACCATTTCTTGCTCCAATTCTTATTGCTTCAAAATTGATAGCCAAAGAGAAATTCTTACATTCAATTAAAATATGTAGTTACCCCAAGGATGAGAAACTCAAAAAAAGTGCAATAAATGTAAAAAAGATTAAAAATATCACTACTATATTGTTCAGTGGTGTGACAAAAAATAAAGGGATTTAGACATGAAAACTAAAACATCTCCCTCTCTTTCTCTCTCCCCTCTTGATTTCAATTGGGTGGTGTTGATTTTTATTGTTGTGATGACAAAAATATATAAATTGAAATATAAAATTAAATATGGGATCAAATAATTCAAACAAATATATCATAATATTTTTATATGTTGGGGCATAATCACATCATAATATTATCCACCTAGCATAGTTTTATATCAGTTACACAATTTTATGCATACTAGAAATTTATCATCAATAGTTGTTTGAAAATACTCACCCAATCCATGACTTTGAAATATTTTGGGATGTTAATAATACATCATTGGGATCTTGCTACATATATAATGACAATTAGGTGCCTCAGTCAATTTTAAATTATTAAAAGATATATAAAAGAAGAAAATAGACATTGAATAATTGATTCCTTGTACAAGTTGATTTTAATATTGACTATGATTTATAATTATATATCTTCAATAATAAATATCAAATATAAGAAGAGATAGATGTTGAATATCGAATCATCAAGTATGAGGTCAATTGAAATTGATGTGATCTAAATCTAATACCTACTAAACTATGTGAGGAGAGATGTTATAATGTGACCCTTTCATGATGAAAAATGATTTAGTGTTATTCCATTAAGTACAAAACCATAGACACACAATTTAAACTTTTTGGTTCTCATGGTAACAAGTAATGTAATCATGTCCCAAGATTGTTAGCTATCAAACAAATAATTTTTACTTTGAATATAAAGGACTAGACTATAGTCTACGAGATGATATTATATGTGGAATCTTGTTGAGGATGGGAAAAGTCTCAAGAACTATATTGGTGTTGGTTTAACATGGATTATTTGGTATAAAAAAAATAAGGTCCTTTTTTTGTTGGGAAATGTGCTTTGAATCCACGCATCATAATTTTTTTATTTATTAATCAATTAAATCTATGAAAATATTATTTTTGGTATCCCAAATTAGTGGGTAATAAATCCTATCCATATTAAATAATATTAAAATTCATGGATGCATTGGAAATAAATTCAAAATTCCTAAATAGAGCTACAAAGAGGTATAATTTGAAGAATAAATAATCCCCTAAACCACCTAAGGGCTAGAAACACTTTGAAGGCCTCCAAAATACAAATTATTGAAATGTAAAAAGTATAAAAAAAGTTATATTTTCAAATTTTGACCATTCAAATATCATCCATATGCGCCTATCCCTTTGTTGAATTATAATGCATCTTTGAATGGGTTTTAATATACTAAAATGTGCACCCAAATTGAGGATTTATATATGAGAAGTTATGAAAAATGTAAGAGTGTCTTCTAAATATAGCCTACAATACTATGACCAAATTGGGTGTTGAAAATTATGAAATTTCGGGTGCCACTTTTGGGCCCATTGAATCAATACATAGTTTTAGAAATAACTCTTGGTTTTTAGTTTGGTATTTTCCTATATATTGGGTGTTTGCAATGAAATATATACATTTGATTTGTAGGTACTATTATTCTCTCATAACTATAGAGTTTTATGTTGGTGATACTCCTATAAATACATCTCCCTAAGGTTGAATTAGAACCTTTTTTTTTGTTAATACAATTGGTACATATTCTGGAGTGGGGATTTTCTCACAAAATGGTTTTCACCATGTAAACTTGTGTTATGGTATATTTTGTTGTATATTCTTTTTAATATCTATAAAGATAAAAAAAAATTGCGCATACCTCTACTCAACGATTAGTGTAGGAATATTTTTTATGTAATTTTCTTCTTTTTAATGTTTATATTCAATAAGTACACTTAAAGAGATAAAATATGTGTTAGAATCATGTACTAGTAACACCCACACAAAGTGACATAAAATGTAGAGATGAGAAAGACTTGGAGGTTATACTTTTCTCCACATTTCCCCTCAATTTTGATATGTATGTAAAACAAAGTGAGAAAGCATGCCAAATTAGAAAATTTATGATTTAAAAAATGATATATAGATTTTGAATCTAAAAAATGAGTAATTAGAATAGGGTGTATTCCATTTTCCCTCAATATATAGTAGGTATCTATCAATTATGCCTTATCATTTAAATAGAAATGTCAACTTGTGAAACTACACTTAAATTGGAAATAGATTTAGTAGGTAATATGCACCCTCATATTATATGCACTATGAAGTGCACAAAAGTTGAAGAGGAGATGACATATTACAATATTACTAAAAAATAAATATGATCATGACACCAGTAAATATAAAGTTTTAATTGAAAGATTGAGTATGATAAGTAAACATGATATGTCAATATAAAACTAATTAGATAATTTATAAAAGGGATAACTTTCCTATGTGGTTGGTGAATGTGTTAAATTATGTGGTTGAACAAATTCCCCCTTTATAACTAAGAAGAGAAAGCACAAGAACATGAAAATTATAAAAATAAAAAACACCTTGTCTAGGAAGGTAAGATCAAGTGAAACAATGGAACAAAAACATAGCATGTGACTTAAAAAATAAATGATAGACATGAAAAATAAAATAACCAAGAATGTTAGTGAATTTTTTTTATAGTTTATTAATATGCATCATAAGAATTCACACTCCCCACATGGGATAACCCTGTATGATTATACATGTGTTGGAATGATGGTGACGTGTGATTATGTATTTCTCCTTCATGAACAAAGGTAGTATATAAATATGACACTATTGATTTTGTCACTTATGTTCCATGTCCTTGGATCAAGTATGTTTCTATAGATGTTTCTTTGTTATCACATTAATTAGCATCATGAGAAAGTATACCTAAAGAAGTATTTGTTATCTTATCTTGGTCCTTTTGCATACCTTTGTTTCTATAGTGAATATTTTCATTAGATTGTTTAGGTCAACTATCATACCACCTCATGATATTCTAGTGATGCTCACTTGAATGATTCCTTCCTTATTGTTAATTCTTTTCATGTCTAAGTTGGGTGTAACACTAACATAATGTGTACTAGTTGTGTCCTTGAATAAATGAGTGTCCTTGAATAAGGGAGAGGGGTCTATAGTGGGCCACCCTAACTTTACACTTCTCAAAGTCTTATGTAAAAATATCTAATCACTCCCAAATTTGTACAACAGCTTATTTGGCAAGTCCCCTAAATATAAAAATTGGTTTCATGGCCAAATCATCAAATATGATGCCACATCAACATGATTTTTGTCAAGGTATCCAAAAAGGCCCAAAAAAAAGGTGAGACCAATAGTGGGTCACTAAGTCATGTATTATTGGTGCACTGATGTGGCATCACATGATTTGTCAATTTGTGTACTTTAAGGATAAAAGTGTTTTGAAATTGGATATTAAGTGTAATTTTATTGGATATTAAGCCTACCTTCTATGGGGCCCACTCAGACCTACTTCTATACCCACCATTGAACCCCTACCCACTATGGGCCCCTTTCCCTTATATGAGTAAACTTAGTAAGTTTCTTATGACTGGGCATGGAAGGCTCTTCCTTATCCACTTATATGTTATCATATTGAGGTGTTATATGTTTATTTTTTATTTTTATTAATATCCTCAATATAAGTCATGTTATTCTCAATAATATCTTTAAATTTATGCTTTAAGTATGAGACACATACATGTAGTATGTTCATGTATCCAATGATAGTCACAAATGATATTAGGAATGAAGTATTTTGGGACTGCATTGAATGAATTATAATAACAATTTAATGGGCCAACTTAATACACAAACACCTTTAAGAAATCATTAGTAGAGGGAGGCCGACCAAGTATTATTTTGGACTTTTTATGCTATGGCCTCTTTCTCTAATTGAAATTTAAATTATTTTAATTTTAACTTATCCCTATTAATAAATAATATTAATAGTGATGTCAATTTTGATTTTTTTCATATTAGATTAATTTATATGATGTATCAAAATATTTCTTTCAAATATAAATTATCTTTACTTTCAAATTATGTGGTACATTATTGAAATTAATATTTAAAAAAGAGACTTATCTAACCTCATTTTTTGTTTAATATAAATATCTCTTTTATCAAAAATATCTTAAACTTTTATATACTTTTGCACATTAACAATAAGAAATACCTATTGCAACAAGGATATAAATTTAATATGTCCAATGAGAGGATGCAGAGGTGTAGAATATGCTTCCTACACAAATCTATGAGGGGAGGTATATTTTAAAAATAAACTAATCATACTATTACAAGGAAATAAATACTTGCTTAAATTAATTTATATGATGTATCAAAATATTTCTTCCAAATATATATTATCTTTAATTTCAATTAATGTGGTACATTATTGAAATTAATATTTAAAAAGGAGACTTAGCTAATCTCAATTTTTGTTTAATATAAACATCTCTTTTACAAAAAATAACTTAAAGGAAACTTCTATATACTTTTGCATGTCAATAATAAGAAATACCTATTGCAACATGAATATACACTTCATATGTCCAATAAGAGGAAGCAGAGGTGTAGAATATGCTTCCTACACAAATTGAGAGGAGGTATGTTTAAAAATTAACTATTCATACTATTACAAGGAAATAAATACAAAATAAATATATCATAACATAATGATTTGCATGGGAAAAACTCTACTGGGAGAAAAAATTCACACTCCAAAGTAACTCAATATATTATTTAGTAATCAAAGGTTACAATACACTAGCAGAGTCTAAGCCTTTATAGGAGTATTACCAAATAGAGATCTAGAAGAATTCTAGTAGCATAACAACACCTACAAAACTTGCTAGATCAAAATTTCCATCTCAAGCACCCAAAAAATAGAAGATATATGTGAAACCTTTAAGTGGTAAGGAAAATCCCTAGTTAAGATTCTAACACCCAAATCCCTATTAATAATCTAATGTCCAAATCCCAAGATGAGACCATAGGCTAAAAATAGCATATTCCTTACACCTACCATAAGTTTGTCACAATTCACTCACCAACTTAGGCACTCCATTTTGGTTCCATTATCACCATTTGAATATGCCTTATCATATTTTATAGCATGTCATAAATTGGTCAACAAGTGAAACTCCCTCTTATAGGGCTTTTAACTGTCGTTGTTTCTTGCATTTCCAATATGGGAGCCCAACTTTTAAAGGCCATAAATTTTGAATCAACAGATCGATTGGGACCATTTAAAAAAAATGTACAACTCAAAGTGATTAATATTTCAAGCATCAAAGAACTAATGCAAAGCAACCCAAAATATTTTTTTGAAAAAATGACTTCTATAGCCCAAAATTTGAGTTTTCCTATTTTATAGCTTGAAATCATATATTTTGTAATCTTAACACTAGGATCAAAGTCAAGACACATTTCTTAACATCCGTTATATGTCTTTGCAAAACATTATCTTAGTACTAAAAATATTCTTCCCAATAGCTTCCCTATCAATACTTATCACATACTAAATATATACCTACAAAGGCACTAGGATAGAGGTTTCTAAAACTTACTTAAAACTAACTTGGATGAATTTGGTAGAACCATTATCAATAAAAATGAATCACTACATTTAGAATTACCTTAAAATTGAAGATGAATGTATTATTCTTCCAAAATAAATTAGGTTCTTATTTGGTTTGGCATTGTCCTCAAGGCCATTTTAGACATACTCTCTTCATCTTTGAATGAAGCTAGTGAATTAGATATGTAAAAATCATAATATTTGCATACTTTGCAACAATGAACCATAATAAGAGGAAAACTTTGTATTACAAATCCATTATACCATGAGATTAATGATAAGCTACGTTGTCTCTTTAGAGAAACTCAAGGCTCTAAATCTAGTCATATTCATTATTATTTGGTCAATGATGTGGAGACCTATTTATTGGAGATATGACCTCCTCTAAAGTTATTAGGGCAATTATTTGTCTCGACCTTCACCTTTTGATTAAAATTTTCAACCTTAATTTCAAAGATATAAATAGACTAATCACTAAATACCAACAATTGATATTTATCAAGCACAAAATCATAATCACTTATTTTTATATACTTTTTAACTTTCTTTTCATAACATGTATTTAAAAGACACTTCCCTTTGTATTTAAAAGGAAAAAGATGAAAAAGTGTGTAAATTTATTTATAGATTTTCACAAGTCCTTTGACACTATTTCTCAACATTTTCTCATTGATAATCTTAGATCTTTGGGTCTTCCTAAATTGGTGATATCATTGGTTATGACAGTATATGAGTCCATTATTGAAAAAGTGTACATAAGTATCAACAAGATAGAAGAGGTTCAAATCATCATTTGGGTTAAGCAAGGTTGTTCATTCTCTCCTACACTTTTTAAATTATATATATGACCTTGAGGAAATCATTTCAAGTTGTTTGGGCATAGATAATTGTTTGTTATATAGATTTTATGTTATTATTTAATTTATTGATGACAATATTTCAATAATCCACTTAGATGAAAGTCTCCAAAGACACCATATATTAGCATCCTTTTGTGATGCATGTGATCTTTATGTAAATCTTGAAAAAATACAATGTACGATAATTAACACTTCAAAACATACTTCTAAACAATTGCTTTGTCACATATAGATTTTAAATACTTTCTTTGTATGTATATATAGGGGTCTCCTTTTGGCCCACACTTTAGTTTGCCTCTATTTGTTGACTCGATTAAGAATGGCACATGTTTTCCTCAACACCCCTGAGAAACAATGCTTTCAACTTTAGTTTCAAGATATCCAAACTAAAATTTGTCTTTTTCACTCACTTGTTACACCTACTCTTTTATATGGGGTCAAAACTTGGGGGCTTTACCAAAGGAAAGATAATCAATATTGAACTAAAAGAGTGGTTGCTTTCATGTTATGCATGCATTTTTATGTTAAAAGATCAATTCCTCAAGGCATCTATCTAGTTTAATTTTGTACTATCCCATTTGTTATTTTGGGATCTTTCAAGTTGTAACTATGATACACATACTTGGATAGATGATTGATGCTTTGGTCAATCTCTTTAGATGCCCATATTAAGTATTCAAATTCTCTATGTAGTTAGCATAATTAGATATCTAGTTTGGATGGTATGTCAAGGCTTTTTCTCTACTAGCCCCTATAGGCATTAACATGGAAAAACTACATTTGCTAATTTTTTAATTGATGTGATAGTTTTTTTACAAGAGGAATAAATGGGGGTACCAAAGATGAGATTTATTGAGTTTACCTACAATCCAACTAGTTAGAACCTCTTTCCTTGAAGCTTCAACACTACGACAATTGAGGATGGAATCATCCACCCTCCAAGTTACACTAACCTTCAATTGTCATATTTTTTGAGGTCCCATTTAGCATAGTTCAAAGTTTATCCACACCTCCTCCATGTAAACAAACCAATCGCTTTATTCTTTGAGAGCATCATATTTGTTTGATGGAGTTTGAATCCAAGGATCATTGTGTTTTTAGATGCTCTCCTTACTATGAGATTAGTGGCCCAATTTTTTTCACTCTTTAGAGACTCATATAACTCTCTACAAATCTTCATGACTTAAGAGGTTCAAAGATGTATGGCTCTTTTCTTTGGAGATATTTAATCTTTTCCATCATTGGCATATAGACTTCAGTTTTAAGTGACCGTTAATGTGAATATCATTATCTTATCTTATCCCATAACCCTATTATTTCAATGCAATAAATGAAGTGGGTCCCTCTCATCATTGGTTTGGTGCTCAATCTTTATACCAATTCAAAGCAATAAGCATTGTTGATTTGTATGGCAGGATGAGGGTGATCTATATGTATCATGGCAGAGATCTGCAATCTAAAAGAACTAGTATAAAAGACAGGCAAAGTCAAAGTTTGTAAGAACATGGTTTCATCGGTTTTTCTTTAGCCATAACGGTGACTCAATTTAAGCTTTTCATAATTACTAATTCGGTATGCTTCACATCATTCAATGTATCCTCTTTATCTTAATTTTGTAGCTTTGTAGGGCATATTATGGGCCATTTGGGAGTTGTTTCTTTTTAGTTAAGTGGTCCTCATTATTATCACTTGTGTCATCAACTTAATATTATATTTTAATTTATTCTTTAAAAAGTATCCATATCTCTCTCCCACTCCCTCTCTCTCCCTATCTCTCAATTCTCTCCCTCACACCCCTCACACTCTCAAGTCTCTCCCTCTGGAAACCTACCTACATAACTCTCTCTTTCTCTCCCTCTCTCTCTCTTTCCCCCCTCTCTCTCCCCCTCTCTCAAGTCTCTCTCTCCCACCCCTTCCCTCTCTCTCTCTTTCTCTCCCTCTATCCCTCCCACCCTAGCTAGTTAAGTTCCTCTCACTCCAACCCCTTCTCTCCCACTCCCTCTCTCTTGGTCTCTCCCTTCCACCCCCCCTCTCTCTCTTGGGTCCCCCTCCCTCTCTCCCTCCCACCCTACCTAGAAAACTTTGTCTCTCTCTTAAAATTCTCCCTCCCTCTAAAGACATACATACATACATACATACATACATACATACATACAAGCATACACACTTACATACATACAAGAATACATACATATGTACATACAATCTTACATACATACATACATATAAGCAGACATACATACATACTTACATACATATATAAACTGATACATACATACATACATATATTTACATACACTGATACATACATACGTATACATACATGCATACATACATACATACACACATATATACAAATATATATACATGCATTCAATCTACTAGCATTTAACACAAAGCAAGACATAACACAAGTGTGTTATAATGTGCTCGTGTTATGTCTTGCTAGACATGTCTTGGGCACAAACGCAAAAAACATGTCAACGCACTCGCGTTATTTCTTTCTTTGGGAATCCCCAAGCCTCAAGCTTGTTATTTGATTTGGAATACCAACCTAAAGGCTTGGAGTTCCTTCCCAACATCCAAAGACATTTTTTTTGCAAATTTTACAATATTTCACATAATTGTGTTCATGCTAAGCATTAGGTTTGCACGTGTTTCAAGGTCAAACAAATCGAACACCTAGATAATGTTAGGCTCTCTTTTCAGCTATCTAACAATGTAATTTTTTTCACATTTTGACAATGTTAAGCCTCTGATCTATAATTTCTTTTGTTTGTGTCTATTTTTTGGTAAAAACCAAAGTTCAGTATTTTTTTCATTATAAATTAATTGTTCATCAAAATTTCAAATAAATTACATTTTTAGAAACTAGACTCCATTCTACACATATTAAAAAAAAATGATTTTCAATTAGTTTTCAAAATTTATAGGGGTAGCATGGCCAAAATTCTATTTTTCAGGAAGTGTCCACTTTGAAAATTAGTAAAAAATCAAATATTCATTAAAAATTTATCAAAAAAACGGGCATAAACTACATACTGTTAGATGATTTCTCACCGAAGCAATTTTAAAAATACTAAAAAAAAGTCAACCTTTTGAGGGAGCCACAAAAGTTGCTATGTTATGTTTTTTTTACAATAATAGCACCAATTTTTGTGGCCTCCTCTTTTGAACCCCTTAATCTCTATCATTTTCAAAAAATAAATAGTAGTTTAGAAAGTAGACTCAGAGCACTACGATCCTTTTTTTTGTTGCTCAAAATTTTGAGTGTAACTATCCTCAATTTCACGTCCAAGGTTAGTATTTCCTAATTCAGAAGAAGAAAAAAAGTGGCCACTTAAACCTCCTTTTTGGCCCCCCATCTTTTTGCACTTACCCACTATCTCTTAACATTTTCTCATTGATAATCTTAAATCTTTGGGTCTTCTTGAATTGGTGATATCATTGGTTATGACACTATATGAGTCCATTATTCGCAAAGTGTACATAAGTATCAACAATATAGAAGAGCTTCAAATCACCATTTGGGTTAAGCAATGTTGTCCACTCTCTCCTACAATATATATATATATATATATATATATATGAGCTTGAGGAAATCATTTCAAGTTGTTTGGGCATACATAATTGTTTGTTATATAGATTTTGTGTTATTATTTTATTTATTGATGACATTATTTCAATAATCCACTTAGAGGGAAGTCTCCAAAGACACGTCACATCTTAGCGTCTTTTTTTGAGGCACATGATCTTTATGTAAATCTTGAAAAAATACAATGTACGATAATTAACACTTCAAAACATACTTTCAAACAATTTTTCGTCATGCATAGATTTTAAATACTTGCTTTGTATGTATATATAGGGGTCTCCTTTTGGTTCACACTTTAGTCTGCCACTATTTGTTTAGTCTTGATTAAGAATGGCACATGTTGTCCTCAACACCCTTGAGAAACAATGCTTTCAACTTTAGTTTCAAGATATCCAAACTAAAATTTATCTCTTTCATTCACTCGCTACATCTCTTTTATATGGGGTCAAAACTTGGGGGCCTTACCTAACGAAAGATAATCAATATTGAACTAAAAGAGTGGTTGCTTTCATGTTATGCAAGCATTTTTATGTTAATCCTCAAGGCATCTATCTTATTGAATTTTGTACTATCCTATTTATTATTTTGGGATCTTTCAAGTTGTAACTATGATACACAAACTTGGGTAGATGACCAATGTTTTGGTCAATTTCTTTAGATGCCCATATTAAGTATTCAAATCCTCTATGTAGTTAGCACAATTGGATATGTAGTTTTGATGGTATGTCAAGGCTTTTTCGCTACTAGCCCCTATAGGCATTAACATTGACAAACTTCATTTGCTAACTTTTAAATTGATGATGATAGATTTTTCTACAAGCGAAATAAGTGGGGGTACCAAAAATGAGATCTATTAAGTTTTCCTACAATCCAACTGGTTAGAACCTCTTTTCTTGAAGCTTCAACACTAATACAATTGAGGTTGGAATCATCCACCCTCCAAGTTACACTAACCTCCAATTCTCATATGTTCTGAGGGCCCATTTAGCATAGTTCAAAGTTTATCCACAACTCCTCCATATACAAACCATCACCATATTCTTTGAGAGCATCATATTTGTTTGATGGAGTTTGAATCTAAGGATCATTGTGTTTTTAGATGATTTGCTTACTATGAGATTAGTGGCCCAATTCTTTTAACTCTTTAGAGACTCGTATAACTCTTTACAAGTCTCCATGGCTTAAGAGGATCAAAGATGCTTGGCTCTTTTATTTACAGAGATTTAATCTTTGCCAACATTTGCCTAGAGACTTCACTTTCATAGTGTTCTATATTTAGAAAATTACTTATTTCATTCAATGTATTTCTTCTTCAAGACTAAGTAGGAAGTGACCTCATAACAAATTAATAGATATGACAAGACTTATGAAACATTGAAAGATATAAGAACATTTCCTATTCCTTATTTTTCAATTCCATAAACCAATTTTAACTACCCATTAATGTCAATATCACTATCTTTATCTTATCCCATAACCCAATTATTTCAAAGCAATAAATGAAGTGGGTCCCTGTGATGATTGGTTTGGTGTTCAATCTTTATAGCAATAAGCATTGTTGATTTGTATGGTGGGATGTGTATGTATGATGGCAGAGATCCGTAATCTAAAACAAGTGGTATAAAAAGACAGGCAGAGTCAAAGTGTGTGGTTTCGTCGGTTTGTCTCTAGTCATGACGGTGACTCAATTTAAGCTTTTCATAATTACTAATTCGGTTTGCTTCACATCATTCAGTGTATCATCTTTATTATCTTAATTTTGTAGCTTTGTAGGGCATATTATGGGCCATGCTGGGAGTCGTCGGTTTTTAGTTAAAGTGGTCCTTATTATTATCAACTTATTATTATATTTTAATTTATGCGTTAAAAAGTTGTATCTTGACAAGGTAAATTACATTCATAGAAGTATGCATTTGTATTTGCATTTCTTATTTTTAACTATTTATTACTATATAATTAATAGTTAATAATATAATAATAATAATAGCAAATGTAATTTTTTTATTAAAATTATTTATATAAAATTCGTTTTTAGAATTTGTAACAGAGTGATATTAAAGATTTATTTTCTTTAATATTGTATAAACTAGCACATGTATTTAAAGGAGATGCAAGAATTAGGTTGATAGAAAATTATATGTATGTTAATTATTAGAGAGTGCACATTTGTACATGGGTGCATATGGATGTCATGTGCTGCAAATTCTACTTGCATGTGGCTGGATCAAACAATTAATAATAAGTGCTAAGTAATGGAATAAAATAAACTAAGACAAATCTAGATTTTTTTCCTTAAAGAAATTGCTTATTATTTGATTTTGAAATATTTGTATACATGTAAATTTAAAACATAAAGAAATGCAAATGAGAAAAGAAAGTTGTCATCAATTTGGCAAAAAATATTGCAAATTGAAATAAAATGTTCCCATCCAATTGACAAATCAATATTTAGTTGGCTTTTATGTGATAAGTGAGATTTTGGAGGCTTTATTTGATATTTTGAAGGTTTTTTACCACATATAATTTTATTGTGTTCTACTTGCTCTTTTATTCTATTTGAAGTGTGATCTTAGCACTATTTTTTGTGATACATATCACTTGTTCTTGGCTTTTTTGTTTTTAACTATAGCATGTTATTGGCCTTTAGGTGTTGTTTGATATCCCCCCCTCTTCCTCTATTGAACTATTATTCCCTACTAAGGAAAAAAATTTCATCCAAGGAAACTGAGAGGTCCTATATTTAGGGAATCTTAAGTAATATTGTATGATAGTTCTAGAAGCTTAAGTATGACTTCTCTATTTTTCTTCTTCCTTCCCTTTTTTTTCCAACAACTAAGAAAACATTTTTGGATTGCCTTAAGTTCTCCTCCATATACTCCTTTTTTTTCCATAGAAATGCCTTCCTAAATTAAAACCAACTCCTTTGCATTCTACATTTCTAGAGCTATACTCACTTCCTCCCTTTTACTCAAGATCTTTTTCTCTCCTTTTAAACGCCTTATATCCTCTTTGTTATGGTTGTTCGTAGGTGGATTGAATAAGCAACACACAAGAATACAATTTTTGGTTTCATATTTCCACCATTGATTGCTACCAATTTTTTTCTTGCTATACATTGCATTGCTACATTACTAGTCCCATAATAGTTACAATAGAGAAACACTATATTTCAATAATCGAGTTTGTTTCCAAAGTACTCTACCCATTTGTATACCTATTGTAAAACTTTTGATAGATCCATATCCACTAATAGCTTCATTGTAAAGGTGAACACATGATTGTGTAAATTTCTAATAATAACATAAATTTCCCTGTATTTTTACAAAGTTGAGCATAATCAAAAATTTATAGGAAGGTTTTGCATTTTTACCCAAACAAAGGATATTTAGAAAAATTATGAGTAATTTAACTCTAAAGCCCAAGCCTTTAAAATAGAGTAATCATCTTCTAGATCTAAGGATCCATTTCTAAAATATTTTTGTGATTTACCTTCACATAAAATATTATAATAAAAAACCATTTAGCACAAGGATATATGCGCCCATAATTTCTTCCAAATGTGGTTGTCACATATACATCACCCAATCATTCAATGTAGGAATGCTAGGCCATTAGTTCTTGAATTTTCCTATCAAGGATTTTTCTAGTCAATATTTCAATTATACTATTTCATCATCACCCATTTCAAAGATGGGTATATTGTTGAAACCTAGAATGCTAAGAGGGTGGGTTAATAAATATTCTCTTAAAGCATTCAGAAGTGCTCATTGTAGGTGGACTCACTATCCAAGTGGACTCACTATCCACAAAGAAAAAGATAGAAGAGATATGGTGGCTCACAACCTATTTTGAACTATTATAATTGCATCTTACATATGCATGAACTATAGTTCCATTGAAGCTCAAGAAAAATCTTTATCTGATGTAGATTCAACACTCTTCCATGCTCTTCATTCACACAACTCTGATCTTCAACTCAACATTCATAACTTAACTTTGCATTGATTTGATCAACTTCACACCACATACATCATCTATCACCCAAAACATTGAAAATAATCCAACTTATATATCCACATCAAGTGTAACATCAATTAGGTCGGCCGAATTAGATGCAACAACCAAAATATAACTTGTCGGCTCCAAAAATTTCATACACATCTTACGCCACAAGTCGAATATCAAAACAACTTGTAATAGGTCGGCATGCACCTATAATTGATCCCACATAAGACCGCGATACTTATTTAACCTTCACATACCTTCAAGCATATTAAGTTGGCATCGCATAAGACCTAATGGCAAAATCCTTCAACTATGTATCCACATCTTGACATGTGGACCTCAAAAAATCAATTCCAACTGGAATCCATGCTCTATTTCCATCTGGAAACTTATCTTCAAAAGCGCATAGTCAGAAACTCATCTGCGGAGACGTGTGAAATCTCCCTCACAATGGCATTGTACAGAAAACAATTGTAATTTTCCAAGTTGAACTCTATTACTCATAACTTTCAAACCACTTGTCAAAACATGATGAAATATTGGAATCAAATGCATCTAACATCCAACAAAATGATGTTAGAAGCCCAAAATGAAACCTTCATTTGGGGACTGGTGTGGACCCATATATTGGTGTACTTTTACATTAAATCAGTAGTATTGACACATAGTCAATTTCTCACACAACTATCTTTACCAAACCAAACCACTATGCAAAAATATCTTCCTTAACAACTCAAAAACCTGTAAGAAATGATAAAAAAGATCTGCAACTAAAATCTTCACATAAGCTATAATGTTGACATCAATGACAACACAACACATCGTTATGTACCTTTCATGGTCATGTTTCCAAATAGCATCATAAATGACATTCTTCCAACGATATCCTCCTTTTTCATTGATGGCAGCATGCAAAAATCTCCAAAACATTCTCCAAAAATAGCATCATAAATGTCATTGATGTCATGTTGCCAAATAGCATCATAAATGGCATTCTTCCAATGATATTTGCCTTTTCCATTGATGGCAGCATGCAAAAATCTTCAAAACATTCTCCAAAAATATTCTCCCCCTTTGACATTAAGCGCAAAGGGTGCCTATACAAATTGTTCTGACTTTCATTGGTGCTCCCCCTGAGAAATGTAGGCATACATACAAACTAAAAAGAATAGATTGACTCCCCCTAAGTCATATACCCAAAAAAACCCAAAAATTGTACTAGAAACATTACTATAAAGTCCACATATGTACAAACGATCTGAATTGAAATACAAGAAATGCATAAAAAGGATAAGAAATGATTCAAATGGAGGTGGTTTATGCCTACAACTTTTGCAAATGTTCTTTCCAAGGTTGCCTTGTATCTTCCCATTCTCTCGTGGCTTCCATAAGTAATCTATTCTATGTTTCAAAATCAAGCAATAACTCTTCTCCCTCTTCTAAAGTAGTAGGTACGAGATTCATTTGTTTAGCTTTTCTGCACTCAAGAGAGATTTTAAGACAAGTAAGAATTTAGGATTGAAGAGATCGCTTAATTCTACAAACTGCAAAATAATGTGTTCTTTCTATGCTTGCAATTAAAATAATTTCTTATGTAGATCTTCTATTGCATTTCTTGTTACACCAGTTAGGTTGAGTTTCAAATCATAAGCACCTGACGTGGTATTAATTAATTTGAGACTCAATAGAGTCTATTTCCTTCCTTATGCATTGTGTGGCTCTGGGCCACTTCATGCCATAATGGTATAGAGCCTTTGCCTCATCAAAACATCCTTCAACATATTTCAACAACTCTGAAAACTTTTTATGTGCAATGGCACATTTCTCAATCATTTTAAACATCCTCTTATCATTTATCCTTTTCTCAACCTCTTTCTTTGCTTCTTCCTTTTATTTGAATGCATATACCTTAAAAGAATCAATTAGCAGTTTTCATGTCTCCATACTGGATAGAGATGTTCCTATATTTACACTAGGAATGTCCTCTTGAAGTACTTTCACTATTTCTTCCATCAATTCACCGATCTTTTGATGTGCTTCAATGATCTATTTTCTCGTAGATGCATGAAATGTATATCTCCCAGTTGTAGCTTGTGGATGGGAGAGATTTTATCCAACTCAATATTTCCTTGATGCATTTGCAATTGTAATGGTTGTGAAGACACAACTAGTTGAAATTTGGGTTGCATACTTAAAATATTTTTCAAGGAATCTTCGGAGGAGTTGGATGATTCACCTAAAACCTTAGTTGTTTCCACGGCCTTTTCTTTTTCTTCAGCACTTCTAGAGTCTTTTGGTTTTTCTTTTTCTACTTCTACATCTCTAGATGCATCCTCAATATTGTCTTCACTTTCCTTCTCATGCTCTTCTTCTTTCTCCTCAACAACCTTCTCTTCATTATCATCTTTGTTTGTATCATCGCCCTCAACAGGGTTTTCTATGATAACCAGAGGAGTAACTTCTTGTTTCGGAGGAGTGATGATACTTTCCTTTGCAATGTCTTCTCTAATCATTGCTTCTTCAACAACCTTTTCTATCATGTCCTCCACTTTCAGAGGAGTGTTGTCCAATGTAGCTTCTTCATTTACATCATGCTTATGTTGAGCATCATCTGTCTATGTAGTACCCCTCCATTTATGCTTATGTTTTATGTTTACATGTTTTCACACTGTTAGACTTTGGTACCTTGGTTTGGATATTTGATCACTGATTTTGAGCGACAGTGGATTTATTTTGTCACATGATGATACATTGTATGGCGATATTTGATTTCTAACATGCTTTGATATAGCGTAGATGTTTTCTTTTAGATGTTATTGCTATGTATATGTTATGATGGACTAACTGTTATTTAATTTGTCAATCTGATGTGACGTGTATTGGTGTGGAGAACGGAATTGCATCACTCGCTTGCGAGTGCCCTGTGATGTCCGTGATTTTCTCCGCACGGTGTGCCTATACAATGGATTATATATATATGCATGTTATTGGTTTGATTGCAGGATTGCAGGTACATGACACCGACTCCACTTGGTTACTCAGGTCTGAGCGTGTCAAGACTCAATGGAAATGTTGATTGGGAGGTAGTAGCATGGTTCATCCTAGTCTAGTCTTTAACCCAGTCACAGTACATTGTCAGTTTTAGTTTGGTGTCATAGATGGTCTTGTTTGTTCCTGTTTGGATCAATTGCTTGAAAGGAAAATTTTGTTAATTTTAATGATAGTTATTATTCTTTAATTTATTGTTATTTAAATTAATTTTTAAATGTTAAAGAAATAAGTTTTACATGTTATTTAATAAATTAATTAGTTTGTTTGGTAAAATAGTTTGATCATAGAGATTAAATTTATTTAATTAAATAAATTAATTGATTAAATTAAAATTGTTTTATATGTGTGTGAATAGATTTAATTTTTTAATTAATTATTATTTGGAAATGGCATTTTTAATTATTAAATATATTTGCAATTTGAAAATTGAAATTTTAAATAAATTATAAACATGCAAATCTTGAAAGGAAAGATTGCCGGGAAGTTATTGAAGATATTATTCTTCTTCTCGACATGTGTGCCAGTTGAATTTATTGTTTTGGTTGAGGAATTTCTCAGAGGTTATTTGGGATCTGGAAAAACACAAAAGTTTATCTTTTTTCTTTACGGGAATTGAAAGAATAGTTTTGGATTGTTGAAATTAATATTGAGAAATTGTGATTTCCTCTGTATGTTGTATATTTATGGAAGATCCCTTTGGTGGGAAGATCTTTGTGGTTGGTTTTAGATTCCTTTGGATTTGGGTTTTTTGGAGAAGCTTTGGAGGTTTGCACGCAACAGGCAATAGAGGCTCTCTTCTATAGGCAGTTTTCAAGTTACAGGAAAACAGGTATTTTCCTTTGTATTAATTTGTTTTCTTTAAAAAAAAAATTATGAGGAAATATTTGTTTTGTGATTCCTGTATTTCTTCTCGGTGAATTTTGTAAAGATTTTGTAAATACAGTAGAAAATTCTCAAAGGAAAAAAAAAAAAGAAAGATCTTGAAGAATTTTAAATGAAGTTCCCTGTCAAAAATTTGTTATGGGTTCCTGTAGAAAATATTTTATTAATTTTAAATTGAAAATCTTCTGTTGTTTAAAAAAAAAATTGTGTCAAATTTGAAGATTTATTAATTTCCTGTAGAAAATCTTTTCTCTCAGTATTTACCAGATTATAACATTTGTTATTAATTAAATTGTATGTATATTTATATATATATATATACATATACATATACAAATCTTTATTTAAAAATTTTATTTGGAAATAATACTCAGAGGAATCGCGTCAATTTCTGAACACGATTTTCAAAGTTTTAGAAATCACTGAATTTTATTTTCGGAGGTTTTGAATAAAATATAAAGAAAAAAATCAAAAATTTTATGGAGGGTTGCAAGGGGGAGCTACCCCCACGGCCAACCCCCCATAGGGGAGCCCGCTGTGAGGGCAACGCTCAGCGCTGCCTTCGCAGGTAGCGCCGGCGCTGCCTACACAGCCGTGCCCTCCCATGGCGGGGGTTCGGCTGTGTAAGGCAGCCGCCCCTGCCTTAAACTTTGTTTTATTGAAATAAATTAAATTTTCGTTTAAGTTTACTTTTTAATATGATATCTATGATATGTATATTTCTATATGTAATATATATTATTTTTAATATATTTTATATATATAATATATACATATTGTATATATATGAGTATTTATAATTTGTTTAAATAATATTTTTGAAAGAATTATTTTGTAAAAGAAATATATATAAATATATTTATATATTTAAATAATTAAAATATATCGAAAGTGTATTTATTTAAATGAAATAAATAATGTTAATTAGTATATGAAAATTATGAATAGATAGTTTATAATAAATGTATCATGTAGAGAAAACAAAATTTCATTATTAAACATGATTGTGAAATTGGGTTAATTGTAGATTTGATTTTCATATTAAATGGAAGATAAATTATGTATCAATTGATTAATTTCATACTTCTAGCTCTTGATTGACTGGATTTAGTAAATCCAAATGATAGACATGAATTTTCTTTAAGTTGCTTTAAATTCTTATTGGGTAAATGGGGATTTTTATGTGAATTCAAGTCTTCCAGTTGTAGTCTTTTTAAGGGAGTTAAATTTTACAATGGTTTCATGTGTTTGAACAAACTAGGGTAGTGCACTTGGTTTTGTTTGGTTAATAGACACCTGATTTTTTTATAAACAGGTTGTGATGTCCATTGTGGTATATCTGGTATTATATATTGATTTTTTGTGCACTTTGTCTACCCTAGTTAGAAAACTTAGTATTCCTTTGTTATGTTTAGGGGAGTGGCTCTGTGTGAAGGCTGACACACAAAGTGGTGTCAGGGTAACTTACAAAGAGTTAGTAAGTCAGTGATAACTAAATAACACAGTAGATAGATTAAAATCTTTAATAAGATGATTATGCCTCACTTATGGACTCTTGAGCTAGTTCAGTCTTGAGTATAAGTTGAGAAGGCCTGGAATGGAAAATCGATATCTTGTTACCTTAAAATATATTTGATTCCGCAATGGTTTGCAAATGGGGCCGGATTTCGTAAGAGGTTACCAGGGTAACCCAAGTTGGGGGCCGGAACCTAGGAAGAAACACCAGGGTAACCTTTGCAACATTGTGATGACACTCCACCTAGAATAATAGTTTACCTTGTGTATTTAGCATATTCGATTGTCTTAAATCTGGAAGCAATGTAACCATCAGTTAGTTATGTACTTGTGTCTAGGGTTAATAGGTTATGTCTAGGTAACCATATTACTATCTCCTAGCACGGGGGGTGGACCTACGGGTACCACATGGTTGGGTGGAACGTGCACCTTACTCCGTTGGGTCCCCAGTTTATGATCATGGCAATGAGAGCTTCATGGATGGAGAGCTCGTACTTGGATACATATATGTACTTTCTTTATTGCATTATTTGAAATCATGTATTGAAAACATCCCTCAATTGTTTATGAGGTGAACATTTGTAAAATGTAAATTGTAACTATTATTTGATCTACCTCATCAAATGAATGAGTATTGTAATATCTTTTCAAATGCAATGCAAGAATCATATTTGTACTTTATACTATCTTGAATGGAATTTAAATGTTATGCAATGATTACTTTTAAGTTTATGTTAATTAAATATGTGCAATGCTAAATACTAAAGTCGTCTATGGAAACTCAAATAGTGTAACGTCACGTAACTTAACAAATGTATGCAACTAATTAAGTTAATATTATTATTTTAAAAAAAATTATTTCACTTTTATATACTATTGCAATATTCCTTAGGTTATAAGACGGGGCATTACAGATTGGTATCAGAGCCAAGGTTTCTAACACTGGACGCTCTGGGTAATCGCGAGCCCATTAGGTTGACCTAGTATGTAGTGTCACTATTTGTTAGCCTTGGTTGATTAGTATCTAAGAATCGTTATTGTTATGTGTAGGAACATGCCTAGACGAGGTGGTAGAGGTTGTGGTAGAGGTCGAGGTGGAGGCCGAGGGCCAATCCCTCAGGTTACTCCCCCTCTGAGCCCTCATCAGAGTGATCAAGCAGAGCAGTTGGATCAGAGGAATGAGGGACAGAATCCTGAACAGTCAGGAGTAGAGGGTTCACAGATACGTCCTTTATTAGAGGAGGTCCTAGCTCGACTTGGACCTAGACAGGAAGTTGAGTAGGAGGTTGTTAGAGAGCGGGATAGATCTCCTAGGAGAGTAGATGATACAGTGCATCAGGATGCTATTACTGCAGGACACATGAGGGATTTTCTAGAATTGGTCATCCTATTAATTCTCTTCAAAGAAAAGGGAAGAAGTTTTTTTGGACATAGCAGTGTCAGTTGGATTTTCAGACACTTAAAGAAAAGTTGACTAATGCACCTATATTGATTGTTCCTGATCCTACTAAGGATTTTGTAGTTTGCACTGATGCATCCTTAGAGGGTTTAGGAGCAGTTTTGATGCAAGATGGGCGTGTGATTGCTTATGAGTCTCGCAAACTCAAGGATCATGAATTAAACTATCCCACACATGATTTAGAACTAGCTGCAGTTGTGCATGCATTAGTTCGGTGGAGGCATTTCTCATTAGGTCATCGTTTCGAACTTCATACTGATCACCGTAGTCTACAATACATTTTCACACAACCTAACTTGAATGCTAGACAAAGACGGTGGATGGAGTTCTTGTGTGAGTACGATTTTGAAGTGAGATATGTTCAAGGAAAAGAGAATGTAGTGGTGATGCTCTTAGTCGTCATCGACATGAGATCTCTGCTACTACTCTTGAAGTAGATTTGAGAGGTCAAATATTAGCAGCACTTCCTGATAGATTGTATCGAAGTGAGGTCGGAGATTGAATCTGGTAGACCTTTAGAAGGTCGATTTGCAGGGTATTTCCTTGAACCAAATGGTATATTACGGCATTTAGGTCATATTTATGTACCACATTTTGAGGGTCTTCGTACTTTAATTATGACTGAAGCTCATCGAGCTCCGTACTCAGCTCATCCAGGTGTTAAGAAAATGCATGCGGATCTTCAGCAATTGTATTTCTGGCCTGGTATGAAACATGATATTGCTGACTATGTATCGAGATGTCTTGAATGCCAGCGAGTCAAAGCTGAGCATCAACATCCTGCTGGATTATTACAACCACATCTCATTCCTGAATGGAAATGGGATATTATATCTGTTGACTTTATTGTAGGGTTACCTACATCATCACATCGACACGATGCCATTATGGTAACTGTTGACCAATTGACTAAGGTAGCTCATTTTTCACCAGTACGATCATCTTACAATGCTTCATCTGTAGCTAGGATATTTATGGAGGACATAGTTAGATTGCATGGGATTCCTCGTAGGATTATTTCTGATAGAGATCCTGTATTCACTTTAGCCCTATGGACTTCATTACAACATGCTCTAGGTACACAGTTGAACTTTAGTTCAGCGTATCACCCTCAAACCGATGGACAAACAGAGAGAGTTAATCAAATATTAGAGGATATGCTTAGAATGTACGTAATGGACCAACAATCATGTTGGGAGGATTATCTGTATTTAGTAGAATTTGCTTACAATAACGGATATTAGAGTTCCATAGGTATGCCACCATTTCAGGCATTATACGGACGTCCTTGTCAAACTCCACTAAGTTGGGATTGACTAGAGGATGGAGTATTACTTGGTCCTGAGATGCTTCGAGACATGGAGCAACAGGTTGACCATATTAGAGAACATTTGATAGCAGCACAGGATAGGAAAAAGAAGTATGTCGATGTGCATAGGATAGACCAACAGTTTGCAGTTGGTGATAGAGTGTTTCTTCAAGTGCGTCTGCGAAAGAGTCCAATCCGTTATGGAAAAGGCTCTAAGCTTGCACCTCGTTTCGTTGGGCCATTTGAGATCCTAGAGAGGATTGGTCCTATGGCATATCGACTCACCTTACCACCCAGTTTGTCACGTATTCATGATGTTTTTCATGTATCATTTCTTAGACCATATCATCCCAACATTTCTCATGTACTTGATTGGAATGCGTTACAAGTAGAGGACGGGCAGCTGGCTTTGGAGCCCATGGCCATTCTACAGTGTCGGACGCTTGGTCTCAGGGGTCGAGACATTGATCAGGTGAGGGTCCAATGGGATCCTAGCCATGAGGCTTCTGCTACTTGGGAGGATGCGACACGCATGAGGGAACTTTATCCCTATCTGTTCGCAGGCTTTCAGGAGCAAGCCTGATCCTAGGGGGGAGGATGTAGTACCCCTCCATTTATGCTTATGTTTTTTATTTACATGTTTTCACACTGTTAGACTTTGGTACCTTGGTTTGGATATTTGATCGCTGATTTTGAGTGACAGTGGATTTATTTTGTGACATGATGATACATTGTATGGCGATATTTGATTTCTGACATGCTTTGATATAGCGTAGATGTTTTCTTTCAGATGTTATTGCTATGTATATGTTATGATGGACTAATTGTTATTTAATTCGTCAGTCTGATGTGACGTGTATTGGTGTGGAGAACGAAATTGCATCACTCGCTTGCGAGTGCCCTGTGATGTCCGTGATTTTCTCTGCACGGTGTGCCTGTACAATGGATTATATATATATGCATGTTATTGGTTTGATTGCAGGATTGCAGGTACATGACACTGACTCCACCTGGCTACTCAGGTCTGAGCGTGTCAAGACTCATGTCCACCTCAAGGAAAACAATATATTTGATAATAGCCTCAATTATGGTGGCCTTATCGACATCATCTACATCTTTGTACAAGGTTGTGGTGTCTCCCAACATTTCATTTTGAAAAATAATGTTAAATAGTGCCTCTAATTTCATAGGGGAATGAGACCTTACTGACTCTTTTTGTTTTTGTTCTTTTCCTTGTACCAAAGTCTTCTTTGTGTCTACATTCTTCTTCTCTGGAGAAGCCTTCTTGGATTCCTTCTTCTTTTCCCTCATATGTATCTTGAATGCTTCTTTTTCTTTCTCTATCTCCTCTTCACTCTCATTGTCAACAACATCAAATCTTCTTCTTTTGGAACTAGCTTCACCTTGTGAAGCATTGATTCTTCTTCTCTAGACCAACGATGGTCCCTCTTCTTCCAAGTATTCTTCTTTTGCAACATTAATACCTATACCCTTCTCTCTCATAGCTTTCTTCTTAACTCTTTTTTTAGCTGGGGTAACAGCTGGTGCAATAGTAGCAGTTTTCTTTTTCTCAACCCTTATAGTTTGCACTACTGGAGGGGATCTCTCCCTTACAAAATGGCTGGCAGTAGTCTTCCTCTTTTCTCTAACGAGCTACCTTATCCCAGAGCACTTCTAAACAAAAGGATTGGTAGTTATTCTACCTGATCTTCTTGTGCTTCTGGATGCTTCTACAACACTTAAATCTACCTTAGCTCTCTCTCTTGCATATTACACTCTTTCCTTTGAAATGCCCATTTCTTTTGCATACACATCAACCATCTTATTAGCATTCTTCTTGATCTAGGGTTTCCTCTATTCCATGTGTACTTCCATATACTTTTCTTCATATGTCTTGTACCTTTCTTTAGTTTCATCCTTTGGGCTCTTCAACAAAATGTTAGCATAACTAGTAATTTTTGGCTCACTGATTTCATATCCCAGTGCAGGGATCCATACTATCCTTGATTCCACTGCTTCCATCATACATTCATCTGTAGATACTAGAAAAGTGATGTCATTGTGATATTTTTTAACCATATTCCTTGTAATTTGTTTTGTCTCATGAATTCTCCTTCAAAATATTGTAAAGAAAGCAACAAGAGCATCATCTTGTTCCTTCCCATCTATGAGTCCACTCATATAGTCTTCAATCTAATGGGCAATAGTTATGCCTCTTATCCATGCCACATTCTGAGTCCTGGGTAGTTACCTTAGAAATTAGAAAATTAAACATACTACCAAAGTCCCATACTTGAATACATACTTATTTTCCTTAGTTTGCTTTAAATTCTCCATCAATTGCTACCTAAGCAACTCACAAAGATCATAGTCAACACCATTCTCAACCATCTCATATGCCACACTAATTGAGGTGGTAGATACTGAATTGTCCCTATTTTTGAAGTAAATTTTATAGCCAATCATCATAGTTGTGTATCTCATAGCTATATTTCTAATTGGATTCATTGCTAGAGCTCTTTTATCATATGTAGCACTTGTCTTCTCCATAACCACTTCATTCTTGATAGATTTTAGCACAGGAACTGGTCTAGTGGAGCAAATACCAATAACCTCTCTTATCACTTACTTGTCATGTGAGGCATATTAGTCCAAAAAAAATGTCCATGGATTCTGCTTAAAGCCATCCTAACCCATTTGTCATCAAAATAGAAATTAGGGAACCATCGCCATACACCTAATTTCTTCACAACCAAGTTTTGAAATTATGGCTTTAGGGAAAAGTCTTCTCCAATAAGCTCATTAACCCACAAATCGCCTAACTTAGAATGATCAAATTCTTCTATCCTGCCATGAATGTAGATCCTAATATCCTCATTTGGTAAAACCCCATAAGGAATGTGTGAAAATGCACCTAACGGGTCATCTTCTATGGATTTCTTGGGATACTTCTTGAATTTTGGTTATAGTTTCTCTGTTACTTCTATAACCCTTGGTGTAGCTATTACAAAATAGATTCAAACTATTTTTCCAACAAATTTCTTCGAAAACTATGGTAAACATATTTTTAAATACCTTTTTCTTCGCTTGTTGAACTAGGGTTTCAATGGACTAAAGCTCAAATTGCCTTGAACACTTGGAACTCTTTCTTCATTACTCTACTCCTTCTCAAATGTCTTTGTGAAATAAATTTTCCTTAGTGAATTTACTTGTAATCCATCAATTTGACCTAATTTTGCATTGAATGCTTCAAAACATAAAGTTGGCAACCCTTTATTTGTATTCACAGACAACTTCCAAAGCTCTACAAACTTCCCCATAATCATATTTTCTTCTGCAATCTTCACCAATAGATCAAGCATGTTGATCTACATCACATATCTTCGTGTTGAGGCATCAAAACCTCTTCTTTGTCGGAGGACAAAATATTTCCATTAAAGCTCCCCCTAAGCCATAGCTCTTAGATAAGTTTTCGAAGGAAACATCTGTACTAGAGGATGGTACAGATTCTCCATTGTCTTTTGTCTCTTTTTTCTCTAAATATTTTCCATTTCCTTCTTTGTTTTTACCAGATCAATCTTTTTCACAAGTTCATTCCTTTTTACCTAATTATCCTTATATTTTTGCTTCTGCAAAACTTGAAAATGTGTCTAGGTCTACTGCAATTGTAGCATACAACATTCTTATGAATAATATTCCTTTCATTCATTCTAGATTTGCATTGATTAGCTTTGTGTCCAAATCCATAACATGTACAATAGTAGCCATTGAAATATTGAATCATTCTACCATTATTATAGCCATTCATCATTTGATTTTTGCATTCACTTGCTCTATGACCAAATCTTTTGCATGTAAAACATTTAACAAAAAGGATGGAGCATTCTAATTCATTCTGCTTCTATATTCCATTGCTTTATGTCCAAATTTATTGCAAGAATAACTAAAACCATTGAAAGATGGGTACCTTTGTGCATTTAGTTGTCTGGCTGATGGTCTTCTGACTTCATTTCTTTGATTCCATATTTTTCCATTGTTCTTCTTATCTTCAATCTTCCTTTTAGTATTCGATGTTTGATTTGACTTTGAACTTTCTCCTATATCAAATCCCAAACCTTCTTTGTCTTTAGAGCCTTTCCGATTTATAATCATTTCATCAAGCTTTATAGCACTCATTTTGAATTTGTCTTCATGGCTCCTTGCTTTCTCCAAATCTTATATTTGATTTACCACTTCTAGGTCAAGCCTTGTACATTCCACTATTTTTCTTTTCACCATTGCATTCAAGCATTCTTTAGTTTTTTCTTTACTTCAACTTGCACTTTTAGTCAGGTGATGGTTTCATTTGCTTACTTCAACTACTCACTGACTTCCTTATGCCTTTCTTTGAACTTCTTGATTTTCTCTCAATTTTTTGATGCATTCATTTGCTTCTTTGATGTTTTCTTTCAGATCTCTATTTTCATCTTCAGTTTTTTCAAGATCTTCAAGGGAAACTTTGATTTCTCCATCTTTGTCAAGCATGCAATCTTCTTTTATGAATCCAATAGTAGGAATCTCTTCTGGAGGAGTAGGAAATTTCCTATCAACCATGTGTTCAAACTCCAAGATCTTTCCAAAGAGGTTAACCTCCTTCCAAGGAACCAAGCTTTGATACCAGTTATTGAACACCTAGAATATTGAGTAGGGGGTGAATCAGTATTCTCTTAAACCATTCAAACATTAAACATTCAATTACCAAGGCATATTCAATTGCATAAGGAAATAAAGCATGAAACATTCACAACATCACATAACACATGAACACCAAGATTTTTACATGGAAAACCCAAAATGGGAAAAACCACGATGAGGGTTAGCTCACAATATATTATAACCAATTATAGTATATTTACAAAAGTGCTCACTGCAAGTGGAATCATTGTCCAAGTGAACTCACTGTCCACAGAGAAAAAGATAGAAGAGAGATGGTGGCTTACAGACTATTTTGAACTATTACAATTGCATCTTGCATATGCATGAATTACAGTTCCATTGAAGCTCAATAACAATCTTTATCCGATTCAGATTCAACACTCTGACATGCTCTTCATTCACACAACTATGATCTTCAACTCAACATTCACAACTTAACTTTGCATTGCTCTAATCAACTTCGCATCACATACATCATCTATCACCCAAAACATCAAAAACAATCCAACTTATATATCTGCATCAAGTGTAACATCAATTAGGTCGACCTAATTAGATGTAAAACCCAAAATATAACTTGTCAGCTCCAAAACTTTCATACACATCTCACACCAAAATTTAAATCTCAAAACAACTTGTAATAGGTCATCATGGACCTATAATTGATCCCACATAAGGCCTCAATACCTATTTAATCTTCACATACCTTCAAGCATATTAGGTTAGTGCTACATAAGACCTAATAGCAAAATTATTCAACTGTTTATCCACATCTTGACATGTGGACCTCAAAAAATCAATGCCAACTAGAATCCATGCTCCATTTCCATTTGGAAACTTATCTTCAAAAGTGCATAGTCAACAACTCATTCATGGAGATGTGTGGAATCTCCCACACAACTGCACTGTATAGAAAACAACTGTAATTTTCCATGTTGAACTCCGTTAATCATAACTTTCAAACCACTTGTCAAAACATGATGAAATCTTGGAATCAGATGCATCTAACATCCAGAAAAAATGATGTTAAAAGCACTAAATGAAACCTTCATTTGCGGACCACTGTGGACCCAAAAATTGGTGCACTTTTACACTGAATCAACAGTATTGGCACTTAGTCAATTTCCCACACAACTATCTTTACCAGGCCAACCACTATGCAAAAATTTCTTCCTTAACAACTCAAAAACCTATTAGAATTGATCAAAATGATCTGCAACTAAAATCCTCACATAAGTTACAATGTTGACATCAATGACAACACTGCAACACATCGTTATGTACCTTCCATGCTCATGTTTCCAGATAGCATCATCTATGACATTCTTCCAACATATATTTACTACTTTAGTTTTAGTAGGGCACCAAAACACCTTATTGGGTCTTCTCTTGAAAAATATAGCTCCTTGCAAATAATATTTCGTCTTCAAATGACTAACTACTTCTATAAAAGAACAACCTACCACCACAGATCAAAATCATTACCTTGGGATTTTATATGAAGGTTTTCACCACCTTATAGTATGTGTGGTATTTCTAGAACATCTTACACTCTCATTTTATTTTCCTTACAAAAGTGTATCCTTCTCAATAATATTAACATTGTCTTCATTGCCATGATCATGTGTTGTAACCATCTTGTCCAGTTTTGGTGGTACATGATTCACTTCATGAAGACTAGGGTTTAATTCCTTCCCCATTCCCATTCTTTCCCAATCAATTGTGATTTTAATTATTGATAAATCAAGTAGTTATGAAATAAAAAGAAATAATAAATTATTTTTCATCAAATTTTTTTTTTTTTGGTATTTCTTGTCTAACTATCTATATAAATATGATATGTTTCTAAATATAGGGTATAAAAGTGCATATCATGTACTTTAAACCTCCAATTTTGTCACTTTATACAAATATTGTAAGTACATGGTCATAGGACTTACTAAGACCTATTTGGAATATAAACATACTCCTATCTAGAACTAATTAGCTAATCATTGTCATTTATCACTTATGTCTATCCCATCCACAAGTCATTTTCCAAGTTGGACTAGCTCATGCTTGGACTAAGTTGCATAATGTGGCCTAGTCCACTGCTTCCAAATTTCAAATATTGTACTACAAAGCTAACCCTTCAAAAACTAGTCATTATCTCAATGGATGTTAAATATTTTAGATTATGTAAATAGATACAATTATATTTAAAGACAATCATAGGTAATATGTATATAATTTAATAAACTATAAATGATAGGATCACACAAAGGACAAGCTAGATTCATGTGTGCTCAAAACATCATATACTAAATTGATTCATCAATGCATTAGAATTTGCATTCATAGTTACATGTTTAACATTTTTTTGATAAATTATTCTTGTTTAAGGGCTTAAATACTATTATAATAAGCTAAGGATCCATCCTCTTATATAAAATTAAGCCCCAATATGCTTCTAAGCCCAACCACATTCAAATTTGGGTAAATAAAATAGGAGAAATAGGTTTAAAAGCACAACTTATTTTTTAATACACTCCACATAATTTTTATTTTTTAAAAAACATCTAATTAATTCTATAGAAGTGTAAATAATGAATATGGATTTATTTACTAAAATTTTCTTTAAATAAAATAATTAACAATATAAATCTAATTAGCCTAATTTAAAGTCATGATAGATCATGTAACAAACTTTTGAAATATGGAAATAAAAAATGAAACACTTAATTAATTTTGATGGTTAGCAGATAGTTGTCCATTATTTTTATTATATTTTTTTAACCATAATACAAAAATTGTAACTTCTTGGATGTATTAGAAGAAGAATAACAAAATTTGAATTGGATAGTTCTCATAATTTGGATAGGTTAAATCTATGAGTGCATACATGACCTAGATTAGATTTATGATTTTGGCTCTAAATCCTACATGCATGGAAGTGAACTTTAACCGATAATAATGATATGGAAAGAAACTTATTTATAGAATTTGTTTGATGCCTTGATATTTTGACATCTAATTCTTTTTAAGGATTGGCGATGTCTAAAAATACCCTTGGGAATCATCTAAATCAAAGCGTAGTCATATTATCCCTAGTTAGACCCCAAATGTGACCAATTCAATAATAATGAACCAAGAGTGTAATATATCTAGGATGATGTGCTCTGATAATGCTCTAAAAATTTATCATCAATGATTGGACTAGGTGTTTTCAAAATGAATGAGTTGATTAATCTATTTATATGATAACACAACACACAAATAAAAAAAATGTGTGCTAGGTCAACTCCTAGTTACTACTAAAAAATTCAACAAGGTGTATATTTTAATTATATTGTAAAACTTTAAGATTTGTATTTATGAATATGGAAATTACTTGGGTCAAATTGCACATATAAATTTGATAGATAGGGTGATGAAAATTGGACCTAGGGATTAGTATCAATCTCTAAGGATGAGTGACAATGAGATCAACATATGGTGATGTCATGAGTTGAATTCATGCAAGAATATACCACTTTTAAACTATTCATCACATTAAGTACATGCTAATCAAAGTAGGCCCAAAACATAAGTAAAATGTGCATGAATACATAATTTTTGCATTACATTTTTTACAATTTAATTTGCATGTGAACTAGTAGGCATATGCATGCCAAAGTAAAATAACTAGTCAACATGGAAATTAAAAAAATCAGACACTCAAAAGGATACAAATTTGCATAAAGTATTCAAATCATTCTTGAATTCTTCTCACAAGAAATGATAACTTAAAAACCTTTAAAACTAAAAAAACATGCAATGAGTAGCATCTATGACACATTTTAAATAGAAAATAACTAAAAATTGCTAAATAAATAACTATCCTTAAAAATAGTAAAATAAAAGAGGATAAGGTAAGAGATTCCACTTGTTACAAAAAGTGATAAAAAATTTGACCAATAAAAAATAGGAAAGGAATCTAATAAAGTGGATAAGGTGTCAAATGACTATGATGATGTAAAATAATATTTAACTCTACAAATAGAGTGATCAAAGGGGTTTATCTATGCAAAAAGTGATCCACTTGGATACAATAAAGAAGCTCAATTTGGTGCTAGAAAAGATCATTTAACTATTATAATTACATTGAACTACCATGAAAATCATGAAGAAAAGTTAGTAATAACACATGATCCCTCCATTGGTTGCATACAAATGAATGCATGGAATTGAAGGAGATGCAAGAAAGATAAAAACATGGTAAGGCATGCAAATCATGGTATAAGATATTATCATATGATAAGCATACACAAAGACATATAAGTTAGAGATAATCATGAAATATGTGTAATAAGGAAAAGGTAGGGTGCTCCATAATGTTTCCTTCATTATAGGAAAATTATTTTCTTTACATGTATTGAGGTTATTGGTCTTTGATTTTTTACTTGAGGAAGTCTCATGGGTTTCTTTGTTCATCCTTCTATGGTCATCCTAGAAAAAGATAATTATGAGTCTTAGTGACACAACATCTTGACACATCTCAAGTGGCTTGATCCTTTTTCTTACCTATATGGAATCATACCTACACTAGACACACCAAGGAGTCATTCACCATAGGGTATTATCAATGATCATGTTGTAGGAGTGATCTGTTATAGTGTTGTTCATGACACTATGCGTGTTGTATTGGGAATTAATTTTCCATACACACTTTAGACTCAACTTTGGGAGATCCATGGAGACCCTCATATCTCTCCATTCCCAGAAGATCTTATTGTAGATTGTCTCATTCCTCCTACAAACACAAATTATCTCATTCCTCTTGCAGATGTAGATTACATACCCTTTGATGATACTTTATAAGAGCTTGAGTATACCATAGATCTTGCATGTTTTTATAGTTTAGAGATTTTTCTTCATGTTCCCACTCTTCAAATTGAGACACTATCACCATATTTTGTTGCTCCTGATCAAATTGGCATCACCACATCCTTGGCCCCTATTGGTTTGATGTAACAGGGCATTCATCATCTTCTAGACATAACTACTTGGGATTGGTATCTTGTAGACATTCATCCTTGTTTGTAGAGTCTTATATTACAAATTTGGAGGATTAATTTGAGTAAATTCATCTCTTCTTTGTTGAAAACCACATAATCATTGTTGGCCCATCATCTTCATCACCTTTGCAACTTGTTCTATATTAGTCTTCACAAGTTCTTGGATTGACATCATCTCATTTCGACATGTGGAAAATTAAGCATTTTTTAGAGGCACGCGTCATTTGGATTTGGATTCTTGATTATTCCATCTTTTGGTAATAGATTCCCCAATCACTAGTGGATTTTTTTCTTCCTAAGGGGAGAAATGTTGTTTGTAGGCAATGGATTGTGTTTCGTCTTCAAGCGTTCATCATTGGTACATGAGCTCTTTCTTTATGGGGGGTTCATATCCTTATTTTCTCTCTCCTAATGGGGGGACATCTATTGTATTTTTGTGACAAAATAATTCCTTGGGGGTCACATTGATTCCTCCTTCTATCCTTCTTTCACTAGTACAATTATTTCACTTTCTCTCTTTTGGAGAGGAGTTTTTTCCCATGTTCTTTTCTCCTTTCTCTAGTTATGAGAGATTTCTTTTTTTTTGTACATGGATACCTCATCAGGCCTTGTAGCTGAGACCTATCCATGCATTCATCATTACATTATTTATTAGGTTTTTTAGTGTCTCCCTAAGTTGATCTTAAAGGGGGTGTTGGAGTAATTAGAAAAATTGCCTAATAATTAATTAATCATTGATTAATTATTAAGTCCCTTATTACTTTAATTAATTAAGCTACACTTAGGAGTGTTTTTATTACTAGATTAGGCTATTTATAGGTCAATTTTTCTCATTTCATAGGATTAGGACTCTTGTTACAATCTAATCAAATCCTCATCTAGTGTTTTCACTTTTCCTTTTATAAGCATTCATTATTGTACTTTGCAATTATTATATTCTAGGTATTCACATTCAATAAAATTATAGGTTAATATCAATATCAAATGCTTATGTGGATCAATTCTTTTCTCTCTTGGTTGCATAACAAATTAACTTCTTTAATCTCTCATTTGTGATAGGTGTTTTGGTTGCAAATGATTTTTGGTAGTTGTGTCGTTCACTATCAACTCCAACACTAAGAAGAGTAGCTTATCCTAATATGTATTGAGTGTCGATTGTAAATATTCCATCAAATATTGGTGAACTTACAATATTTAGTGAGCGTTTAGATTGAAACTTAAGAAGATAAGGTGTAGTGTGAGATTCTATCAATGTATGTTTTCCATATTTTGGTAAGGCCATGGAAATATAATTAGAGAGGTCTCCATGATGGAAGGACAAATACTTATTCCTTCATGAAGAATGAGAGGAGGCATACACTCACTCCATTTGTGACTGTTAGCAATGAAGTGGGACATAGAGAAAAGTTTTGAGCCCAAGGAATTATTTAGGAGTTGTATTTATACCCTAGTAGCAACAATAGGAGAATGAGAAAATATTAGATTTATTTTGTTATCATGCTATATTCCTAACCACGGCTAGATAGTCAATAATCCATTTTAGTATCTCAAGAGTATCTTTATATATTATATTTATACATTTTGATATAACAAAATATGATTTTATAATCAACCCTTTATGTGTGTGTGTTAATCTATTTTCCTTGATCCCCTTTACATTTATCTATTATATGTAATATATATGTTCTATTTGGGATGTGTCCCTTACAATATGTAGCTATTCCTACTAAGCCTGGTCAATTTTGTGCTCCACATCCTTCTTGTGGTGAGTAGTAGTAAGTTTTGATATTATTTGTAAATCCATTTGAAATAAAGAAAAATAGGTGTGGGGGATATCAAAATTAGATTGAACCTCTTAGGGACCTATTCTTCCTCAATTCATTAGGAAATTAAATCCCCACCTCAACTTTACTAGCAACCATTAAGTGAATCAAATTAAGGTGAGGATCTACAAATTTCCTCTTTTTGCAATGATGAGGGTCTTGGTCAATCAACACTTTAGGGAGAAAAACTAAAAAATAGAAAACTAACTCCAAAATGTAATCTACAACTTGGAATAACTAAATGAGACACAAAATAAGCAAAACCAGAAATCATATCAAAGATCAGAGAAGGGTAAGATGATGTGTACCAGTCACCAAAATTCAGTTGCTAAAGCCAATTTGGGACTCATTCGCCCTAGGGAAAATGGGTCCTAAGTTAGGGTTTTTCTACAACTTTTGGGAGCCTCTACTATAGATTTGAATCCTTCAATTTTCCTAGGTTTCAGGTTTGGAAAGCCATAAATAATTTTTGTAAGTGAGTTTTCGTGAGATGACAACTTTTGAAACTTTGACAAGTTCTCCATTTTTTCTCTTCAAGAGATCTTCAAGATTTCTTCCACCTAAATCTAAAAACACAAATCAAGAGGGAAAAATATTTTATTTTTGGTGAATGGGGGTTTACCTTGGTCGAACCTTGTTTTGGTAATCAAACCTTGAAATGAGACAAAATAGCATGAAAGGAATGATGAATGAACAACTCAATGTCACAACTCACCAAACCCTTGAATAAACCTTGAAATGTAAATCTGCAAACTTGTATGAAATGGCTTCAATGGATGTGAATCTTGAACCTTGGATCTTGACTTGAAATAATGCTTTAAATGCTTGAATGGATCAAGAAACCTACATAATCATATTAGCTCCAATAACTTGCTTGATGCAAGAAGAATTTGACATGACAATTGGATCTTGATTGATAAAATAAATTTTCCTTTGAATTCCTTGAATTGCTCTTGAAATCTCTTGAAAGTGATCTTCATCTCATAAAATTCTCTAGGTGAAACATATTGAAATGACCTTATATTTATAGATATGTATCCTTAATTTCTCGAAATTCAAATATCATAAGCCAACATCTAAATATAAATTTGAATATGTTAAAATAGCACCAAAAACATAATTTAAATTTAGGTCCTAGGTCTAAGGGATGACCCTTTCACCCATGGGTTAATGGGTCTTAGGTCCCTAAGCCTAGGACACACATTGCTCAATGAGACGTGTTATGTTAAGGCATTAATGAATGTCAGATTTCCTCTTCATAAAATGCAATTAAATAGGTTTGGATTTCAATTAAAGGGGCCAATTAAGGAAAATTAAGCTCAATTAATTAAAGGAGCCCTAAATAAGTGTGAAAGTGTAAAGAGGTATAATTTACAACACCAAAAATATGACACAATTAAGTCCATTTTAATATTAATTTCAAATTAAGTGTGAAAATGTAAAGGGGTACATTTTACTACACTACATTTAGCCCCCATTTTAGTGAGAGGATGAGCATAGGCACAAACTCACACTAAAGTAGACATTCAAAACATATGTATGCAAAAATGACAAGATTACTCAATGATACAACATTAAAGACTTAAGAGGAAAGGTAAAAATGAAAAACGCGGATCAAGCTTCGACTACTTGTCCAACTCGATGTGGATCAAGTCTCAGTTGTTTGTCCAAAATAAAGGGGTGGATCAAGCCCTAACTATCCAACATTATATGGAATGCATATTGGCTATTTATCCAAAACATTCACAAGTGGAACACGATGCCCATTATGAAAACAACAACGCATGCTCACTCTGGGCTAATGAAACCTCAAGCTGTCCACTAGGTGAGCCCCCAGAAAAGTGGCTTAGTGAGAAAGTCATGCCAGGTCTATAGGCTCTCACTGTACTAACCATACCAAAGCTATCCCTCTAATAACTGTGATAGGGTACCACAAAACAAAACAAAAACTTTGAGCTTCACAAGGTTAACAAGTTGTATTATGGTAAACACTTATGAAAAAAATGCAAATAAACATGTTCAAAGGGACTTTGCTTAGTTCATGTAAGGTCTCTTCTTAGGGAACATAAGGACATCAAACCCAATGACACCACCAAGAAAAAGGACGCATCACAAGAAGAAAGAAAATCACACAATGAAACATAAGGAATGTCAAAATTTTCAAAAATGATAATGCTAATGTATGCCCCCACTTTCAAGAAATTTCTAGCACCATTAATGTGAGCAATTTTCTTTAAAATAGCCAATAATCAATGCTAACAATAAAGAAGACATGAGAGCTTATTCAAAAATCCCTATGCCAAGTTATATGTCCTCAAATGAAGCTACGTCATGAAAAAGAGAGGAATGGGTTGCCCCCAAAATGAAATCCCAAACACATAAGGGATCTACAGATTCGGGTTCAATATGTCTTTGCTACAATGTGATTATAGAGTTCAAAAACCTCATCATTCCCCAAATACTTGTAGAATAGGAAGAATGACACATAAAGAGGGAAAACAAAGAAAAAGCTTTTGGGTGAACATGGAAGAGACCTAAATTTCTCAATGCCTTGGGTCATCCCCAAAAGGAAAAAACAAGAAAAATGAAAAGATAAAGGTTTAGACATATAGAAGAATGTAGATACAAATAGAGGAATGAACATGAAGAGAGGTACATCAAATAGAACAGTATGGGGAGATCACATTATGCACATGCAGTCACACAAAGAACTGCATGAAAAAGAAAATAAAACAAAAGACTAGTAAGGCACATGTGATTCAACCTATAGCAGGTCGTCTACATCCCAATCTTGATCAGTATATATGCAGAAGGTGGATAACTAGCCAAAGGGACAACATCAAGTGCCAAGCTAGGACAAGGCTATCTAACCCCTTGCCCCCACTAAGTGCAAGAAAAGGATGAGCCGAGATGATTGATGAGAATGAGCTCCTTGTAATGAAGAAAATGATTTTAAATGAATGTTAAACATGCAATAGTGAGTATACTATGATCCTACAACTATTACATGGCAAGGAGCAAAGCACATGCTTTAAGTCAAGATGGATCCCTAGGGGATCTAAATTTATTCAATAATTCCTATGAAGGATGACCATTATTGGTGTGATGTCCAAATAATATATGATAGGCACAATATGGTTCATTATAATTAGTTTTCTTTTTGGTTATATTTTCACGTTTAGGCAATAATTCGATTAATCCCTAAAGTAGAAGAGTGTAAAAGGCATTCTTAGTCTTGGATATTTGTAATAGGTCATGGAAACATTCAGGAAGATCATACATCTCTTGTAGCTAAAGTTTTTTATGGTCATGTAGTTTCAACTTCTTCTTTGGTTTGATAATTGTTTGCTCATCACTTTCATCTTCTAATTGCAAGGTATTTCCTTTTCAGAAAAGGAGGTGTTAGGAGTGGTAATGTGATCAAAATTTGTGCTTTCTTTTCTCTTATGTGTGGGAAATGTATTGGAAGCTAGTTGAGGAGGCAAATTGTTGTTAAGGAGATGGACCAGGGTACATATAAACTCTATTCCTTGTTCATTCTTAAGCATCTTTTGTATGTTCCCTATGAGAGGAAGGGCATTAGTAGTAATAGGTTTGGTTCTCACAAAGTCTTGCAAACTTTTTTATTCTTCATTTATCTTTAATGCATTTTGCAAGACACTAACAACCATTGTTTCAATATCATGCACTTTAGTTGTGGACCTAGGGAAGTCATTGGAAATGAGGTATGAAAGCTAGGATCCATAGTTGGTTGATTAATATCAACCTTATGAGTGAAACAGTTGGAGAACCCAATATCCACAGTGAATGGTGTATCGTGGGATGACATGAGTCTCAAACTATGTCTCACAACAGTATTGCTAATATGACACCAAGTTATGAAGCTCATACAAGTTTCACAAAATCAATGTACACCCAAAATGGATAAAAGGTGAAATGCAATGAAGTAACCCAGAATGTAAAGTGCAATGCAAATATGTAAATGCAATTTTCAGCTTCTAAACAAGATAATTTTCTGATTATGCTATGCAAAAACCTGAAAATGATGTCTTGTAAGTGCAGTTTTGAATTCACACAATGCACTAAATTTATCAAATGAAGCTTAATATGATCAATTTTAAGTAAAAGAAATTCTACAAACTAAAACAAAATCTAAAAACAACAAAATAGAATACAAAAACAAATGTTTTCATGCCCAGAAATTTAGGAAATAACCTTGATCAAGGACTCATTCACCCTTGGGCGAATGGGACCTAGCTTAGGGTTTTTTTAAATATTTTTACATATTTTTGAGTTGATTCTTGTGGTTTCTAGATTCTAATTTAAAATAGTGAGTTACAGTTTTATTTTTCTATGAAATTAAGGTTGAATGCAAATGCAAATTATGTCAAAATGACAAACTAGGAGACCTAATTTGATGTACAATTTTGATTCAATTTTTAAATGCAAATGAATGATGATGCAATGCTATGTAAATGATTTGAAAAATGACTAATCTTTTTGTATTTTTCAAATTTTAAGAGATGCAAACATGCAATCTTAAAACCCTAAATGAAATGCAAACTAATATGAGCTAAACAACCCTAAATGAGATTCAATTCAATGCAATGCAATGCAAATGAATGCAAGATCTAGATCTAGGGTGAAAATAGACTCCAAAATTAGAAAAATGTAATGATCAAACTCGGGTTCACCAAAATGAAATAAAGAAAAATAGGTGTGGGGGAAATCAAAATGGGATTGAACCACTTAGGGACCTATTCTTCCTCAATTCATTAGGAAATGAAATCGCCACCTCAAATTGACTAACAACCCTTAGGTGAATCAAATTAAGGTGAGAATCTATAGATTTCCTTTTTTTGCAAGGACGGGGGTCCTAGTCAAACAACACTTTGGGGAGAAAAAATAAAAATAGCAAACTAACTCTAAAATGCAATATACAACTTGGAATAGCTAGATGAGACTCAAAATAAGCAGAACCAAAAATCAAATCACATATCAGAGAAGGGTAAGATGATGTGTACCAGTCACTAAAAGTCAGTTGTTGAAGCTGATCTATGACTCATTCTCCCAAGGGTGAATGGGTCCTAAGTTAGGGTTTGTCTGCAACTTTTGAGAGCCTCTGCTACAAATTTGAATCCTTCAATTTGCCCAGGTTTCAAGTTTGAAAAGCTAGAAATAATTTGTGTAAGTGAGTTTCTATGAGATGACAAATTTTATGATAACTTTTGCAACTTTGCCAAATTCTCCAATTTTTCTCTTCAAGAGATCTTCAAAATTTCTTCCACCTAAATCTGCAAGCACAAATTACGAGGGAATTTTTTTTTGTTTTTGGTGAATGGGGGTTTGCTTTGGTCAAACCCTGTTTTGGTAATCAAACCTTGAAATGAAACAAAATAGTATGAAAGGAATGATGAATGAACAACTCAATGTCACAACTCACCAAACCCTTGAATAAACCCTAGAATTTAAATCTAAAAACTTGCGTGAAATGGCTTCAATGTATGTGGATCTTGAACCTTGTATCTTAACTTGAAATAATGCTTTGAAAACTTGAATGGATCATGAAACCTACATCATCATATTGACTCCAATAACATGCATGACACAAGAAGAATTTGACATGACAATTGGATCTTGATTGCTACAATAAATCTTCAATAAATCTACCTTTGAATGCCTTGAATTTCTCTTGAAAGTTCTCTTGATCTCATAAAATTCTCTAGGTGAAACATAGTGAAATGACCTTATATTTATAGATATGCATCCTTAATTTCCTAAAATTTAAATATCACAAGCCGACATCTGAACATGGGTTTGAATATGTTAAAATACCACCAAAAACATAATTTAAATTTAGGTCCTAGGTCTATGGGAGGACCCATTTTCCCATGGGTGAATGGATCCTAGGTCCCTAACCCTAGGACACACATTGCACAATGAGAAGTGTTATGTTAAGGCATTAATGAATGCTAGATTTCCTCTTTGAAAAATGAAATTAAATAGGCTTCAATTTGAATTAAAGGGGCGAATTAAGGAAAATTACGCTCAATTAATTAAAGGAGCCCTAAATAAGTGTGAAAGTGTAAAGAGGTACACTTTACAACACCAAAAATAAGACACAATTAAGTCCATTTTAATATTAGTTCCAAATTAAGTGTGAAAATATAAAGGTGTAAATTTTTCTACACTACACTATTACATTTTTTGTTCTTAATACTGCCAATATAACCCCCCCTTTTCAAAATTATGTCTTGTCCTCAAAACATGCCAAATTGAGTTAATTTGTAGGTAAGATATTCTTGTATATTTCTTTCAGTTGAATGAATGTGCTACCACATTGAATTTTTGCTTGTTGTAACATTTGTACTTGTGCATTTATTTGTGTCAAAATTCGTTATGCCTCTGGTACTGGTAGGGATTGGTATTTTCTAAGCCTCCTTCTTTGCATCACCAATGAGGCTAGTAGCGTGTGCAAACCTTAGACTTACTACTTCCCTTAACTATCTAATTTGGGCTTTTATTACTTCTCTTTGGTCTAGAAGCTATTGTATTTGAGTATGTAGGGCTTTTAACTATGGACTTACCTTTCCATCCTTATCTTGCATATAATCATAGGTTTTGGCCACTTATAGGATTTTTTTTCTCAATTTGATTTATCTTCCCCTTCAAATTCTTAATTAATTTTCCCATTATAAGAAAAATTGAAATAAAGTGTCAATATTATCTCATATTTTGTAAAGTTTCAATCTCATTCTCTAATTATGTGTGTGTGGATACACATTTTTTATTGACTTCATCCATCATATTTTTATTCAATTCAGCTAGCTTAAAATTTAATCTTGTTAGCTTGATTGTCCATTTCCATTTGGGCTCCATCTATTAGGTATTTGAGTTATTGTGCCAACGGTAATTTTTTATCTACTTGTAATAATGGTAACTTATTTTGAATGACCAATACAAGAACCTTCAGCTATTATGTGCTATCAAAATGTTTTAATATTTCCTCTCTTACTGTGCTATAAAAGATATCACCCAAGTAGAAATTTTGTAATGGTGAGAACCCTGATAAATCCACCTGTGCTCTTACTATTGGTAGTTGTAGTAACTATGGTGGAAAAATAGGTTGAATCTATTTTTTTGATATAATAAATCCTTGATGGAATGCATTGGAGAAGTTGTGGTAGATGATGATGGCCTATTTGGTGATGGAGGGGATGTATATGGTGGGTCTTGAGCTCTACTAATTGGTTGATTTCCTATTGTTTTTTCATCACATTCTTTTCTTCTTCCAATAGTGTTGTATATGCTTTTTGGGTTACCACAACTGTCTCATTCTTAATTTTCCCTTATTCTCCCTTTTTTAGCCCATCAATGTGTCAATTCTCTATTTAGAGTGAAGCTCTATAGCTTGTATATGTGTCAATTTATCCTTTTATGTAGAGGTCATGTTGGGATATATTTAGTCAATGACTTATTTTCTTATTACCTCTTCTAACTCCATGAATTTTTCTCTCTTCTTATAGATAATGGAGGCTAATGTATTTGAGAATGTGGCAATAATATTCTTCAAGTGTCGGTGGACACCTAGGTATATACCTAATTATGGATTCTTCTTATGTTTTCTTGGTTCTTTGGTCCCATTTCATTATACAAATATACAATATTCTTTAGTGTATTCCTATTATGTAGGCCACTTGTTAGGAGATCCACATCTAGGGGATCTTTTGTCTTTCTTTCCTCTAGTGACTCAACGTTAACAATAGTTTTTTTACTTCTCCTTGTTCTTTTTAGGGGTTTTTCTACTTCTTCCTTTATTTCTTCTCCTACTTCTTGAATGATTTTTCATGTTACCCCTTTCTTTTTATGAAGGGGAGTCAAAATAATCTTTTGAAGAAGGCTCTTTTGAATCTAACTCCTCCGCTGATGATTTCAAGGATTTAATGCATTCCTTTGCAATGGGTGGGTTAGGAATTCACACTGGTATTTAAACCCCTCTCTCTCCATCTTTTGTAATGCTTGTATTTTCTTTGGAAACAGTCGAGTAAATATCCTTCTTCATTTCTGAACTCATCTAGACTAATATCTCAGATACTTCCTACATTGATGGATCAATTTGTGGAGATTTTAGAGTACTTAAAAATGGTAGGCTTTGTTATTATTGTTTCCTTGGAGACCCCACACTCAATCTTCTTGATCTTTAGGACAGAGAGGTGTTGTATTCTAGAGGTTTAGGTTTTCGAATACATCATTTCTCATACAATTTTTCCTTATTTTTCTCCTTGTTCTCTATTGATTTTTTCTTACTTAGATTGTCCATGAATTATTTATATGTGATTAATTTCTTTGTGTTGGGGTCCTTTGGAAACTTAAGTAGTGTGACTACATATGCATCAATTTTTACATTTCTATCTTCATATGGAATTTTTGAGACATCCTTAGTTATATGGCCTCCATTAACATCGTAAGAAAACTGCTCCCTATATTGCATCTACTATTGTAGGGTTTTGAAAAACCCCAATGAGTTGCAGTGAAGGAAGTTGCATCTTTGAAATGTTTGACACGGTCATTGATTTGTGCAATTATAGCCCTAGTGGTTTCCTAGATTTTGCTCGTAAATATTGGAAGTGCATTCAAAAATTAGAAAGATAAAAAATGATTAGGGTCCCATACCTGAACTAAGGCTGGAAGTTCTTTGTTGAATATTTTCCACTAGTTCTTGCAAGACCTTGCAGAGATCTATGTCTTTCCCATTTAGTATCATTTGATGTGCAACATGTATGGAGGTCACCATGGAAAATTCTTCATGATTTGTATAATAAAATTTATATGAAATTCCCATTGTTGTATATTGCATGATTGAGTTAATGTTTTTTATTACATCTAAGCTCTTGCCATCATATGTTACACTAGTTAACTCCTTGAATTTGTTATTATTGATGACCTTATTTGGTGAAATATCTCCTTGTACTTTGAGCCTCATTACTACTTATATTGTTTTCTTTGTGGTGTTGTATGGTTTATCCATGTACATGTATTCATCATGAATCCTACTCAAAATTATTCTTATCCAGCCCTCTTCTTTTGAGAAGTATGAAAAGATTTTTCACACATCTAATTTTTTCTTCTCTTCCTATTGATATTGTGGTAAGTAATCTATTTTCATTCACTAGAGTAGTGTCTTCCAAAGCTCGTCAAATTTTGTATGATTAGTTTTTGTAAGAGGTGCATGCATGTATTTTTGTATATCCTTTGTGTAGTAACATCTGCAAGAACTTTTTGAAAAGCTCCATTTGATTCCACTTTCATTTCCTTATATGCAAACTTCTTGTATTTTGGTCTAGGATTTTGGGAGATATGTATGAGAAATAGTGTGACAATTTTTATAGAATGTGTGGTAAAGGTTAGGTCACATAAATGAGGGTTAGGGTTTCACTGCACCAATGCTTAAGTTGCACGGAGGAGAAAGTGTTCAAAAAATGAAAACCATAAGTGAGGAATAATGAGAGGTTGTGTGGGTTAATAGGTAGCTAACAATGGTAAGTGCATTAATTACTCTAGTTGTTTTCTATCTTCCCATGCTTTTCTCACCGTTAGCTTCCTACAACTTATTTTAGGTAGGTTACTTTTTGTTTACCTATAATACATCTATGGTATAGTTATGATACATATAATACAAATGAATTTTTATTGTGAAAATTGGTGGTAATGTTTTGATCTTGCATCATTGATACAACATTATAAAAAAAATTCATCAAGTTGTATTACTCTAATCGTTCCAATGTCTAGTATATCATCAATGCAATATGGGCCCAACCATCTTACTTTTAATTTTCCTTGTTCCTTAAACAATACTATCATAAAGTATTGCCATTCTTTTTGGAAATTTTCATGTTTCAAATTTATGTCATGTCAAGCCTTTTCTCTGTTCCGCCCCGCATTTTGATGGTAAACAATTAATAATATTTTTTATGGTAAACAACCAATAATATATTTGAAGGTAAGTAGTACTTAAGAGAAACTAGATTTTAGTTTTGATGTGTTGAAGATAGGATCTCTAAAGTGATATAAGTAGACACGATAATAGACCTTAAATATGAGGCTACAAGTGGTAAAGTTATACTTTTTGAGATGCTACCAGTACATACAATGAAGGGAACTGAATGTATAGATGCACATATTGATAGTAGAGAATTTGTAGGGCTAAAAGTTAAAGTAAATAGTGAGTGGGTTTCCATAGGAGAGATGATGCTAGTAGTGATAGCATATGATGACAACACAAAGGTATTGTTAAAAAACATAATAAGTGAGAACCAACTAATATTTTGATATGGAGAATTAAATAGAATAAGAAGATAATTAGGAGTACTATGAAGTGGAAGAAAATGAGCACCCACAATTCAATAATGGGTGCTTAACATGGTAGATACCAATCACTATAATATTGTAGTATAAATTGGTGGCAAGAAAGAGGAGCTAATTGATAGGTTACTTGAGATCATAATGCAACCAAAATTGAGCCTAGGAAATTACTTTACACCCAAGAATCATGAGGTATTGGAGTAGCCAATACCTAAATTAAAATTATAAGATAACTTCTACAAATAAATTTTATGAGCACAACAAACCAAAATCTATCATAAAAGAGAATGAAAAAAATACAATGAGGCTCCTTGTATAAGTAGGACGAGGAGGAAGGTAGGTAGGATTGGAACACTAACTAAACCTCCCAAAGTGTGATAAATTTTAAAACACTTGGGGCAAGTGCAATAACATGTGTGAAGTCCCTATGAAGTGAGAAAAATGAGAGAATAATCATTAAGTGAACTCAAGAAAGGTGTGGATAGGTCTAACTTAGAAACTTGAAGATTAGCTAACTAGATGTATAAAGACTTTACTTACACTAACACACCACTTAAGTACAACTTAGGGAGAATAAATACAATTATGATGGGTCTCATTTATTTGGCCATGTTAAGTACCCATGCATATATTTCTCATAAGTGGAGTAAACGAGAAAACTCAATGGGAAAAAAATCATCTCCAAAAGAGAAAATATGCATAAAAAATATATAAGCGAAGAAGTAGGAGGACTCATTATGAACCCCCAAATGCTACTTCCATCATAAAAGTACAATAAATATTCCCCCAATAGTCTAGAGAAAAAGAGAGACTATGGAACCCCCTTATAAAATGTGTTATCCTATAATGTATGTTGGTGCACAATGAAGAATGAAGAAGGTGGTTCATGAATGTCAAACAAAATTTCTCCCCTTGGGAAGAAACATAAGTATAGACATATTCATGAAATCTTCCCATTTGAGAAGAAAAATGTAAGTCTTTGAAAGCTACTCATATAATCCAAATGAAAGATGATATAGAATAAGATCCAAAGATGGTAATGTGGGGACAATTTTTTTGATGTGATTGTAATCAAAAGTGTCTACAAACTCTATAATATGAGACTCACTGAACAATTTTAATATTCCTATCAAGTAATCATCCTAAAAAATACATTATAAACACAAATATGAAGATCATGTTATTTTAAACCATTTGAAACCATAGATGTAACTTAACACTCAATTATAAAGAAGTAGAAGAAAAGGGAGATATAATATCAACACACGAGTTGAGAATTGATGAGGAGAGGAGAAATTCAAGGTCAAAATAACCAAATTGGATCTCCTTATGCATGATAGTTGTATCAATGACACCATCACTCAAATAATCATCAAAATTAGTGAAACCAAAGAAGGAAAAGGAGTAAAATCTAGAATCATGATCAAAATATCTAATATCAATAATGTCTCTACTCTCCCATATGGTCACTAAATTTGGTGTGACATCAACTAATTTTCCCATCCTACTATATGTAATTTGATAAATGGATAGGAGATTGCTTTACATGGAAGGAATATATATAGTACATTATTAAATGTACCTTGACCAATATCAATGGTAATTTTTCCATAAGTTATCACATATTTGTTATTACCCATGAGAATTGGTGGAAATAAATAGGGATCATATGAATAAAATAATTCTCATGATGTAACCATATGATGCAAAGCTCCAAAAATAAGAAGTTAATTTTATGTTGTAGGATTTCTAGAAGAAAATAATGCCATTCCCTTTTTCTTATTTAAATTTGATTGAGATGGTGATGGTGAAGGAGATGAGGAAGATGCACCATCGTTCCTTGGTGGAGGAAATTTTATGTGTCTCTTTTGAATAAAATGGATTAATTCATCAATTTCTTTTATATAACATTGGTGTTGTTCATGCCCAAGTTTCTTGCAATAACTAAATATGGGCCTCTCATTATTAATTTTTTCACTTTTGATGAGGAATATGTATCTTGTGGAGGTTGTGGTTTTGGTTCATTATCTAGATAATTATTTTGTTTCTTTTCCTTATTATTTGAAGCCTTTTGATTCATAGCAACAAGAGCTTAATGTTTTGTAGACTTAAAAGTACCCATTTGAATTAATTTATCACTCCTTTGTGAGAGAAAAAAGATTAAGAAGTGATGGTACATTAAATTTACTTCCAAGATAACTCTTTATAGCATAAAAAGTAGAAACAAATACTAAATAATTAAGACCTAGCTTTGGTAGAACACTTGATACCAATTGTTAATCTTTCTTTTCTATTCCACATTGCTTGAGTTGGAAGCTTAGTTTTAAATTGGTTTTCATGAAGAAGTCTTGAATTGTGTTAAAGTCACTTGGATTGAGACATTGGTTCATTCACCAATTGTTTCCCTCTCATTGCATCTTTCTTGCCAAACATATTTTCCAATATAGTCCATTTACCATTAGGTGTTGTAGTATATTCAATGTGAAAGAGAAGGCCTATAGAAATTGACATACTTAGTGTGTCATAGGTTTCATCACATCTATTCTACCATTTCCTTTTTTCAATGTTTGTTTTTTGTTTAGGTTCCATTCGGACCATTGTGATCCTATATAATTCCAACATTACATTTTATGCTTTCACTCATAGAAATTAAATAGAGTTAGAAATATCAATTTTGTAAAATTAGAGACAAGAAAAACATAATGCAACCCTATGATCTCAAATTGTATGTTTTAACATACAAAGATTTTTTATTTTTATTTTTGTTAAAGAAGGCTTATCCAAATTTAAATTTTACATGCATAAATTGAACCCTTATGATTTTCTAATAATTTTTGAAAAAAAATGGCAATTTTTTGATAAATAGTCTAAAAATTATCTCCTATAAAAAATATACAAAAAAATTGACTTCAAAGGCCTAAAAATCACAAAAGGTAATATAATTTCCTAAAATAAACTATACCACATCAAAGTGGACATAACCAAATTTCCACCAATTATTTAAACTTAATAAAAATAATGCATGGTTTGAAATTTATGGAAAACATAAAAAAATCTACCCCTTTTTTTGCTTAAAGGAGGTAGGGTGGTGTAGAGGAGGTGCCCTAGTGGTAGAAGGTCAAAGCTACTAAAGGTGTCACTTGTGGTGGAGTGGTGGTGGATGTATACAATGGTGCCACTTGTTTGGGTGCTATAAGATAGTATCATCACTCCAACAAAGGTGGTGATTATTGATTAGATGATGGTAGGTGGGGTTGTTTACAAACCATGATCAAGATTATTATCAATGAACAAGTTGTAAATTACAAATACAAAACTTCTAGGATGAAATGCTACCAAAGAAGTGTGGGGAGGTAGTGGTTCCTCTGACTTAGTTGGAAACAAAGCCTTGAAATCACACACAATAAAAGAAATGCTCAACCAATAGAGAAATATGTGAGAGAATGTTGAGTGGTCATTGATGGTATCAAAACATGAACCACAAAGAAATCCTAATCTATTGAGAATGATTTGTGGTGTATGCACATATATTGTGAGAAGAAAACCCTTAATGGTGACACTAGTAAAAAATAGATACCAAAAAAAAACTTGGGTTGAATAAAAGCTAGGAAAAAATCCACATAAATGAATCATGATAAAAAAAACTATAGAGGGTAGTAGAGCCGAGGGCCCTCTCTACATTTTTTTTCCTTTTTTTCCAAAAAAATGTGTACACATATGGATTTTTGTGTAAGGTATGATCAATACATGAGGCAAAAAAATTGCAAAAATTCATTATCACCAAATTTGATAAAATGAAAGGCTATCTTTTATTTCTTGAGTCTTCTATACTTAATAATAATGTATATTTGGATCCATGATGTTATAATGATAAGGATGAATGATGGATTCACTAAAATTTGGGAAGAGACATTCTATTCCTAGCTCTAATACCATATTGAAGCAATTGATATTTGATTATAAAATCCAAGATAACTTCCACAAATGAATTATGAGCACAATAAGCCAACATTTGTCATAAAAGAGAATAAAAAATATACAATGACCTTCTTGTATAAGTATGACAAGGTGGAGGAAGGTAGGAGTAGACAATTGACTAATCCTCCAAGAGTGTGAAATATATTTGAACACTTGGGACAAGTGTAAAGTCCCTATGAAGTGACATAATGAGATTATAACCCCTAAGTAAACTTAAGAAAAGTGTGAATAGGTCTATCCTAGAAAATGAGATTAGCTAATGGGTGAAGCCACATAAGTGGTTTACAATTCAAGTGAGGAAGGAAAACTCACAAAAAATGACCCCAAAGCAAAAAAAGTTATTTTGGGGGTTCAACGGGTTAGCGAACCTTTGAGAAAAAAAACCCAAATGCATAGCAAAGGGTTTCTTGAAGGGGTTCGCTCGAACTAGGGTTCGGCCGAACCATGGTTCAAGCGAATCCTTTGGGTTTGGCCGAACTCATAGGGGTTCGTTCGAACCCCCCTTGCCCCTCATCCCCCTGCCAAGACACAGAAAAAGTCAATTTTTTTATGCTTCAAAGCTCGGGTTGAGGATGAAAATGGAGGAGTCTTCAGAAACCCATTTGGAATTAGGTAGGTCTCGGAATGAGCTATCCAAAAAATATAATATTAATATCTTTTGATTTTATTATGTATTTGTTTTTTTAGTTTTATTAAACATTGGTTCTTCACCGAAAATGAAGGTCTCTGTTCTGCACATGTGGAAAAATAGTATATTATCAAAAAAAGTTTGAAAAATATGAGTGCACCAGATATTGAAGTCCTTGATCCAATAAAAAAAATAAAATTGAATTTGATATATACAAAAAAAGTTATGCGTTATAATCGAATTGTAATTGGTTTGACTTCAAACTTGATTAAAAAAAAAATTCAATAAAAACTATCTAACTAGGTGGAAGCACTAGATAAGAGTTACAAATCTAAATTTGAAAGAATTATAATTTTATCCTTCATGGAAAAAAAGTTATGCATTATAGTGCGTCACTTTTTGAAAATGTATTTTCTAGAAAAAACCATTTTCGTGGGAGATGGAAAAAGGAATGCAATATGATTCCAAAAAAATTGAAAAAAATATTTTTAGAATCTACAAAGAAAATGTGAGACTCTAGTTTACATCATCTTCAAATTCCTCACGGTGTAGCCCCTATAGGTGCCCGAATGTGAAGATTTAGTTAAAAATAATAATTTAAGTGTCCAGTTTGGCCAAAAATTGTAAACCACTATTGTGGGATCACCCTAATTGGATGCACAAAGAACATATTGACACTAATATCATGGTACACGATATTAAAATGAAGGTATGAAAGATAAATGTATGGATGGAGAAGTGATAAGTGTAGTTGAGGAAAATAAACGTCCTTGGAAATCTATCACTAAGTTAAGATTCATGTTAAATATTTTCATCATAATAGCAATAGATGAGTTTTTGAAGAATTATGAGAGAAGGAATGATATGGACCTGTGAACCAAGATCCCTCTAAAACCTACAAAACAAAAGAGATAAACATATTGTAAGATTGAAATGCAAGTTAGAATCTAAGTTCCTCAAGAAATCCATTTATCAATGCTCTAAATAGGAAAATGAAAGCAATACAATGAGAAATCAACAAAATAGATTAAATCCTATGGAAGCAATGTAAATTCTTGATCTCTTGAGGGAATTGGTGCCAATTTGATGTGAAAATTGGCCCTTTCCCAACTCCAATGCTAGCTTTGATGATTTGATGAAGATTGTGATCCACTTTGATGAATATTGATGAATGCTCCAAGATAAAACCTGCACAACCTAGCTATAAACTCAATGATATGGATAAATATTGCTAAATATTTGAGTATAGTAAGTTTACTCAATTGGTGGATGAATAAATTGAAGGATGAGCTCTTCATTTATAGAATGCAAGAGTTGAAGATTGAAAGATAGGATGAATGTGGGATGAAAGATAAGCCAATGACAAAGTGCCACTTGTCAATTTGTGAGTGGATGGAGAATGTGCAAGTTTTGATGATTGTGCCAATAAATGCATATTTTTGAATTTCAAATTTGTTGAAATGACTTGCAAGAGGGAAGGGAAAATGCAATAAATGCCACTTGGCTCAAGGCAAAGGACATGTAAGATGGAGTTATTGCCTTGTTGGATGTACATGTCAACTTGGAATTTTTGAATTCAAATTGAGAGAATATTCCAAAAAGATGCCTTGTGAGGAAAATAGAGATTTAATAAATGAATTAAATCTATTTTCATGTGCAACTTGCATTATCTAGAGGATGTGACATGAGATGAGATTAAATTAATCAAGGGTTAATTAATTTAACAGGAAATTAGATGATGTGACCTATTTGACTCAAATTTATGGATTTATTTTAAATCAAATAAGAGAGGAATATGACAAAAGATTAATTAAATAAGGATTTTGATTTATTTAATTAAAAGAGACGGTGTTAGATTAAATCAAATAAGGTTTTGATTTATTTAATTTAATGGATAGACTTTAGAGATTTAATCAAATAAATTGATTATTTAATTAAATAGAGATAATTAGATCAGATGGATTGATTTAATTAACAGAGATTGACTTAATTAGATAAAATGATTTATTTAATTAAGAGACGAATATTGATGAATTTAATCAGATAGGGGAATTTGATTAAATGGTTAGACCAAGGGATAATTTAGGATGAAATGGTATTAGTAATCGGAATCAGATGCGCAATGCCAATCAATATATTTTCCATGTCTACAGGACCAACATGAAATGGATGTATTTACAAGGTCCCTACAAGAGGAGGGATGAGTTTGGAGTTGAAGGTCCATTTAGCAATTACAAGACAACTACACATTTGGTAATGCTCTCCAACCAATAACCACATGTGTAGTATTTCTTATGTTTTTAAAGATGGAGTTTTATTCACCTCTCACCTATCACTGAAGAATGTTGATTTTGCAAGGAGAAGAAGGATACTTTGGTCATGTAATGATAAGTGGAAAATTGAATGCATCAAGAGGGATTTTGTAAAAAAATAACATCAACATTTTATGCATGAGAGTGCAAAAAAAGAGTGGCTTATGCTAAAGACACATAAGTGGAAGGAAAGATTTAAGAGTTTAGTTGTATGCTTGCTTTTGGGTAAAAGTACAAAGTCATGTCAAACTTTTATAAAAGAAACAATCAATACTAATTTAACTTTTAATCTTGAATCACTAGAAAGTGAAATATATGTTTTGAATTTTAAAATGATGTAAACTAACAAAATGTATACTTTTTAATATATTTTATGTTTGTATTTTTTTTAAATAAAAAACTTATTTGAATATGGTTTTCTGTGAAATAGAAAATATAATTTAGTTGTTGATAAATACTAAAAATTGAAGTTATATAGGATGTCACTATTTATATAGTAATTTTTTCTTCTTTTTTTTTATATATTTATAACTTGAAACTTTAGTGCATGGATTTATTTTTATCCCATTTTGATAAATATATATTTTAAAATTAATATAATTTTTTTTGTGTGCTAAAACTATAATTGTTTCCATGGGATGTCACCTTTTGTCTTATATATATCATCTTGACATAAAATCTTTTCTTTAGTGTGCCATTTAAAAAATAAAAATAAAATAAATTTTAGTATTATTTCTTAACACAATAATCAACCTTATATTTTGGTGTTGATGACATACTTTTACTAAAAATAAAAAATATATAAACAATAATTAATCTATTAAAATAATTATATTTTTTAAAACTACACTTATAGATCTACAAAAGGGTATTATATAATTTAAAATATAATTACAAGAACATGAGTAAACATCAAGTTTTTAATTTTTTTATTTTTTTTTTGGTAAATTGTCCCTAAAGTGGTGCAAAGTATGCATGTAGTGGACACTTCCATTGGAAAAGTTGTGGTTCATATTTAGCTTAACTAGAATGAATCTAGCTAGACCATATGTTTGACCCAAATTGATATTTAGTTGGAAATGATTAAATTCACTTGTGTTGATAAGTTGGCCAAAAGTGTGAAACAATATTGTACTTTTACCTTTCTAGCAATATAATCTAAGAACTATAATCATAATTTTGGCAGTGATTAAGGGCTCATAGTTTTGTAACCCTAATAGTTTGATGTAGGGGCATTGTATCATGCCAATCTACTACATTTAATTATTCCAACCAATAATTTAAATTTAAAATTTAATCACTTGATTTCCTTCGAATCATTTAGCCAACATGGCTTAGTTGTATTAATGCCTAACTAGAACAAGTACATGAGGTTGGTGACTTCAAAAATTTCCTAAGCTATTCTTTATGGTTAAGGTAATCTATTTTGACACTCAAATGAAGATTTGAGTACCATAATTGAACTAAAATCATAGATTGACACATTTGGTATTTTATGGGGACAATTTTGGCACTTAGACCAAGGCTTAGGGTGATTTTAAGAAAAAATGGAGAGGGAAGAAACATAAGAGGCATATGAAAAGCTTAAGGGAAGGATAAGAAAATTAGAGAGAGGGCAAGAGATGCATATAACACAGAAAGAATAATTGAGGTCATGTGTAAGGGAGTTAAGGAAGAAGCATGAGAAAATGAAAAGAAGAGAACACATATAAATTATTTTATCTTCATGCTAAGAGTAGCTAGAGGCAAGCATTGGAGGAGGAATCCAGATTGTATTTTGTTGTAAGATGTGTAAACAACAAAAAGAGTAGGAGAATGTTAGTTTTTAAAGAGGTTGCCTCTAGTGCTTAAAGAGGTTGCCTCAAGTCTTAAAAGACATCATACATTATAATAAGAATAGAAAATCACATTGAAAATAGAGGAGGTTGTAAATATATGCTCATGCATTTTCATTGACAATATTTTCAATTTAACAAAAGAAAAAACCTTCATTTAAAGTATTCCCCTAATTTTGCAATGTGTATGTGATTTTGTCTCAATCCTTCTCATGAACTTGTTTGATAAAATTAGTTGCTCGTGAGATTTATTTCGCAACAACAATTTTATGAATACTGTTAGTTTCACCTACAACAAGTGATGATTTTCTATTAGGTTATGTGAGTTGTTTTCAACAACATAGCCCACCATCCTTTGAATCTACAAGTGGTTATATGAGTTGAAAGATAAAAAAATAGGGCATCAAAAAGGTGTGACACCATAAAATTTGAAAGTTCAAAGTTCAAATCCATAATTATAGAAATATCATGGGTCGAATCTACATCCATATATCTAATCTAGGTTGATGAAAAATAGATTGATAAATTGAAATTAATATCTTAGACGAGTGATGATATAATAAATATGAAATAATATTATGAACTAAATTCATATAAGAATATACCTCTTAGAAACTAATCATTATATTAAGAATACTCTAATCAAAATATGTAAAGAAAAAAAGTACATATACAATATTCTCCATTAAAATAGAAAGCCTCTACTTTTACAATTATTATAACCATATTTATATAAAGCTCTATAAATTTATATACTATTATATATGGAGCCCTCACTTAACAATAGTCTACATCTACAGTGATTTATGCATGATTGATTAGGACTTGTGGCCTCAAAAGACTAAGAGTTTGATCAAATATAGTATTCAATTTCTTGGTATTCAAGATGATGAAGTGGTCCCAAAAAGATAGTCTCTATCAGAGTCCATTCATTAATCCATACTTCTTGCTTCTTTCCTAAGCATGTCTAAGCATGCATATACATTAAAAGAAAAGAGAAAACAATCATATGATTCTCTAACATTTATAAATAGAGATATATCTAGAGTGCACCTAACTTTAAGGCTTTTTTTTTCCCTAAATGGGCATGCAATATTTAACACCTCTAGTGCTAGGAAAAAGATGAGCTCTAGGTCTCATTGAGGACTCTATATGTAAAGGACTTCAAATTCCACTTTTTAAATGGACAATACCTTTTCTCACCCAGTGCAGACGAATTCAACTTGATTAATTGTTGTTACTTTTAATATGTGAATTGAAAGATTCCACATAGAAGAAATAAATGAGGTTTTCAATGCAAGTGCTATAGATTGTGGAGAAGGGCAAACCTCGTAGGAAAAATATGCCTAGGAGGAGGATAGTCCAAGCATTGGTGGTAAAATAATTGTACAAGGGTGCCCACAAGCATATAAAACCAAATGTCAGAGAATCCAATAAAAATAAACTTGTTTTAGGGCTTTTTCTAACGTGTAGGAACATGTGCATACATTATGTGGACAAAATATATGCTTACGTCACTTTATTCCCAATAAAATTAATATATTGCCCTTGGAATTATTTGCTACATTTTATAGTAGCGTAAAGTAGATTGCGCGGGCTAATGCATAGCCGCCGACGGGCACTGCTTTTTTTTAAATAAATAAAAACTAGTTAATGCTTCTTTATTCTCACTTTTTTTCGTTTGAAAAATACAAAATTACAATTTAAAAAATAATATAATATAGATTTTATAGCAATGATAAAGATCAACATGTATGGTAAGTTGTCTCTATATATGGGAAAAGATTATCAAAATGGTCGAGCAAAAGTGATGAAAGTTTATCTTGTTTATTTAGATATATTATAAATTTGTAAAAGTAAGATAATCAAGTGTTTACTGTGTCAATTTTTTTCAACATTCCGGTTCATATTTCATGATCCATCATCACAATGATATGCAAACAATAAAGAGAGAATCAAAATAACGCAAGATAATTATATTAAAATTTAATATGTTTTAAATAGAAAGAGAAATGATTAGGGTTGTGTATTTTCTAGTGATAAATTATAATAGATGGTAGATAGAAAATTGAAATTATATTAGTGATTAGAAGGTTAAGATAGTGGAATCTAAGAAGGTGAGAATAAGACACAAAATCTCAATAATGACCTTTTTTTTAATTTTGAAGATCTTGTTCTAAGTGGAATTTGATCTATGGTACTTATAATATCTATTTCCTTGTTAATATAATTAGGAAGGAAAAATGTGGTGGTTTTAAAAAAATATTTTGGGACTTGCTATGCAAAGATTTAAAGTCAAGACTTCTTTGTGCTTCCTCAGTCAAGTTTCAATAGTAAATCAACAATAAAAATAAGAATAACATGAATATAGTTGTCAATATTAGTATATGACAAATAGTTTGTTTTACTATATCTTCAAATTTGGAATAGACAAATTTATGAGTGAATTGTCTTAATTGTAGTAAAATGTTTATCAATATATACAACAATTTAAAGGCAATTTAGAGATGAAGAAAGATAAATATATAATCTTATATAAAAAAAAATTAATAATAAATTTAATTTAAAATATGAAAAAAAACAATTATTTCAATAAAATATTAATTTAATATATCCCTTAAAAAAATCCACAAATACGTTAAAAACACATTAATTTCATTAATGCAAAGAAGAAGAACTTTGAGACGTAACCCTAAATTTGAATAACTTTGAGACGTAACCACTTACTGCCCGTATTTTCTAAATAAATAATATAATTTTTAATTTGTATATTTTAAAAATATTAAGCCTATTTCATTATAAAAATACTTCACCATTCTGACAACATTTTACCGTCATCCGGCAAAATCCGAGCTTAGCGGGCAAAGCCCGGAGACTTTTCGATACTGAAGTGTCGGCACGAGCTGCCAACTAGCAAAATGTGAAACATTGTGGCAGTTGTCAAACACCTCTGATTTATGATATTTGTATTTTATTTTTACCTGATGGACAAATTTCTGTTAACGATAGATGTTGAGTGAGTGAGAAGGAATGAATTAGACAGTAGAAAAGTTTGAAACAGTAGTTTTTGTCAGTTTTCTTGTGGATTCCTGGTGGGGATGCGCCCCCTCTTTTTTTTTTAATTACTCTCAAATCAATCCAGTTGGCAATGGCACTCCCCAAATACCCCTTCAATCATTGGATTGTAATCCCAAGATGGGTACTTGACAGATCAATCAAGCTCACCTCTAGCTCAAGCTCTCCCTCTTCTATTTTATATCCATACTGTTTTTTCTTGGAGTTGGATCTGTTGAGGTGAAGATCCCTGTGGATGTGTGTTTCTCAAGTTGAAATCGAGGAGATTCAACAATGAAAGAAACCACGCTTCTGGATTCTGCTGTGTTTCAGCTCACTCCTACTAGAACAAGGTAAGCATCCATCATCACATTACACCCAGATTGTGCATGAAACCGAAATGCGAGAGACCAGATGAGAGTTACAGTAAATTAGATCTGTGTGAGCTCATTGTTGCCATTGTCAATTATACTACTGATTTAACATATTGTAGCTCCTACAGACAACTGATGCATTCAAGTAAGTGGGTTCTGACTTGCATAGAGCAGATAGACAAAAAACTGTCAACGGTTTTAGTGAAAAATTAGCAGATTTTCTTATTCAACTGTGAATTTGCTGGCATTAGGAGACGGGTGGTGATAGTGGGTACCTTGCAGAGAATGCCTATTTGGTCTGTTGGTTAAGGATCCATTACCATGAGGATATCTAAATAAATGATAGAATTAACTCTTAATTGTGCAGAGCAAAGATGGGAACCCAGAAAGCAAAATCAGTTGTAATGCTAAGTGGACTAGATTGAAAGCGACACTTATTGCTGCTTTGCCTCCAAAATACTCAATGAGTTGCCTCTAGGACGGACCTGCAGATCTAATGCTCTGCATCCTAATGCAAAAGGCTCTGTCTCTATAACAGGCAGTTGTAAATATTCTACAGACTCAAGCAGGAATGAAGAATTAAGCTCACTCAGAGCTGGAAACCAATAGTACCTTCAAACACTAGTAATTACTTCTGACTTTATACACGGAAGAAGAACAGCCACCGACCAATGTAGAGCTTTTTTCCCCTACCTAAATCTACAGCCAAAAATCTCCCCAAGAAATTCAAATTGCAACTACCATAAACCCAGCTCTATTCTAATTATGCATGACATCATGGGAGGCATGTATGCCCATAAATTTTCTACTAACTAGCAGTTCTGCCTTTTTCCTAAATTCTTCAAATGTAGCCCTAAGATCTCGTGGTCTTGGGCCTTCCATGAGTTCCATGATACGTCTTCTGCATCAAGATTCAAGCAATGTGCTGAGATAAGGAGATAGGTGGTAATATTGGTCACTTGAATAAGACCCCAGTTTGGTCTTTAGGTTTAAGAATCGATATTCATGTGGAGATCTGATATAGAGTTGGGGTTATATAATTAAGATATTCAGATTTCCACAGTAATCATTTTAGTATATTTGTCTTGAATCAGCTGTGTTGTATAATGTGTCTGTATTTAGAGTATTTTTGTGGTGCATGATTTTGGGGTTGGTTTTGCTAGGTGTGAACTACTTATATCAAGTGGTGGGGTGACTGAGAAGTTGGCATCTGGACTGTTGAAGCCATTTCTATTGCATCTCAAGACAGCCGAGGAGCAAATTGAAAAGGGTGGCTATTCCATTGTGTTGGAGGTGGCCAGTGGAGATGAAAAATCATGGTTTACTAAGGGCACGCTTCAAAGGTATGCAAGCCTTCCTGTAGTTTTTAAAGACCGATTTTTAATGCTGATTGAAGTGAAGAAAAGAAATATGTCACTTTAATTTTGTAGATTTGGTGAAGAGATTATAATTAATGTGGATCTGTCCATTTGAGTAATGAGTGCAATCCGCAGCTTTTGATGCAACCAATTCTTGACAAGGTCTTCAATTGTAATCTATAATAGGTTTGTTAGGTTTGTGAGCACCCCAGAGGTTCTTGAGCGGATTACCACAATTGAAATTGAAATTATACAGATTGAGGAATCTATTAGTGTCCAATGTAATGAGGCTTCTTTGGCGGTGAGCATTCTAAGCACTTTTTCTATTATGCTCTTATGTGCAATTTGTCTTCCATGTACAAAATTAACTCTGTTGATATTTATCCTTCTGCAGGTTGTTGAAAAACCACCTAAATCCAATGCAAATGGATCCACTGAAGGTATGCATATACTGATTGGCCCAAATGGCAAGTGTGCACATTAGCATAATAAGTGACTTGTAGACCATATACCTTCAATTTCCTTTCTGCGTTACCTCTTTGCTGTTGTTTCTTTCCATCTTTGGCTATTTGTTCACTTGAATTTCCCATTCATTCTGTTTGCCATTCGGAGTTTAAAGGCAATGATGATTCCAGATTCCTACATAAACCATTTCCATTTGTTACTTGCCATTTCATTTGTCCATCCACATTAGGCTGGTCACTAGGATCTTTTTAGTTATGCAATAGAATTCTCTGTTTTAGGTTTCTTATCTTGATTGATTGTTCACTTTGCCTTTAGACTTTGTTATGAGTTTTAATTTAATATAAAAATCAAAGATTTGTTTTCCAATCCAAATATCAAGAGTGTCAGAAAAAAACGATGTATTGAACAATAAGTGGAATAACTACCATACCCTTCTGATGAACTGTTTATCACAGGTTATTTAGATCATTATCTAAGACTACTGACTATTGAGTATACTTTCTAAAGGTATTTCTACAGATCAGTTATGGATACTGTGTCATTGTCACTTATCAAACTGGGAACTTAGACAGATAAGCATTTACCTTGTTTCTCCCATGTGGTATACTGGCTTTTGTTTGCATTCAACCCTTTTAAAATTGGGAGCCATGAACATTGTGCTTTTCAATTTGTTGGGCTAGGAATTATAGGCTTTTTGTATTCATAATTCAGGTCTAGACATTTAATGAGAGAGTCACATATTGCTCCTTTGTACAGTAATTAAGAAGTCACCGAAGATGAATTCATTTATCATTCCATTTTCCTAAGGCTTTGGACAGCTTTAAGTGTTCAGCAGGATAAAGGTTATGTAAGAGCTTGTGTACTTTTTTGGAATAGAACTCAGGTAGTCATTATTATAGAAACTTAATGGAGAATGAACATGAACAAATGTTCAACTCCTTGATTGTTAAGTTCAGATGAACTTTATAGATGTCATGCAGCTCAGATATCTAGCTTTAGGGTGGTTTGTGGAAAATAGCCTTCAACATCTCAGACCTCTTGTATTTGATATACATTGGAGATGATCATTCCCAACTTGTATAGTTCCATAGGTTTTGGTTTTCAATGCAATGGCCAAACCCCAAAACATAGCAACTGATGATAAACTTGTTAATTTACAAGGGAAACATATAATAAGGTGCACATTGAAGGATTTTGACAATGCTACTATATTTGACGGTAATTGTTGCCAAGGAATAGTTTTATGCTCTAAGTTAGTTCCATATTGTTGAATATGAATATTTTAACAATATCAAGATCTGCTAGCACCCTCTCCATACTTTTGTAAACATGATCAGGAAAATCATTATCATAGAATATGTATGAAACAAATAGACCCAAAAAAAAAAAGAACTAATCCATTCCCTTGCAAGCAATAGCTAGTCTTAAGCTACCACTTGCAAAATATAGACTTTGTCAGACAGTTAACATGTGAATGACTCATTTCATTGGATAACAATAAAAAAAGTCACAACAATTCACTTGTCTTTTAACTACAAACATGGAAAATTCTCTTCTCAGCACCACTTTTTTATGCCATCTAGTTATCAACTTATCAACGATTTTGTATGCTTTACAGAACTTGTGTTCCTGGATGCAATCAGCATATTCTTGTAATGCTACTACTTCTAATGATGAGGAATCGGTATCTTGTTCTTCATTCTCTATTCAATTCTAACAAACTATATAATCAAACTTTTCAAGTATTGCTATCCCCAGGTCTGTAGTTCAGGTTTTAAACCAGTTAATCAATGGATTGGAGATTGTAATAGGCTCTTCTATGCCTTGAGTCCCCTAAAAATCGACTCTTTTATGTATTTCTTGTTTCTGGATTGACAAATTTTCCAATCACAGCATTTGATTCATATCAATATATCATATTTTTAATGTACATGGTTCAATACAGGGATTTTTGAAAGTATATCTGCTTGCTACTATTGTATGCTCTGAATAAAATATTCTTCTCCTTAATGGTAAACATTACTCTGCAGATCAAGTTCCAAGTTGATAAGGTTGGCTTGATTATTTGCATTTGTTCATTGCCCATAGAAGTGCCCCAGCACAGCTAGCCAGGTCCTACCTGATAGCATTAGTTCAAAGCACCATTAGTGATAGCTAGGTAGACACAACTTGCCTGGAATGTTGTGAATGAGTAGCATTTCCAGTGTTAGGTAATGACTAGTTTACAACTAGAACTGCAGTAATCTCCAAGGAGTGATTCCAATCTAACATTGGAGACAATGGCAAGTTAATGAGCATCGGCAATGCCACCACAATCTGATTTGGGAGACATACTTAAGAATGACAACGACCTGCCTTCCCCGAGCAGTTTAATTCCTACAACTGCATGAGACTCCATATGGCTTCCAACTTTTAATTTTGTCTGGCTATCTTGATAATCCCTTTTGGGGGAATTTATTTTGATATTGATGCTTCTAGTGGTCTTTTGGGAGTTTGAACATATTCATTATTAGGGTTATGTTATGTTAATGTCTTTATTGGAAGGGAATTATTTTTAGGTTTCTTCCTTATTTATATCTATTTCTTGACGTGACACTCAATCTTAAGCATGAGCTCTGTTCATTTCTTTCTCATAGGAATTAGTTATGCCTCATTACTTTGTTACAAAGTCTTCCTTTTCACTATCATTACATCTAATAGCCCATGTTCCACCAAGTTTCTGGGACAGGGATGATAGGGGATGGGGGGATGCGTTTCAGGAATAGATGTTTTGGAGGCCATTTTAGGGGATGGCAAAGGGAACAGCTATTGATAAATAGGGAAATCTCAAATATTCATATAATAACATTAATAAGGCATTCATCATTTACATGATAGATCTTTAATACATAACATTTACAACAAAATGCCCAAAGACTGCAAGTTCCAACTACAAAATGAAAAAAACATAGAAAATATGCTATCAACCCTGAACTACCAAAGAACTTGTGCAATCATGAGCCTATCTCCCTTGTCTCGGAACTGTAGTGGTTGACACAAGCAACAACAAGTTCTTGACTTTGTATTGAGATTGGAAAGGATGCTGCCTCAATAAGACTGAAACCTTTGCCATTATATGTTGCAAACCTGCTGTTTTGTGACTGCAAAAACTACTTAAAGCTGTTGTTTTCAATGATAGAAAATCACTCTCTTGGGATTGAAATACCACCTTGAGAGGTACAAATGGAGCTTGAAATCCTAAGTATTGTTTTGCCTGATTTTATCTTGAAAATTCTGCTATTTTACTAACTGAAATGGCTGAAAACTACTTTCAAATCTTACAAAGTCAACCCTAATAACATGTGAGTTGTGACTGTCATAAACCATAAAGGAGCTTGAAAATTTGTTGTTTTGCAGAACAAGATTTCTTATTGAGTGCTGAGAGTGGTGTGAGTGGTGTGAGGGCCTACAAAAGAACAGTAAAATATTTTTTAATATATTTTGGGCCTTTTTTTATTAAAAATATTGAGAGTAATTGCAAGTGGATGGCTGGCTGTCCCTGGGATGGTCAGGGGACATTGACGTCCCCAACTGTCACCAAGAAATCCCTGGGTTTCTGGGATGTTAAGGCCAATTTTTTTTTTTTATTACGGATGGCAGGGGGACATTGCCAAGGCATCCCCAAGTTCCCGAAATGTCCCCCTTACAGGACATGTCAAAAAATGGTGGGGATGCATCCCTGGGGATTCTGTGGGGAACATAGCTAATAGCTTGTAATCTTGTTTATATCGTGGCAATAGTATTGCATGTAATAATAATAAATATTGATGATTCTGAAAACAGGTGGGGAAGGTTTTCATACCTCTTGCATTTAGTTCCTCAGTTATGCATCATTTGTCTTCTTCCATCATTAGCATTTAGTAATTTTTGTAAAGAACTTGAAGAGCTTCATAAGGGCTTTACTACCATCTTCAGAGCCTTGTTATTAAATTGGAGATCTTGCATTTCACCTTGATCTTATTAAATTGGAGATTTTAATCATTTTATCATACAAACTACAACTATCAATCAAGTTTCTGTGATTTCAGCAAGTACATCAATATTGCAGTCATTGATTTGTTGAATACTTTTGGTCTATATGCAGATACTATGCATTATGATGAAAGTTAAAACATGTCATTCAATTGTGAGCTGTTGTAATAAATTTTGATCTAAACTGTCAAAACAGTTACTTACAGAAATACCACTCTTCAGAAATTTTTATTATTCTCTTTATTTGATATGATGGTTTTGTGTGAACTTGGACAGGCAAAAATATGATGGTTGACTTAAACCTTGAGAGAACAATTGTTCCTTTTAAGGTATGTTCAATGCACATGAAGATTTTATAATTTGCATGAGATTCTGTGTCTACATGATCCATATCCAATGCATAAGTAGCCAATCCGTTATAATAAATATGTGGTTAAAGATTATACATAAGTTTGAGACAGGATCAGCTTATAATGTGGGTGTAATCTTATGTCAGCCAAGAAAAGAATTGGCAAATGATACCCCACCTGTACAAGGAGAAAATTCAAAGTAAGAACTTCAATTCTTTTGCAGATGCTATGCAATGTAATGCAAATGTGCTGCCCTACTGATTTTGCTATGATACAGATTTGGGATATGTATCTAATATCATCTACACATTTCCTTTTGTCAGAGTTCAGCTTTTAAAAATACTGGAGAGTCGAAAAATAGTTTTACAGAAGGAACAAGGAATGGCCTATGCACAAGCAGCAGCGGCTGGCTTTGATAATGAACACATGGCTGATCTAGTCTCATTTGCAGAGTACTTTGGAGCTCTTCGTTTGAGGTAATATTATCTGAATATCCATTGAATTCTATTGCAATAATAGGCAGGAAAATTGGAAAACAAAATGATCTTGAAAATTTTATTTCTGAGATCAAATCAAGAGAGACGGGTTCCATGCACCATGTGCATGATATTTAAATTTACAATTTATTAAAATAATTATATATTATGAATTCACTATTATGCTGATTGGAAGCAAATATGTTTTCTGTGGGTGTTGGAAATGCATCTTGGAATTGAGAAATTTACTGGTCGCATGTGCAACAGAAAATCATGTTTGAACATCATGGAGATGTACAAGAGAAAACAAGAAGCTGGGCTTTGGTTGGAGGAGATGGAAATGTCAGCTATGGAGGATAATTCTGCTTTATCTGAGGTGTCCTTTGCGGGAACTTCTGAGTTCATGCTGAACAGCAACTCTGTTTGTCAGACTAAGATTCATTTTGCCAGTGATGATCCAAGTAATATAAATGAATTGAAACAAACAGCAGGCATGCAAGGTCCAAATGGGAACTACACAAACTTAAGTCATAATAGAGGTATTTGGCTGGCTCTTTTTGCTATGTGAATGAGTTCCTTTTAGCTAATCACTCATATTAATTGTGATGGTTTCTTAACAAGCAGATAATGGGATATCCACAACAGCACATGTTCCTATGGGAATGGCTGGAGGCAATGAAAATATTCAACAGCCTACAATGCCTGTATGGCCAGGTCAACTTCCACAATATGCCCAGAATTTTCAATCTCATATGGTGGGGTCTGGACCTCCAGTGCAAGGCTTTCATGGGCTTCCAGTGCAGGGAATTCAGATTGGTTCTCCATATTATCAAAGTTATTCTGGAAATTCATACTGGCCTCAATTCAATCCTATATTTCATCCACCCCAGAGGTCAGATTCTACTGTGTCTGCAGGCTCAAAACATTATCCAACAGATGGAACAGAAGTGGGAAGCCTGGGAAGTCCGAGATCTGCCCCACAATCTCAAGGTCTTACAGACCAAGGTGAACATTCTGAGCTGGAGAAAGAATGTGAGGTTCGGCCTCTGAAGACCTCAAACAGAAGATCCTCCAACCGATCAGGTAATAAGCACTCTGGCATGGTTGTTATTCGAAATATCAACTATATTACTTCAAAGGAACATGATGGAATATCAGAAAAATCAGAGCCTGAGAGTGATAGTGACCCTGAAATCGTAATTGATCTTTCTGAGATAAAACATAAGAATGAAGGGGGATTTTCACGAAAAAAGGGGTCTCATAATAAATTTACTGAAAGCCATAATTCTAGTGAGAAAAATGGAAAATATGAAGAGAGCACAGACAATGGAGGTGAAGATGACAATTCAAGCTGGCAAGTCTTTCAGACTTGCTTACTGAAAGACAGTGAATCATCACAAAATAAACCAAAGAATGACAGCAACAATGCTATTCATGCAAATGACCGAGCTTCACTTGAGCCTGAAATGGATGTGAAAATTAAAGAACATATGATCACAGAAAATACTGATATGCAAGCGATTTTTGAACTAGAAGCTAACCATGGTGAGTCAGAAATCCGAAGTAGAATGTCACAGGAACCGTGGCTGCTCCCTCAGAGGGGTTATTCAACCTGGGATGAAAAACATGCTGTAATAGGTGCTGAGAGAGAGAAATTATCTATTCAAAAGAAGGCAGTTATAGATGACTCGATTGTAATTTCTGAACAACACAGTGAAATAAAATTAGCTCATACAGATCGACAATGGGATACAGGTGATAATATTGAGCACACAATTAGTAGGAATGATGATCGTTTGCATCCAGGGATACAGCATGGGCAGTATTTAGTGGATGATTCTTTCATGGTTTCAACCAGATCTGCACAACAGGAGCAGGCTAATATTCAATGGAAGACAGAGATAAATATGGATTCCGAGCTTCCATCCATTGGTAAAGGAGATTGTTCTTCCAATGATGTCCCTAAAAATAATTCTGAAACTTCAATTAGCTGGGAGCCAGCTGATTTGTTAATGGTGCCAGAGAGAAATACTGAAAGAGATTCTCTAGGTCAATCATGGCATCCTGCCATAGATAATGATATCCAGGACCTAGTGAGCATTGTTGATCAAAAGTATCCTGATGCAGACCTCAATGGTGATGTGGGGGAGAAAGGCATTCTAAAAATAAATCAAAGTAATGCAAATGTCAAAGAACTGCCTGAAATGAAAAGCAAGGAAGAGCAGTTGAAAGCAGCCGAAGAAGCACTAGCAAAGAAGAAAGCTGACACAACTACGCGGAGTGGGAAAAAAACAAAGGCAAGTCCATTGGCCGAAGCACAATTACGTGCTGAAAAGTTACGTGCCTTTAAAGCTACCTTACAAAAGACCAAAAAAGAGAAGGTATTGTTTGATTTCCATCTCACAATTTCTTTCTGTAAAATATGGAGCATGATAGAAGGTCAACAGCCAGTTTGTTCTAGCTATGTCTTGTTGGTTCATTATTTCAACAACGTTTTTCTGATCAAGACATACAATGCATATTGCTAACAAGATTTGTGTTGGAGAATTTAATGTATTCAGGAAGAGGAGGATAGGAAACGGATTGAAGATCTAAAGATGCAGAGGCAGAAAAGAATTGCAGGAAGAACAAATTCAATTGGAAGTAAATCAACACTCAACAGTCAATCCTCAAAGCAGCAACTAGGGAAGCCTACAACTACTGGGAAGTTATCATTAAGTATGCAAAAGGACCGAGTTTCGACTAATCTAAGCACTGCACGTTCTCTCCCTCGGCCAATCACAAAGATTTCCAATGAAGCAATCAATAGATTGAGTTCACATAAATCAAAGGCATCTGGGGATGCTCTTAGTCAGTCTGTTTCTGCTAGGGTGGCACTCAGAAAGGAAAGTTCTAATGTCTCCAAACAAGTACAATCAGTTGCTCAAGCAAAACAGATTCCACCCAACATGAAGGATAATAGTAACCAACCTGTTCAAAAGGTTTCCACTGGTAAGGCAAATCAGTTGGGTTCCAATGGGTTGAATGTATTGAAAAAAGAAAACAAAGAAAACGGCAGTATGTCTAATGTCAAGAAGAGCAACAACCAAGGTTTAACTCTTCAACAAGGGACAGAAGCTGGAAAATTTAAAACTAATGGCACCATGCCATCTTCAACTCCCTCAGATAACTCTGATTTGAAGAAAAAGTCAGCTGTAGTAAGAAAAAGCCCACAATCAGTAAATACAACAGAGGGTTCCCAAGAACTTCATCCAGATTTGAATAAGAAAGTGGGAAAACAAGCCCTTCCCAGCAGTGGAGGAAGTAATATGGATAATGGTGTTGAAAATATTAAGTCTATAAAAAGTACGGATGGTCAGGCTACAAGTGTACATAATAACAATTGTGGATTACAAATTCAAGGAAATCCTCAGCTTATGAAATCAGACTCCTCCAAGGTAACAGAAATAAAAGACCATGTAAAAGTTTCTGAACAGGATTATGATTCTAGAGTGAAAGAAGATAAGTCAACCAATTCAGGGAATTTTTCCACTCAAAAATCTACCTTTACTAATGTTAAACAGCCTGGAGAGAATAAACAGACAACACCAGAAGCTTTAGTAGATGATGGATTTGAAATTATCAAGGTCTCGGAAGCTTACAGAAATTCTCTGACTGATGTGGCTAAATCAGGCTCTCCCAATTCCAAACAATTTGTAAATCAACAAGGAAGCCTCAAAGTTTCATCTTTTGTGCTTGAGAGATGTAATCCCGAGGAACATGATAGAGCACCAAATGCCCCTGTCTCATCACTTAATGATTCACCTTCCAAAAGTTTCAAGTTCTGTACTTCCAATGTACCTGCCACACCTGAAAATGGTATGCCTAGTGAAGAAGTGTTTACTCCAAGGCTAAATGTTTTTGGATCTAATGATCCTTGTGTCATTTCCTCCACTCCTCCAAGTGCAAGTCCAGATTTACAGAGCATACACAAGTCTGCACCAGAAAAATTTCCTGTAGCTGATGATGGTAAGTCAGATCCAATGAATTCACGTAAAAGATGGGGGAACTCAGAGAACAGTGCCAAAGGTTTGAAAAGATTTCTGATGTTTGGCCGAAAGCCACGAAGTTCTATGCCCCCTTCTGCAGATGTAGTATCGTCCCTGGCAACGACCCAAGTCTAAAAGAAGAGTAGCTATTTAGTAACTGAAATGGCAGGAGATGAGGTGCAGAACCAAGGTATAGTTCTAACCTTCTGTGCTCAAGGAATCAGACTGGTGGGATATCTCTTAATATATCTACTGGGGCTTACATAATCTTAATTTAGTATTTTCTCATGATCAATAAATTTTCTATTATACATATTTTGTATTGCTTAAAGTCAATTGGGTCCATGTGCTATTTCGTTTGAAACAAGAAAAAAACAAATGAAAAATGAATTGAATTTTGTTGACTACTGAGACAATTAGAAATGAAAAACAAGAGTTACAACTATCCTCAACACAGACCTGCAATAACAGTTACAACTTGATACTTTTTTTTCCCAACCGATCAATGAGAGTAGAAAATTGGTTCTCTACCCTTAGTAAAATGAGGAAGAAGAAAATCAGAAATGCTCTGACTTCAATTACAGATTTTTGTTCTTCACAATAACCAAAGAAACTAGAAACCATTGTTTTACAAAAATATTGCAGGCCATGGCTCAACATCTTATTGGGGCATTTTTTCAAATATAGCCCATACCAACTGAATACAGCCTCATTTTAAATACTTGTAATACTGTGGCAAACACATCCATTGTTGACAACAACCCTTCTTGACTTAATTTTTTATGAATTGAAGAAACCTTGCATCCTGTGAGACCAAGGTTCATTAAGACACAATCTCAAATCATTTCTTTGCTTTCTGAACTTCCATATTTTGTAGGTGTCAAACAGAGAAGCCACAAAATAACATCTTAATATGATCTTCATTATTTTTAGTTGGACTTCTGTATTGTGTTCAAAGGCCCCTTATTGGTATCTGCTGAGAAAATCCTAAGATTGAATATTATGTTTTTGCAACTGTCTTTGCAAAACAGTTCCAAAGAATTTTCGGCATCCTGTTTTGTCCTAATCCAACAATCATTGAATCTCAAGAAGTCACAATTTGTGTGCCCAGTAGCTTACATTTCAGGAGAATTCCATGAAAAATACCAGACAAAATTTACTTTCAATAAATTTGATGTATCTTCATCCTCTTTTTCAAGGCATGCTAAAGGGAGTATACTGAAAATTCCCACATTGTGTCCATCTATATGAGACATTCACAACTGTATAAAGCTGAAAGATCTGTGCATGGATATTTTGACTGTCCTGTTGCAAGTTGTTCATTTTTGGTGTAGAGTTTGTGTGTATACCAGCCAATTGTATGCCCTAAAGCACTTGAACGAATCTCTAACCAGGTCAATATATATGCCTTCTGTGCATGTCTAACAGGGAAGTGACCCATAGTTGCCAGGAGATGCAGGGTACTGGTACTGATACGGGGACGGGGATGCCAATCAAATTAGGGTACGTGAGTTAAATGAATAAGGAGGCGGCTATTTTATATGTAAATGATTCACCGGAAATTTTGGGTACGGGGACTGGTACGTTGTCTATGTTCCCAAAATGGAGTTTCCCGGCAACTATAGGGAAGTCATGGCCACAACAAACTGAAGTGTCTCTTTACCTTATCTGATGTATATATGCCCTGCACACATCTCAGTCCATAATACCCATTTAGTAAGGGGTGTCAAACCATATCCTAGTATCCATCATTCTTTCATATTTGTAATTGACATCCAATCCTAACTAATTCCGTGAAACTTAATCATTTTGAGTTGTTCCAAGGCAGCAGGTTCTGCAGATTCTCTGTGTGCTTTCCTGTCAAAGGAAGGCAAGTTTGACTTTGAACTATCAGACTTTCCTAACAATCCTTTATTGCTTTTGAAATCCCAAAATAGGTCAACTTCTTTGCATCTCTATACATGATCCTCTCCGTATCACAACTGCTTGACCTTCCCAAAGATCAGAATCATCATCATCAACCTATATGCAGTACCTATGTCCCATAAATACTGGAGTATTTTTTGCTGCAGAAAGATACCCTTTATCCAGAAGAATAGAGTGCATAATCCTGAGCCAGCACACTGAATAATGTTGGTTTCAAAGAGTTCACCTTAGCGTCCCTTTCCACCTGTTTTTAGATCTATAATATACTCTTAACAATGACATCTTGCCTATCCATGACCAGGCTAGTTTTAACAGCCATTCTTAGCAAGCTATATGGACGCTCTCTGAGAATTCAGAATACAATAATTATAGTTCAGTAATTTAGTTGAACTTCATCACATAAAGAAGGATCAAACATAAGGCAATGTTTGTTATCAGAAATCTTATCTTCCACCTTTCAAGAGTACTGTTGTTAAGATTGTTTGCCTCCAGACATTTGACAAACTTCCATTTCAAACCCTTTCAGCTTTCATGGATGCCATTATTCACACCTTAGCAACAGAGAGTCAAGAGGATGGGGTGTTTGATGTATCTTATGGATTTTTGTAAGTAGAGGAGTCACTTAGAAGAGTGAGAGATTCATGGGGGTGTTTCTAGATGATGCCTTACTAAGGAAAAAAATTCACACCAATCCTCTATGTCATCCTATAAGTGACTGAATTCAGTTTGGATGATATCTACTGCACAATTGACCATTAAATCAGCAGCCCTTCTTGCCTCATGGTGGTAGCATGTGAAACTTATCCATTTGAATTTTGGAATAAGTGGTTCCTCTAGGAGACTTCTTCAACATCAAAATGTCCATCAGAGTTTTTGATCTCATAAACCTTATAATGTTCTACGGATTGCTCACTACTTTGGCAATGTTATTGTTCTTCTTTCGTGCAAATCCGAGAGCTTCCACCAGGGTGATAGATTCTGGCATGATGCTTGTAGCTTGGGGAATATATTTGTAGGCATTCCCCAAGATAATTTCAAATTGTACCTCCCACTTCAGCAATCCCAGGGCCTCCTGTTGGGGCTTCATAAAAATTTGACTTAGCGCACTATCTTGGGAGGAGCCGATTGAACCTTTATTCCTTATATTGGCAGTGTTGCCAACCTTACCAGAGGGAAAGGTGGACAGATGAGGGGTTTACCATTATACCTCGAGTCTCCTATCCCTGTCACTAAGCTTTGCTCAAAGGAATTGCACTGTTGAATGTTTCCACAAAAGCTTCCTTAAAACAAGAATTGAACTGCTCCTACAATTTCTGTTTTTCTTAAAAGGTCCTTGCATTCCTGAACATCTTTCAAAATACCTTAGCTACAACTGACCTATATTGAGCCTACCAACCTTGCAGGAGGTGAGCAAGATCAGCTAAACATGTCCTTACTTATTTTTTGGAAAACCATTGAAACATAAATGAAAAATATGTTCAATTAATGTCATTTATTTGATGCTTGATAGTCAGTGTGTGTTGTGTCAAACTGACACACCTTTGATCAAGTCAAACACAGGTATTTTTGTGGGAAAAATGTGAAAAATCAGGGGTTATTCAATAACTAATGACTAAAACACAAGGTTATAGAATAATCCACAAATTTTTCAAAAAAGCTCTGCTGTGGTTTAGGGTTTAGGGATCAATTTGCCAAATTCTTCCTATTTTAAACATGTGTAATTGAAATCCATTTACATTTGTAGTTTTCTGTGTCAATGTTGTGTAAACGTAATGGCTACCATGGGAAAACCAAATTCAGTTCTCCCAAGCAAAGGGGCAATCAAGGAGAATATGGTCAGGGCTTTTCTCATACTGAACACACAAAAAATGTAGTGAGAAGGTTTGACGAATCCAATATGCAACAGTGTGGCTTGAGTTATCTTTCAAAGCCCCTTAGCCACAATTGACCTATATTGAGCTTGTCGACCATGTTGGAGCTTAGCAAGATCAACTGAGCGTATCCATTGAATTTTTGGAGAAAACCAAATCCAAGTCTTTGAAGAAAAGGGGAAGCGGATGAGGAGATGGTCAAGGCTCTCTTCATTGACGGGACAAAAAATGCAATGAGGTCTGAGGAATCCAATATGCAAAAGTATATATATATAGTTATTCTATTTCTTCTAGAGGCCAACTGCAGGTACAAGTTTTTCTTAGGAATGCCTTATTTCACCCCCACCTTATTCGTTGGAAAGTCATGGATTGGGTTAGGAGGATGAACCAAGAGGTTATTGCCAACATTTACTGAATACATATTGCTTGGATATCTAACACATTTTAGATTGTCTGGCTCACTTGACCTTGCAAGAAATCAGATTGTTTTGAATATTGTGAGTTGTTGTAAGGATTCCATGTTTGAGTGAAAGCTAAACCTTGTAGGATCTTTTCCTTTTCTTTCGAGATCTATTCTTGCCTATCTTCTGATCTAGTATTTTAAAAATTAAAATTATGGGTTCCCCAAACTGACATATAGACCTTAAGCTCTTCAAAGTCTTAATGGAAATAATGAGGCCCTAGTATGGAGTAATGGACCATTAAACCCTCCAGATTCTTCTCAATGAGCTCCTTGCATTACCCAAGGATGTTCTATATATAAAACCATTTTATCCATTGGTTACACTATTACCAACAGGAAAAATGCATTATCTTCATAGAAAAATGGAAAGATGCCCAATTCAGAATGGACAAGATGTATTTTGTTAGAAGGTAATACCGGATGAGCAACACATGTTTGTGAATCACCTCCTTGTTTGAGTACACCTTGCATCTAGGGAAAGCTTCATGGTCAGAAAAATTTCATTTATATATTGTAATGTTTACCATTAAGAAACGCACAATTGATAAGATAAACAATCATATGGGGTTCCTATTTAGAACCCCAGAGCCTGCATTCTTGGCTAAGTCTGGTGCAAAGAAAGATATTTATTTGTTAGTGAAATAGCTCCATGTAGGGCTATAACAATAATTATAGCCTTGGACACAAGAATGCCTACAACTTTATCATCATAGAATGCGAAAGAATGGAAATTGCAATTTAAACTTGTACATTTTGTGGAACATAATTTGGACACTTAACAAATTGAATGGTGTTCTTGACCAAGTAGGTTGAATGATGAAAAATAAGCCATAAATTTTGCTCTTCTGTCAATTCTGATCCTAATGTGCAAGGAAAATCAATAATAGATGTTCTAGAACCAAGATCCAGTATCCTAAAGCATTATTGTCGCTATTTTATAGTGAACAAAAAGCTAATAAATGAAAAGTTTCAATACAGATTTAGTGCTGTAATCTTGTGAAATCTTAAATGCCATGATGATTGTATTAATTAATATTGTTGTCAACAGATTTTGAGCATTCGGAACGAACTCACCTTTATAGCTAAGAGGGGTGGTCTGGATTATGTGCAATGACTTTGTACCATTTAGTTCATTGTTTTCTCGTTCAGCTGAGTTCTTTAGTTCTGATGATGGATGATGACTAGGCTGGTGATTCTTTTGATCAAATGGGAAGCTGCCAAAGTCTTCAAGAGTAGATCTATTTTATTTGTAAAATAAGCTCATCATGCAGAAAGGAATTGTTGAATGCATCAATGCTACAGTGTGTGTATGTATTGTAGTCTATAGACATGGTCTTATTTTTTTGTAATTTATGGTGGAGTTTCTACCGTCATGTTTTGTGGTCTTTTCTGTCATGGAAAAGATCATTGGAACATACAAGGGCCTGTTATCATAATATTCTATTCAGCTATATCTTATTTCTTCTCAATTTGGAGATTATAAATACTTATCGTTAAATGAAAATTGTTGCTCTCGTTTGTTCTCCCACTGCATTTGTACATAACAAACATATTCTGATATTAACAAGATATTGATTGAGACTACTTTGGGATTTTCATTTTAAAGTATAGGATCCAAAGCTTTGTGTGGGCTATTTAAGGAAAATGAAATTGTCAATAGATATTTTAAAGGTTTATAATCTTTTGGGTTCTAATGCTTCAAACCCAATGCATCAAGTTCCCAAATTTCTACATAAACTGATCCATCTATAATTCTTGTTTCATATATGCACATGCAACTAACAAGTAAAATGTTATTGTGGTTAACATCTATTTGGACAGAAATGTTATTGTGATCAATATCTCTTCTGACACTAGAAATTAAAATGTGAAGCTTCAAAGAACATAGGAAATAAGTCTCTAATTTTACAAGAAAGTTTAGCACATGGACAAACAACTTATCTACATTAATGTGCTCTTCAAAAGAAACTTTTCCTATACCTTTTTAGCGTAGATGAAACAACTAATGTACATTCATGGCCATTGCTGTTAACTATTTGCCCATGCTTTTTTTTTCCTTTGAAAGGCAGGGCGGAGTTTTGAGGTACATGTGCATCCTCTTTGGCTTAAATCCATATGTATGGAGAAAGTAAATCAATTAATATGTTTTTAATGCACTTTTAAGATCTAAATATAAAATTCAAGGTTATATATCCATCGTCCAAGTGAAGCGCATATTGGAGGAAATAATGCAGCCAATCAATGGACCCCGAAGCAATGATTAAATCACTCCCACCAATTAGGAGTAAATCTTCTATTGTTGATGGAAAGACAATTAATTGGCCAATCAGATTACTATAGTACATATTATGTTTGTTTTTCGTTTAATCTACTTTATAGACAAAATGAATAATGCCTTCATTTTATTGGTTATCCCAATATATATTTCCCCACACCCATATACAAATAAATTACACCCAACTCATTAGTATCTTTTAATTTAAAATCTACTTTTTAGATCCATACTCATCAACATTACCTATGTTCAACACCATTATTATGCATGTGCAATAGCCTTCTTTACCAATATATCTTTCCCCACACCCATATACAAATAAATAACACCCAACTCATTAGTATCTTTTAATTTAAAATCTACTTTTTAGATCCATACTCATCAACATTACCTATATTCAACACCATTATTATGCATGTGCAATAGCCTTCTTTCTTGGAATGGAAACATCGTGACATTATCATTACATTACATTGTAGACTTCATACATTTTTTAGCACATAGGAGAATATTGGAATCTTTCCTTCCATTCCATATTCAAGAGAACACCAAATTTATGTGGAAAACCCAAATCAATGAAAAACAACAATGAGGATTAACTCGCATATATATGAATAACAATACTAAATACAATAGGCTTACTGCCGAAAGGGCTCATTGCCCAATGAGAAGAAAGACTCACTGTCAATGGCTCACTACCCATAGGACTCATTGTCCAGAAGAAAGAAGAATAGAAGAGGACTATTACAGAGAGATTCACTATTTCGGAGCAACAAGAGAAATCCATCATTGCAACTCTGCACCATCCACAACCTTTGGCTCATTGCCTGCAACAACTTCAAGCTCACTGAAAATGTACATGTTTTGCTCATTGCATCTAATAGCCTTAGGCATTTAGGCTCGCACTCAGATAACCACATTTTATCACATTCACATCATCACACACATCCACAACATCTCCAACAATTTACCTTGCTTATATACCATTTGCGACCTCAAACAACTTCATAACGTTAGCCTTAATGAAACGTATGCACCTCAAACGTGCAACCAACAAATAGGTCGACATCAAACACCTCTGCAATGGAAAGAAGTGAAGGTGAACCACCCCATGGGTTAACTAGGACCCAAATCTACACTAGTATGCTTTGCCCTACATCCACAATCCACAAAGCACTCCTACACAACACTAACACGCCAAGTTGGCCAAACCTAAATTAACACTAACAACAATCAACTTCACACTTCACTAGGTCCAGAAACATCATGTGGACCATGTGGCAACACCACACAACACATTGGAATATTCTAACATCAACATACTACTCTGCAACACTACCACAACCACCTGAAACAAAGAATACTATCATCATGTGCATTTGGATGCACTACCACTAAACTCCAACACATGAACCAAACTTGTGGGGCAACTCAACACAACACTCTAAGGAAATATAGATATAGACAATATTAGCATATTCCCAAGTCCACAAGACAAGAAATCTCAATGCGGAAAAATGCGGAGCAATTCCATTTCTCCCAGACAACCTTCCTCACAGGCAACACACTGTCAAACACAACTTCTACTACATGATCCAGGACCAGAAACTTTGGATGTAGCACCTCTTATCATCATGTACAAACCGCACAAGCATATCTTCAACCATGAAAAAATATGGAGCACAATACAAAACACACCTCTGTCACCTTGCATACTCTTTTATTCAAATTTCCTCAAAAGCACTTGGAAACCAAGTGAGCCAATTGCATTAACAATACCACAAACATCTATTCAACATATCTATAACACTTGTAACACCCACTTAATGACCACAAACACTTCTTAACATGACCACACTAGAGGTTGGCATCAAATCACAACACTAATGCCAACATAGTGCAACAATCTCCAACAATCTCCTGACAATACTGGAGGTTGACATCAATGTGACACAAACCACAACACATCCATACTAGGGGTTGACATCAATGTGACATCAAACCACAACACATCCATACTAGTGGTTGGCATCAATGACAACACCAACAATCTCCAACAACTTCAAATCTCCAACAATCTCCCCCTTTGTCATTGATGGCAACACCAGCTCTGAAATACCATCAACAACAAAATCAACTTAGCAACTCCAATACTTAGACTGCTTTCCCTGTAACTGAGACATTCCTTATACTTATGCCACTTTCTCAGACTTCACTCTCTTTTCCTTTCCTTCATTTTTCCCCCTTTCTTGAGGAGTTTTTCAAACTTCAATCTCTCTCCCCCTTTGACATCAATGGAAAAGGGAATCAATCTCTCCCTTTGACATCACCTGAAAGCTTCACTTTAGGAAACAACAACACACTAGAATTTCTCTCTACTACTCTCTCTACACTTACTCTCTATTGCACTCTCCACCTTACGGGCACAAGACATGATCCCTTTGACTCCACCAACCAAAACATCACTACCTACTCCCCCTGAGAGGTAGCCTCCATCAATTCAGGACAAAAGAATGTATCTTGAATTGCTCCTTGGACAAATGCACACATTTATGCATTTAGTTGAAAGGAGGGGCAATAATCCCTAAATTCTTCCAAAGATACTCAAAAGTATCTTTTGGAAGAGCCTTTGTGAAAATATCTACAACTTGATCCTTTGTAGGCATATACTCCAAATTCACTTCATTATCTGCAACTTTCTCTCTTAGAAAGTGATACCAAATAGAGATATGATTTGTCTTTAAATGCATTATCATATTTTTTGAAATGTTAATAGCACTTGTATTATAACTCAAGATAGAAATAGGTTCATATGAATATGATACTCTGATATCTTTCAATGTCCGCTTCATCCATAACACCTGAGTGCAACATGATGCTGTAGCAATATATTATGTCTTTGTAATAGATAATGACACCGAATCCTACTTTTTGCTCAACCAAGAAACCAATGTGCTTCCCAAAAAGAAAGCGCATCAACTTGTACGTCTTATGTCATTTGCATATCCTACCCAATCTGCATCTGTATATGCACTCAAAGAGAAATCAGTATCCCTAGGAAACCATAGACCAATGTCTAGAGTGCCCTTCAAACTTATCTAAATATCCTCTTTACTGCTACCACATGTGATTCTTTAAGATCTTCTTGAAATCTTGCCACAAGAAGAATTGAATGCATGATATCTGGTCTAGTAGCAGTTAGATATAGCAGTCCACCAATCATTGATTTATACTTGCTCTTATTTGTCTTAGGATATTCATCATTTTTTCTCAACTTACAACTAGTAACCATAGGAGTACACATTGGTTTAGAATCCTCCATTCAAAACAATTTCAACATTTCCTTGACATACTTCGATTGTGAAATGAATATACCTTTTTCTAATTGACAGATTTGTAACCCAAGGAAGAAATTCTTCTCCTCTACAAACTTCTTACACATTCCTTCATTTTCCCCAAATATTATGTCATCAACATACACAACTACAATCAGGATTTGATCTCCCTCAACCTTGAAATAAAGGTTGTTATTTGCAGTACCCTTTTTGAATCCTTGCTACAAGTACTTATCCAATCTTGCATACCAAGCTCTAGGAGCTTGTTTGAGCCCATATAATGCCTTCTTCAATTTGCTGACCATATCAACATCATCTGATAATTGAAAACCTTATGATTGTTCAATGTACACCCCTTCTTCTAACTCACCGTTCAAGAATTCAAAATTCACATCCATTTGATATACTTTGAAGTCTTTATGTGCTGCAAAATCCAAAAACATTCTAATGGCTTCCATCCTTGCCACCAAAGAAAAAGTCTCTTCAAAACCTATTCCTTCCACTTGTGAGTAGCCCTTACACACAATCCTAGCCTTGTTTCTAACAACTTTTCCATCCTCATTCAACTTGTTCCCAAAATCCAATTTAGTTCCTATCACATTCTTGTTTGCAAGTCTTGGGACCAATTCCCAAATCTGATTCTTCTCAATCTATTTCAACTCTTCTTCCATTGCTTTGATCCAACTCTCATCCTTGCATGCTTTTGTTATAGTTTTAGGTTCTATTTCAAAAAGTAAACAAAAGTTTACTTGTTCCTCTGCCACAACAACTTTTCTTCTTGTCACACACTTTTACTCTTATCTCCAATGATATGATCTTTGGAATGATTTCTCTACACATTATACTTAGGAGTCTTAGGATTCTTTTTTGGAGCTTTTTCCTCTTCCACTATCATCTCTTTTAATTTTACTTCTTCTTCACTGCAAGGGGATTCTTCACATCCACTTTGAAACTTGCACTTTCAACAATCTTCTTCAGCTTTTTGTTATAGAATTTGTATGCCTTGCTCCTTATAGAGTATTGAAGTAAGACTCCTTCATCTAATCTTGCATCAAACTTTTCTAAGTTTTCTTCATCTCTCCTGATATAACATTTCCTTCCAAACACTCTGAAATATTTCATAGTAGGAGGTTTCCCATATCATAAATCGTAGGGAGTCTTTGAACTATTTACTCTTGCTTGACCTTTATTAAGAATGTATAATGCAATAAGAATTGCTTCTCTCCAATAGACATATGGTAGATTTTCTTATTTCATCATAGTCCTTGTTGCTTCCTGAACTGTCCTATTCTTCCTTTCCACAACTCCATTCTATTGAGGAGTCCTAGGAAAAGATAATTGTCTCTTTATTCCATGATCTTCACAAAAACTATTAAAACTTATTAGAGGTGAACTCGCCACCTCTATCAGTTCTCAAACATTTTATTTTCAAATCCATCTCATTCTCAACCATAGATTTAAATACTTTAAACCTATCTAGAGCTTCTGATTTTTCTTTGAGAAATGTCACCCAATTCATTTTAGAGTAATCATCTATCAATAACATAAAATACTTATCACCTTGAGGGCTTCTTATTCGAGTAGGTCCACATGGTTTGTATGCACCAACTCCAAAGGACGTATGATAAAGTATTCTTTAGTTCTAAACCTCTTCTTAGTTTGCTTTCCAAACTGATATTACTTGCAGATTGCATTGATAGGCTTTGTAATTCTTGACAAATTTCTCACAACATTAGTAGAGCTAATCTTTACTAGGCAATCAAAATTGATGTGACCCATCCTTCTATGCCATAGCCAACTTTCAGTAATTTGTGACATAAAGCACTTAACACCACCACCTTTGAGTTGATAAAAAACTCCTTTTGTCCTTGTTCCCACAACAACCAAATTTCTGGAGCTTCCTTTTCTAATGTCACAACCATCATTTTGAAATACCAGATTGTATCCTCTGCTGCACATTTTCCCTACACTGAGAAGATTATGTCAGATACCCTTGACATAAAGAACCTTTTTTTATGCTTGCCATTAAAACTAATTGAAACTTTTTGCACAGATCTTAGCAGATGTATCATCACCAAACTTAACAAGAACGCCATCATAATTTTCAAGCTTAACAAATTACTCTTATCATCTATCATATGATTTGAGCATCCACTATCAATTATCCAATAGTTCCTCTCCTCTTTCGCATGAAAAGAAGTCAACATAGTTCCTTCAATATTGTGACTTGTTTCTACAACACTTTCCTTCACTCATCTTTCAAGATTAGTAGAATTAGTTCCAAAATTTAAAGCCATGAACAAGCATCCATCACTCTCTTAATCAAGATAGTCTAATTCTTCATCATTAGATACACCATTGTCTTTTTCAACATAATAACTCTTCTTGAAAAATTTACCTTTGCGATCCTTATGTTTTTCATTTGCAACTTTGATTGGACATTTAGAAGCATAATGACCCATCTTTCCACAATTGAAACACTTAAAGGGTATATTACCTTTGTATTTTCCAATGCCCTTTTTCAATCCCCTTACAAAATTCACTTCCACCTCATCAAGATCATCAAAATTTGATTCATCATCCTTCTCTATCTTGTTGACTTTAAAAGCAGTTTATTTACTTGTAGCATCTTTACCAAACTCTCTTAGTTCAAAAGAAATCAAAGCACCAAACACTTAATCTATAGAATATTGATCTAAATTTCATGCTTCCTCAATAACAAAGACTTTAGCACTATAAGATTTTGGAAGTGTTCTCAATACCTTTTTCACAACTTCACTTTCTTCCATCTTTTCACCAAGACCATTCATGGCATTAACAACTTCATCTACTTTGAGCATGTAGACTATAATATCTTCATCTTCTGACATCCTCAGGGTTTCAAATTTGTCTTTGTAGTTCTGCATCTTTTCTTGCTTGACCTTATCATCTCCTTCATAAATGCTCTACAAGTTCACCCAGACCTCTTTAGTATTTTTGAGACTTATTACTTTTTGAAGTTTTGAATAAAAAAGACCACTTAGGATAGCATTTCTTGTTTTTCCATTGTTCTCATGATCCTTGACCTCATCATCACTTGTTGAACCAACAATAGACATAGTATATTTAGTTTCAACTGACTTCTAGACACCAAACCTGAGAGAGAAAGGAAAGGCTTCCATCCTAGCTTTCCAGTAAGCATAATTCGTTCCATTAGACATAGGAGCTTTCACATCCTTCCTATGTGTCATCTGGATCTACCTCAAGTAGTTTAGCTTCTTCTAAGGAACCACAACTATGATACCAATTGTTAGACACACAAGACAACTGAGGAGGGGGGTGAATCAATTGTACATTAAAACCTTAAACCCACATTAACCATCAAACCCTTATTTATCATCAATAGCATGTAAACATATGAAACATAAACAAATTCACCACCATACACAAGAGAACACTAGATTTATGTGGAAAACACAAATAGATAAAAAAACCATGGTAATGATTAACTTACACATATATGATTAACAATACCAAATACAATAGGCTCGTTTTCAAAAGGGCTTGTTGCCCAAAGAGAAGAAAGGCTCACTACCAATAGCTTACTGCCAAAAGGACTCACTATCCAAAATAAAGAAGAATAGAAGAGGAATGTTACAAAGAGATTCATTATCTTAGAGCAACAGGAAAAATCCACCACTTCAACTCTGCACCATCCACAACCTTTGGCTCACTGCCTCCAACAACTTCAGGCTCACTAAAAAATGTAGACACCTTCTGTTCACTGCATCTTGTAGCCTTAGGCATTTAGGCCCACACTCAGATCACCACATTTTATCACATTCACATCATCACACACATCCACACCATATCCTACAAATTACCTTGCTTATATACCATATGTGACCTCAAACAACTTCATAAGGTCAACCTTAATGAAACATATGCACCTCAAACATGTAACCAAAAAATAGGTTGGCATAAAATGTCTTTGTGGTGGAAAGAAGTGAAGGCAAAACACACCATGGGTTAACTAGGACCCAAATCTACACCAACACACTTTACTCTGCATCCACAATCCATGAAGCACTTTTGTACATAGCACTAACACGCCAAGTTGGCCAAACCTAAATTAACGCTAACAACAATCAACTTCACTCTTCACTGGGTCCAGAAACATCCTACAAACCATGTGACAACACCACACAACATACTGGAATATTCTAACATCAACATACTACTTTGTAGCACTACAACAACTACTTGAAACAAAGAATACTATCATCTTGTGCATCTGGATGCACTACCATTGAACTCCAACATATGAATCAAACTTGCAGAGTAACTCAACACTTAACACTCCAAGGAAATATAGATATAAAAAATATTAGCACATTCCCAAATCCACAAGACAAAAAATTTCAACACAAAGAAATGCGAAGCAATTTCACTTTTCTGAGACAACCTTCCTCATAGGCAACACACTATCAAACACAAATTCTACTGCCACACGATCCAGAACCTGAAACTTTGGAAATAGCACCTATGAACACCTCTGATTATCATGTCCAAAACCACACAAGCATATTTTCAACCATGAATAAATTTAGAGCACAACATAGAACACACTTTTGTCACCTTGCACATTCTTTTATTTGAATTTTCTCAAAAGCACTTGGAAACCAAGTGAACCAACTACATTGGCAATACCACAAACATATATTCAACATATCTACAGCACCTGCAACACCTACAACACCTGTTTAATGACCAAAAACACTTCTAAACATGACCACAGTAGAGGTTGACATCAAATCACAACACTAATGCCAACATAGTGCAACAATCTCCCTAACAATACTGGAGGTTGACACCAATGTGACATAAAACCACAACACATCCATACTAGGGGTGGACATTAGTGATAGCACCAACAATCTCCAACAACTTCAAATCTCCAACACCATGAACGGGTAATGGTGGCAACATTTGAGTGTACACTCCTAAGGAAGTCATGTTCATGGATCTTCTTGGGATTTCTATTCGGTTATTCTGTGGATTGCTAAAAAAATGGTTGATTTGCATTCATTTTCTACACACTGCACACCACTAATGAGCTTTGGCTCTCTATTTAAACCACCTCCTAGTGCTTGGGATGGTAATGGAGAATAAGGTAGTGTTCAAGGTGGATTGTGTATGCGTGGCAGATGTAATGGATGTGCAAGTTTGACGACTCTTTAAGGCTGAGGTGGGGGAGGTATGTTAAACAATTATCAAGATAATTGGTAGCTCTTGTTGGGCAGATGGCCATATCCATGATGGTGCTATCTTTGCTCGATTTGTGGAAAATGTGGTGCAGATCATGGGGATTCATACATTGGGAGTCATCTGTGTGCATCACTTAGTAGCTCTTGACTATGTGGACCTCGTCAAAATTACCATGGATACAGTACCCATTTCTCCCCCCATGAGCTTCATCATCGATATTTTTGACTCTAGTGCGATTGGAAGAGGAGTGGTTGTGCAAGATTTGAAAGTGTACATGGAGAGCATTGAAGTGTGTGACTTGGGGCCCTTTGGAAATTTCATGTCATCCCATGGGGATTTACTCTCCCCCTCTCAGATTGAGAGAGCCTTTTATTTGGGGAGGAATGATGCATATCATGCATCAAGTATTGTAATTCTCTTTTTCATTTCAATGCAATGGGAGCTACCCCCTCTATCAGCGCTTGCAAATAAAAAAATACTTAATCAAATCACTTAAACATATATGAAATTACTTAAACATATATGTAATTACATAATCAAATATAAAATTGCTTAAACATATATGAAATTAGTTAAACGAATTTTCCCTTCTTTGACATCTAAGTGATAAATTACTTAATCATGTTAACAAATTATCAATAAAATATGAAATAGTCATCAACATTGACAATAAAAAATGTTATACAATAAAAAAAAATGAATAATCAATTAATTTTCAAATTCCAATACATTTCAATCATTTCAACTCAAATAAAATAAAAAATATCTCTTACATAGTCAAAAAAAGTCAAATAGAAAGTGGAACAAGTTGTAGTGGGACCTTCACCATGACTATCATGTGATTTTTTGGCCGTTAGGAATCCATTTAAACAAAACAAAATGTGTACATGTTATGTTTCCATAACACGTATGTATTATTGGTCCCTAAACTTAAGTGTTTGAACTTTGGCCTCCACTTAGAAACACCTATAATATCAAAAACATGTACGTTATTTTAACTTAACAAAACAAATACAGTCTTTTAACTTTACAAAACACATACGTGTGTTTAACTTAACAAAATAGGTACACGTTTTTATTAGTTTTGGGTTTAAATGATGGATTTACCTTCACAAAACATGTACATTTTTTTTTAGTTTATGGTTTTAACGATGGATAAATACCTTTACAAAACATGTATGTGCTTTTAACTTAACAAAACACGTATGTGTTTTTCTTAGTTTTGGGATTACAATGGATTTAACTTACAAAAACCCTATGCACTTAACCCTAACGCCTATACACCTAACCCTAAACTCTATACCCATAACCCTAAAACCTAGATACCATATACCATCAACCCTAAACCCTATCCATCAACCCTTAACCCTAAATGATACACTCATTCCTAGGTCATAAAATCTATTCACTCTACCCTAAACCTTATACCTTCAACCCTCAAGGTTCATATACCCTCAAACCTAAACCTATCACTCAATCATATACTCTCAACCCTAAACCCTTTAGAGAGAAAGAGATCTACATAGGGAGGGAGGGAGAGGTAGATAAGGAGGGATGAGTGGAGATGTATGAAGGGGAGATAGATAGAAAGTTGAGATAGAGAGAGAGGTAGATAGCGCAGAGAGAGGTTAGATAGAGAGAAGTAGATCCAGGGAACTAAAGCCTATACCCTATACTCTATATCGTCAACCCTAAACCTTATCCCTCAACCCTAGGAACTAAAACCAATAGGTTAAACCCTTAACCATATACTCAACCTTATAAACTATACCCTCAACCCTAAGCCCTATGCCCTATACCCTTAACCCTAAAAATTATACCCTTTACCCTCAACCCTTTACCCTATCCCTCAACCTTAGGCCCTAAAGACTATAGGCTAAAACCTCAACCCTCAACCCTAAATCATATACCCTCTTGACCCTAAACCCTATCCCTCAACCTTGGGCCCTAAGGCATATATAATAAATCCTCAACCATATACACTCAACCCTAAAGCCTATATCATATACCCTCAACATTAAACCATACCCCTTAACCCTAGGCCCTAAATCCTATAGGATGAACCCTCGATCCCCCATACACTCAATACTAAATCCTATACCCTCAAACCTAAACCCTACACTCAGCCCTAGGTTGTAAAGCCTGTACACTCTACCCTAAACCTTATACATTTAACCCTAAGGGTTCCTATACCCTCAAACCTAAACCTTATCACTCAATATTATACTCTCAATCCTAAACCCTATACCCCATATTATCAACCATAAATGCTACACTCTATGAACTAAACCTTGATACATTTAACTTATACCCTATATATTAAACCCTAAAACCTTTTTTTTTTTTTGCACTAGAGGTATCCCCACGACCTAACCTAACAGCCAAACCATGCTTGCCTTGGTCTTACTTTTTGCCAAGTTGGGGTCTAAGAGGGGCAAGATGAGGTGAGACTAATCCTCTAGGGATGCACGTAATCACCTGTAAACCACGTGCATTAGGTAAGCCTAGGCCTTAGATTCGAACCCTAAAACCCAATATTAATAATTTAAAACTAAAATCTACATAATTAAATTTAATCTCTAAACCCTCAATTCTAAACTCTCCATCATAAACCATAGGCCCTACACCTTAAATAATAAATAATCTAGAGATATTAAAGAGAGAGAGGAGAAAGAAACATGGGAGAGAGATAGAGAGAGGTGAGATAGAGAGAAGGGAGGCAAAGAAAGAGAGAGATGTGAGATAGAGAGAAGAGAGATCTACATAGCGAGGGGGGAGATGTAGATAAGGAGGGATGAGGAGAGAGGTAGGAAGAATAGATAGAAAGATGAGATAGAGAGATAATTAGATATTGGAGAGAGAGAGAGGTTAGATAGAGAGAGGTAGATCTAGGGGGAGGGAGAAGTGAGATAGAGAACAATAGAGATGGGGAGGAGAGTAGAGACAGGGAGATGTGATACTTAACCCTAAACTCTAAATCCATAAGCTGAAACCCTATACCCTATATTATCAACCCTAAACCTTATCCCTCAACCATAGGAAATAAATACAATAGGTTAAACCCTTAACCATATACTCAACCCTATACCATATACCCTCAATCCTAAAACCTATACCCTATACTCTCAACCCTAAACCTTATACCCTATACCCTATACTCTCAACCATAAACCTTATACCCAACTACACCCTATACCTCAAACCTAAACCCTATACCTCAACCCTAGGCCTTGAATCCTATAGGTTAAACCCTCAACCCTATACCATATACCTTCTTGAACTTAAACCCTATCCCTCACCCTTGTGCCCAAAGGCTTATATAATAAACCCTCAGCCATATACACTCAACGCTAAACCCGATATCATATACAGTCAACCCTAAACCCTATATCTTATACCCTCAACCTTAAACCATATCCCTCAATCCACCATATACTCAATCCTAAATGATAAACCCTCAACCCTACATCATATACCCTCAACCCTAAACCCTACACTCAACCTTAGGTTGTAAAGCCTATACATCCTACCCCAAACCTTATAAATTCAACCCTCAAGGTTTGTATACCCTCAAAACTAAACCTTATCACTCAATCTTATAATCTCAACCCTATACCCTATATTGTGAATCGTAAACACTGTACCCTATGACCTAAACCCTACTACATAAACCTTATACCCTATATATTAAACCTTAAAACCCAACATTAATAATTTAGAACTAAAATGTACATAATTAAATTTAATCCCTAAACCCTCAACTCTCAACTCTCCATCATAAACCATCAACCATCAACCCATAAACCATAGGCCCTATACCCTAAATAATGAATAATTTAGAGATATTAAAGGGAGAGAGGAGAGAGAGATGGGAGAGAGATAAAGAGAGGTGAGATAGAGAGAAGAGAGGAAAAGGATAGATATGTGAGATAGAGAAAAGAGAGATCTACATAGGGAGGGAGAGGTAGATAAGGAGGGATGGGGGGAGAGGTAGGAAGGGGAGATATATAGAAAACTAAGATATAGATATCTAGGTAGATACTGGAGAGAGAGAGAGCGGTTAGATAGAGAGAGGTAGATCTAGGGAGAGAGAAGTGAGATAGAAAACAATAGAGATTGGGAGAGTAGAGAGGGGGATATGCGAGACTTAACCCTAAACTCTATACCCATAACCTAAAACCCTATATCATATACTTTCAGTTACTTAAACCGTATCCGTCAACCTTAGGAACTCAATCCAATGGGCTAAAATCTTAACTGGATATACTCAACCCTATACCCTATACCCTCAACCCTAAACCCTTTACCCTATACCTTCAACCCTAAACCTTATACCCTATACCCTCAAACCTAAATCCTATCGCTAAACCCTAGGCCCTAAATCCTATAGGCTAAACACTCAATCCTCAAACCTATACCATATACCCTCTTGACCCTAAACCCTATCCCTCAACCTTGGGCCCTAAGGCCTATATAATAAAACCTCAACTATATACACTCAACCCTAAACCCTAAACCATATCCATCAATGATAGGCCCTAAAGCCTATAGTATTAACCTTCAATCCACCATACACTCAATCCTAAATGCTATACTCTCAACCTTATACCCTATATCATATACCGTCAACCCTAAACCCTATACTCAACCCTAGATCGTAAAGCCTATAGACTCTACCCTAAACCTTATACCTCCAACCCTCAAGGTTCCTATATCATCAACTATAAACCTTATCACTCAATTTTAAACTCTCAACCTTAAACCCTAAACCCCATATTGTCAATTGTAAACCTTACACCCTAGACCTAAACCATGTTACAAAAACCTTATACCCTATATTTTAAACCCTAAAACATAATATTAGTAATTTAAAACTAAAACCTACATAATTAAATTTAATCCTTAAACCCATAAACCATAGGCCTAAACCTTAAATAATGAGTAATTTACAAATATTAAAGGGAGATAGGAGAGAGACATGGGAGAGAGATAAAGAGAGGTGAGATAGAGAGAAGAGAGGCATAGAAAGAGAGATATGTGATATAGAGAGAAGAGAGATCTACATAGGTAGGGATGGAGAGGTATATAAAGAGGGATGATGGGAGAGATAGGAAGGGTAGATAGAAAGTTAAAATAGAGAAATATAGGTAGATAGTGGAGAAAGAGAGGTTATATAGAGAGAGGTATATCTAGGGGAGAGGGAGAAGTGATATAGAGAACAAAAGAGATGGGGAGGAGAGTAGAGAGGGGAGATGTGAGACTTAACCCTAAACTCTATACCCATAAGCTGAAACCCTATACCTTATGTTGTCATCTCCCTAAACCTTATCCCTCAACCCTAGGAACTAAAGCCAATAGGTTAAATCCTTAACCATATAATTAACCCTATACCCTAAACCTTAAACCCTCTACCCTCAACCCTAAACCTTATACCCTATACCCTCAACCATAAGCATTAAAGACTATAGGATAAACCCTCAATCCTCAACTCTATACCATATACCCTCTTGACCCTAAACCCTATCCCTCAATCTTGGGCCCTAAGGCCTATACAATAAACCCTCAACTATATACACTCAACCCTAAACCCTATATCATATACCCTCAACCCTAAACCATATCCCTCAAACCTAGGCCCTAAAGCCTATAGGATGAACCCTTGATCCCCCATATACTCAATCCTAAATGTTTTACCCTCAACCCTATACCATATATCATATATCCTCAACCCTAAACCCTACACTCCTAGTTGTAGGCCATAAAGCCTATACACTTTACCATAAAACTTATACCTTGATCCCTCAAGGTTCATGTATGCTCAAGACTAAACCTTATCACTCAATCTTATACTCTCAACCCTAAAACCTAAACCCTATATCATCAACCATAAACCCTACACCCTATGACCTAAACCATGATACATGAACCTTATACCCTATATGTTAAACCCTAAAGCCCAAGATTATTAATTTAAAACTAAAACCTACATAATTAAATTTGATCCTTAAACCCAAAAACCATAGGCCCTACACCCTAAATAGTGAATAATTTAGAGATATTAAAAGGAGAGAGGAGAGAGACATGGGAGAGAGATAAAGAGAGGTGAGATAGAGAGAAGAGAGGTAGAGAAAGAGAGATATGTGATATAGAGAGAATATATATCTACATAGGAAGGGAGGGAGAGGTATACAAAGAGGGATGAGGGGAGAGGTAGGAAGGGGAGATAAAGAGATCTAGGTAGATAGCGGAGAAAGAGAGGTTAGATAGAGAGAGAGAGATCTAGGGGGGAGAGAAGTGAGATAAAGAACAATAGAGATGGGGAGGAGAGTAGAGATTGGGAGATGTGATACTTAACCCTAAATTTTATACCCATAACTCAAAACTCTATACCTTATTCCTCAACCCTAGGAACTAAATCGAATAGGTTAAATACTTAACCATATACTCAACCCTATACCCTATACCCTAAATCCTAAACCCTATACCCTCAACCCTAAACCTTATGCCCTATACCCTCAACCCTAAACCCTATCCCTCAACCCTAGGCCCTAAAGCCTATTGGTGAAACCCTCAATCCTCAACTCTATACCGTATACCCTCTTGACCCTAAACCTTATCCCTCAACCTTGGGCCCTAAGGCCTATACAATAAACCCTCAACCATATACACTCAACCCTAAACCATATATCATATACCCTCAATCCTAAACCATATCCCTCAACCCCAATTCCTAAATCCTATAGGATGAAACTTCGATCCCCTATATACTCAATCCTAAATGCTATACCCTCAACCCTATACCATATATCATATACCATCAACCCTAAACCATACACTCCTGGCCCTAGGCTATAAATCCCATACACTTTATGCTAAAACTTATACCTTCAACCCTCAAGGTTCTTATATCCTCAAGCCTAAACCTTATCACTCAACCTTATACTCTCAACCTTGTACCCTATATCATCAACGTGAACCCTAAACCCTATGAACTAAACCCTCATACATAAACCTTATACCCTATATGTTAAACCTAAAATCTAAAATTAATAATTTAACACTAAAACCTACATAATTATTTTTAATCCCTAAATCCTCAACTCTCAACTCTCCATCATACACCATCAACCCTAAACCTATAAAACATAGGTCCTACACCTTAAATAATGAATAAATTAGACATATTAAAGGGATAGAGGAGAGGGAAACATGGGAGAGAGATAGAGACAAGAGAGGAAGAGAAAGAGAGAGATGTGTCGTAACATGCCCATTGTTCTACCCATTGTTTTTACTAGTTTTACCCACAAGTGAACAATTTATGCTACTAACATTATGAGAAATAAAAAAATTATTTTCATTTGAATAACAAGATGCAGATTTGAAACATAAAAATTTAAATCCTTCCCATTGCATAACAAATAATCATTTCAATAATTCAAGTAATGATTTCACATTACATAATTTCATGATAATATTTCCCATTTAAAATGTCTCAATAAGAATAGAGATACATGTTTGCATTCATAGCTTCCATGAGCTCAATGATATAGATATACAAATAGAATATGTTGATCTAGAACTACCCAATGTTGGTGTATGTCTCCTAGATGTCCCCATAATTGGTGCATACATTCTAGGTGTCCCAAAACTAGCGCTACATCCTCAAATCCTGGTCACCAACTATATGAGGGAGAGCATCACTCAAGCGCTTTTCCGCCAACCATGGACTTACTATGGTGCCCCGCACTTCTACCTAATTGGTAAGATGGCCCTACCCTTTAACGAAGAGATTGGTTTGGTAACCCCATAATCTTGACCTTCCTAAGTATAAGGTTGTGTCCTACATATCTAGAGCTACCAAAAATTGGCTACAACCTACATGTATGACTTCCCTGCCTAGAATACAATCATGGATCATAGTGAACTCATAGTGCAAAAAGTTGCTACTTACACTACTTTGGCTGAAGAATTCAACACCTAGTACTTTGAGTGCGAGTCATCTATCCACCCACCCTTTAACTCGATTTGGTATTGACCATAAACATAATACACATTCAATCGAAGATGACATAAAAAATTGTCCAACAAGGTTATTCCCTTAACCATGGATTACCCTAACCCCATGAATAACTAAGTCTTAACAACCTGATTAACTAGGTTACTCCCTTTCCCATGGATTAATCTAACCCTAGGTATAATCATGCTAAATATACATGCACACATTCTAGTGACTAGCTAGGTTACCCCTTTTCCCATGGGTTATCTAACCCCAGGAAGAACCAAGCTACCCACCCATGTTCAAAATGACATTTTCATAAAAGTACTATAATATAGCAACATATTCCACATTTGAATTTTCATGCAACATCTATATAGTCTTGATGAACTAAGTATAGTTATAGTAGCATTATAGCCATGTAAATTCCAATATAGTATAAATATGTATTCCCATATAAAATGGTTTCACTAATTCAAAACTCAACTATGAATCACACAAGATTATTCCAAACTAGGAAATAAATGGAGTTATGAATATAAAAAATAATCTTATCAAGCATTCAAAATCAATCTTTCAAAAACAGAGGTAATTATAAATAGATAACCTTTCAAACATAAAATACTAAAGGAATACAAATCAACATGCCTAGATTTATAGTTCCAACTGATAACACGACTTCCCAAATTCAACCTTCACAATCATGATAGTTACTCCTTCTAAGCCCAAATTATTTCTGAACTCTAGCCTCTTCTCAAAGAACTCTCAACAAATGTAACTCACAAAGAAAACTCTCTTCCTCGCCAAAAAGTCTCAAATTATGCTTGCACAAAAAATTGCAGCAGAATAGCAATGAAGAATTCTAAATGGAAAAGTGTAAAAAATGGTAGAGAGAACACCTCTATTTATACTAAAATATGAGCATCTTAATGCTACAAATAAGCTGTTAAATTTTCCACCACTCTAACAACAAACCAAAAATGCATTTACTTAGCTCATTTGGAATAATATGTGGCCGATTTAAGCTTTTAGATTGCAACACATAACAGTCCTCTTATTTCCAATTTCATAGAATGGATGAGTTGAATCCTTTCTTGTGACAACATGACTCTTTTACTGAGTCAAGGCACAACGATGCATTACTACAGGTTTCCTATTTGATTTGAAGGTTGAACACCCTTACAAAAAATTTCCATCTTTGCATTGACTAAGTCTCATGTTTATCAGATGGCTTTTCCTGGATATGGTACACGTAATAGACTTATTTCTATTTTTACACTTCTCAGAATATGGTGCCAACATTTCATACTTAAGTACCCTTTATTCATGTGCGGGTAAGACTAAGTCAACACATGGAAAACAACATTTGTTCACCTTATGCAAATGTGCTCATAAGCCTTTTGGCTTATTCTCTTCATGCACTTTATGCACAACATTAAGCTTTGACCATTGTAACATATATGGCAGCACTATGATAATGCACTATATTTATTACAAAGCACTTTTAATATATATCAAACAATATATATTATTAATATATATATTATATCTATAATATATACATATACATATATATAAACATATATCAAAATAATTATGTATATATACATGCATATATACATACACATATCAATATATTAATATACATGTCTATATGTTTATATTAACGTATTAATATACATATATTAATATATATATATATATATATATTACATATATGTACAATATTATTTTAATATCCATACTTAAACACATATATTCTCATATTCACTGATTGATGTATATACACAGAGTGTATATATATGTCACACTTGTCCAATCGATATTCCCATGCATATGGGTTATCCATTCATGAGCATGTAGATCGTCTATCTATGTATACTCATGCACACATATACTCACATGTATGAGTTATCATAGACATGTACATATATACATATATATTATGTATATACTTCATTTATTAAAATGTGAACATACGAGGAAGAACTTTCACTCAACATAAAGACTCAATCACATATTCCTAGTCAAGAACATACTCAAACCCTGATAGAAGGTTACTTACCATTTCCCAAACTCTTAATTCAACTAGAACACCTAGAAAGTGAGTGTGTGTATGCTCAATTAGGCTCATCAAGGGTTACCAAACCGAGTTCTTCTCCTGAGTGATACTCCCCCTCACTTTCAAAGGTTTGAATCTATTCCTGCATCCAACTTAGTGCATCACAACAGTAGTTAGTTAATAACATTGCATTCACATGTATCATATATTTTCATCTTCAGAAAATTATAAAATATCAAATTGAATTAAACATTCATTCATCATATTTCCATCCAGATTCATATATAAAACATAATCATATATATTAATACGATTTTAACCCATTAAGGTAATAGTAAATAGGTAACAACACAATGGGGTATAACATATTCCCCTTCTTGTGAATCATCATCCTTGATGATTATTAAGTATCAAACATGAACACAACATAAAACATAAAACATTACATCATAAAGCATGTTTGTTTTATAGAAGTTTTCAAAATCTAACAAGACTTGAGGAAACTTTTGCTTCATCTCAGCATAGTCCTTCCAAGTGGCAGAGCATACTGATCCCACTGGACCTTGCAGTGCAGAACCTCTCTATTATGTAAGTGAAGCTTACATGTTTTGAGAACTTTGAGAGGCTTGATTGTTACCACTCATGGGTCCTATACCTGTAAAGCATTCCAATCAATAAAATGATTATCCACTGGCATGTACTTCTTAAGGTACACAACATGAAAGACATTGTGCATCCTAGAAAGAGTTGGCGGAAAAGAAATTCTATATGCAATAGGGTTAACTTCCTTGAGAACCTCAAAAAGACCTACATAACATGGAGCTAGTTTGGATGACTTTCCAAACTTTATAGAACTCTTGTGAGGTTTAACTTTTAACACAACCTTCTCCCCTACTAAGAATGTTTGGGTACCCACTTGGAATATGCATAACTCTTTTGCCTATCATTAACTTCCACTAGCCTCTATTTAATATTTCCAACTTGCTCCTCCATTTTTTATAACATTTCTAGCCCAAGGCTTATCCTATCCTCTAGCTTATCCCAACTTATAGGAGTTCGACACTTCCTACATACAATGCTTCAAATGGAGCCATCTTGATTGCAGAATGATAAGATTTGTTATATGCAAATTACTAAAGGTAAATAATCCTCCCACTTGTATTGTTGATCCATGTAATACATTCTTAGTAGATCATCTAACACTTGGTTCACTCTTTCAGTTTGGCCATCCATTTCTGGATGATATACTGAACTTATGTTCAAATGAGTCCCAAGCGACGAAAACATGGTTTCCCAAAACCTGGATGTCACACAAGCATCCCTATTAGAAATAATCTTCGCAGGAATTCCATGCAACCTAAATACCTCTTGAATAAAATTTCAAGCTATAATAGAAGCTCCATCAGTTAGATTCCCTAGTATAAAGTGATTCACCTTCGTAAACTTATCCACCACTACCAAAATGGCATTGTGCTTATTGCTTAACATTGGAAGACCTTGCACAAAATCCATGCTAATGATTTTCCATTTACTTTCTGGAACTTCATGAGGATACAAAAGACCTATAGAGTGATGATGTTTTTCCTTCAGCCTTTGACATTCTATATAGCTTGCCATAAATTTTGTAGCATCCCTTTTCATTCCTTTCTAGAAATACAATGGCTTCACATCAGCCAATATCTTAGTCACTCCAGAATGTCCAAAATATGGTGTGATATGAACTTCTTTCCACATTAAATTCCTCAATTCCACAAAGTTATGTATGTAGATCCTTCCCTTAAACCTTAGCAAACCATCATAAGGGTTCAAAGTGAAATCCCTCATACCTTGGGTCTCATGGATTATCCAAGAGTGCTTGCTTGACTTGTTCATAGCATTTTTCACCCTTCTACTTTTGCAACACTTGATCCTTAAATTGGTTTGAATTGATATCATTGAGGACATATGCCTCCTATGACTCAAGGCATCTACAATCCGATTATCCTTCCCCTTGATATAGTTAATCTATTGAAATCATACTTAGATATAAATTATAACCACCCTCTTTTCCATGCATTTAGATTCGATTGAGTAAATAAGTACTTTAGACCATGATGATCGGTCTTCAGTTCAAAAGGTTTTCCCAATAGATAGTGTCTCTACATCTATAATTTATGAACAACAATTGCTAATTCCAAATCATGTGAAGCATAATTTTTCCCATAATGCTCTAGCTTCCTCGACTCATAGGCTATGAATTACCCATTCGACATCAACACTCCACCCAAACCTTCTCCTAAAGCATCAATGATGAATGTAAAATCACCATCTAGATCTGATAATTTTAGTATCAGTGTTGTGGTCAACTTCTCCTTGAGTTGATCAAATATCTCTTGACATTTCTCTATCCATTCAAACTTCTTCCCTTTTCTCTATAAGGAGGTAATGGGAAAATATATTATAGAAAATTTTGCAACAAATTTCTTATAGTAACTAGCCAGACCCATAAAACTTCTTTCGACACATTCTTAGGAACTGTCCATTCAAGCACTGCTTTTATTTTTGTTGGATCAAATGCAATCCCATCAATTTAAGTCACATGACCTAGATATCACAATTCCTTCTAAAATAAAGTACACTTAGAGAGTTTCCCATACAACTTATTATCTCTCAATTGTTGGAGAACAATATCTAGATGTTGGAGATGTTCCTCTTCATTCTTGGAATAGATAAGAATATCATCCAAAAAGACCAACACAAACTTGTCCAAGCAATCTCTAAATACATTATTCATTAAGTTCATGAATGTTGTAGGTGCATTCGTTAGCCCAAAAGGTAGGATTGTAAACTCATAATGACCATACTTAGTCATAAAAGTTGTTTTAAAAATATCTTCATCCTTGATCCTCAGTTGATGATAACCTAATCGTAGATCAATTTTCAAAAATATTGTTGCTCCTCGCATTTGATAAAAGAGATCATCGATACATGGTAACAAATACTTAGTCTTTATCGTTTCCTTATTAAGCAAATGGTAATCAATGCACAAGCGTAGTGTGCTATCCTTCTTCGTCACAAAGATCACTAGCACTCCCCAAGGTGAAACATTGGGTCTAATCAGTCCCTTTGACAATAATTCCTCCAATTGAGCTTTTAACTCCATTAATTCTATCATGGTCATCCTATATGGCACTTTGGATATAGGCTCCAACCCTGGAACTATGTCGATGGAGAAATCAAACACTCTCTTGGGAGGCAATCCAAGCAATTCATTTGGAAATACATCCACAAATTTTCGTAGGATAGGATATTTCTCCATATTTCTTTTTCTTGATTCCACCACCTCGCCTTCTTCAGCTTCATGGGGATCTTGAGGTCCATAATATACAATATCATCTTGAGAAATGAACTCATTATATTCCTCCAGTTTCTCCATTTTCACAGTGAAGAGTTGACAACCTTTCTTCTTTGCCCTATGCATTTGTATGACGAAGATTTTTCACAACTTAAATTCTCTTGGCGTTCCTTGCAAGAACACTTAGTTTCCAAGATCATCTAAACACTCCACTATTTTTGCATGACAATCTACTTTGTCTCTATGCTTCCACAATCAATTCATCCCTAGAATGACATCATAGGAACCTAGGGGTGCTACATACAATTTCACTTTCGAGGAGAAACTCAAAAGTTCAACCCTAGATTTGAATAGACATTGCTCCACCTTAGCTCTTGTCTGGTTTGCATATTCAACCATCCAAGACTTTTCTATATAGTCAAATTTTCTAAAAAAATTGCTAGCTATATTAGTAGAAAAGAAAATTTTGTGGCGCTAGTATCGATAAGAATGTAAATAGGTGTACCAAACAAAGTACTTGATATCTCCACAAGAGTGATCCGGTAATTTTCTTGCTAGTTGTCTAATGTTGGATGATTTCTTTGCTATAATGCTTCTCATTGAGAAGGTAGTTGATTCCCTTGTGGTTGTGTCCCTAGTGGTTTGTTGGGACACTGATTTGCAAAGTGATCTCCACCACAAGTATAACATCCTCTCAATGGTCCAACCCTTGATGTAGGCCTTCCAAAACTACCTTCATTCCTACTAACATTTTTGTTATTTTTGTTGTTTTTGTTCCCCCTATGGTCCCTTCTTGAATTATTTCGACTATTACAAGATCCTTTGTCCCCTTTGCTTTGAAAATCTTTCCCTTCACTAGGATTCTTTGAAGCTTGATTGGCTTGCGACCAATTAAACTTCTTACAATTATTTTCATGGTAGTTCAAGATAGATTTAAGCCTTTGTTCTTGCTTAATGGATTTCTCGTACACCAATTCCATGGTAGCAAGAATTTGCACGTCTACCTCTCCACCTATTTGGGCATTGAGGCCCATGATGAACTTCCTTATGTAAAATTGCTCATCCTTTTGGAACATGGGTACATACCTTAGGAGATGAGTGAATTTCTCCCAATATTCGTTAACTAGGGAATCTTCTTGGCTCAAGTTTTGGAAGTTGATAATCTTTTGATCATAAAAGAGTTGTGGTAGCCACCGCTTTCAAAAAAATTCAATGAATTCACTCTAAGTAAGATTTAAGGAACATAGCCCAAGCTCCATCTTTTTATTCATCCACCAGTTGGATGCTTCTCTAGCTATCTGGAAAGATCACCAAATGAATTTAGTTATCTTAGAGTAATTCTTGATTTCAAAATAATTTTCTATTTATATGAGCCATGCCTCAGCCACATCCCCACTATTACTTCCTTCAAACTTTGCAGGAGTGATCTTTCTTTTCTATTTTATTCCCTCTGATCTAGACTGTGATTCATCATCCTCATGTTGACTATACTAAGTACAATCATGGAAATTTTTCCCTTATTCATCATTATTAGGAACTTCTTGTTCCTCCCTTTCTTTTCCCCTTACCTCTTGCTTGAGGCTTCTTATTATTTCTCTTATCTCATCCATCATGACTAAAGTACGGTCCAATTTTCCCATGAAGTTTTTGCTCCTTGGCCTACTTCTTGGATTCCCCCAAGGTTAGTTCTAGTTCTAGCCATTTTCGACAAGAAATTTTATACTTGGAGGTTTCATTTTCAATTAGATTCTAATAAGGTTTACATATCATTTAAATATTTCCAAAGAACAAACATTCATATATATGAATTTTAAAAGAACTCAAACACATTTTTTTCCAAAACATGATTTTCATTTATATCAATAGGATTTCAATATCCTAGAATTTACATGGAATGGATATTCAAATAGTCTAGTGGAGATTATCCCTCAGATTCACTCTCCAATAAATAGCTAAGTGGGATATACCCCTTAGGTTTTTGTTCCCATATATTGTCAAAAGGGAAATAACCTTCAAACATATCCTTAGATACATAGTTTCGGGGGAGATATCCCTCTGATTTGACACTTGAGGCTATTAGAATAACTTTCAACATAGGAATAACATGATGGTCCCTAAAGATCATAGCAGGACTAACACTAAATCTGAGGGCATATCGCTAGAAAGTGATAAAGAATCCAACTTGGCAGGAGAGACAAGAGGTACAAAGTTAACAACCTCATGCATCCTCCTTATTTCTTGAATAATGTGAGATAGAGCATGATTAAAAGTATCAGTGTCACTCAACGAAATAGTATTTTCATAATTGGTTCCATCTATGGTTTGAACAATGGCTTCCCTTTCTTTCTTGGCCTTTAGGTAGTGCTTATTATAGATTACCGACTTCCTAGAAATCATCTTGAGATGCACCATCCTGACACCAAAATTCCAAGCATTAGAATCATATAATGTTGGATTAAATCATAGCGAGCACATAGGTTCTAGTGTTGAACCTGGTACGTCTGATACCCCGTGTAGCATGCCCATTGTTCTACCCATTATTTTTACTATTTTTTACCCACAAGTGAACAATTTATGCTACTAACAGCATGAGCAATAAAAAATATTTTAATTTGAGTAACAAGATGCACATTTGAAACATAACCATTTCAAACTTCCTTATTGCATAACAAAGAATCATTTTGATACTTTAAGTAACAATTGCACATTATATAATTTCATGATGATATTTCCCATTTACAATTTCTCAATAAGAATAGAGATACATGTTTGCATTCATAGCTTCCATGAGCTCAATGATATAGATATACAAATAGAATATGATGATCTAGATGTCCCCAATGTTGGTGTATGCCTCCTAGATGTCCCCATAACTGGTGCATACATTATAGGTGTCCCCAAACTAGCACTACATCCTCAAATCCTGGTCGCCAACTGTATGAGGGAGAGCATCACTCAAGTGCTTTTCTGCCAACCATAGACTTACTGCGGTCCCCCACACATCTACCTAATTGGTAAGATGGCCCTACCCTTTGACAAAGAGATTGGTTTGGTAACCCCATAATCCTGACCTTCCTAAGTATAGTGTTGTGTCCTACATATCTAGAGCTACCAAACATTGGCTATAACCTACATGTATGAATTCCCTATCTAGAATACAATCATGGATCACAATGAACTCACAATGTAAACAATGGCTACTTACACTACTTTGGTCAAAGAATTCAACACCCAGTACTTTGAGTGCGAGTCATCTTTCCACCCACCCTTTAACTCGATTTGGTATTGACCATAAACATAACACACATTCAATCTAAGATGATGGCATAATAAAATGTCCAACAAGGTTATTCCCTTAACCATGGATTACCCTAACCCCATGAATAACTAAGTCTTAACAACCTAATTAACTAGGTTATACCCTTTCCCATGGATTACTCTAACCCCAAGTATAACCATGCTAACCATACATGCACACATACTAGTGACCAGCTAGGTTACCCCCTTTTCCCATGGGTTATCTAACCCCAGGAAGAACCAAGCTACCCACCCATGTTCAAAATGACATTTTCATAAAAGTACTATAGTATAGCAAAATATTCCACATTTGACTATTCATGCAACATCTATATAGTCTTGATGAACTAAGTATAGTTCTAGTAGCATTATAGCCATGTAAATTCCAATATAGTATAAATATGTATTCCCATATAAAATGGCTTCACTAATTGAAGAATCAACTATGAATCACACAAGATTATTCCAAACTAGGAAATAAATGGAGTTCATAAGAAAATAAGCTTATCAAGCATTTAAAATAAATATTTTAGAAACAAAGGAAATTATAAACAAATAACCTTTGAAACATAAAATATCAAAGGAATAGAAATCAACATGCCTAGATTTATAGTTCCAATTGATAACATGGCTTCCCAAATTCAGCCTTCACAATCACAATAGTTACTCCTTCAAAGCCCTACTTAGTTCCAAACTCTAGCCTCTTCTCAAAGAACTCTCAACAAACGTAACTCACAAAGACAACTCTGTTCCTCACCAAAAACTCTCAAATTATGCTTGCACAAAAAACTACAACAGAAAAAGAAATGAACAATTATGAATGGAAAAGTGTAACAAATGGTAGAGACAACACCTCTATTTATACTAAAATATAAGCATCTTAATGCTACAAATAAGCTATTAAATCTGCCACCACTCTAAAATCAAACCAAAAATGCATCAACTTTGCTCATTTGGAATGATATGTGGTTGGTTTAAGCTTTCAAATTACAACACATAACAGTCCTCTTATTTCCAATTCCATAAAATGGATGAGTCAACTCCTTTCTTCTAACAACATGACTCTTTACTGAGTCAAGGCACAACAACGCATTACTACGGGTTTCCTATTTTATTTGCATGTCGAATACCCTTATAAACTTTTACCATATTTGCATTGACTATGTCTCATGTTTATCAGATGGCTTTTCCTAGATATGGTGCATGCAATAGACTTCTTTATGTTTTACACTTCTCAAAATATGGTGCCAACATTTCATACTTGAGTTCCCTTTACTCATGCGCAAGTAAGACTAATTAAACACATTTGAAACAACATTTTTTTTCACCTTATGTGTTGCTCATGAGTCTTTTGACTTATTCTCTTCATGCGCTTTATGTGCAACATTAAGCTTTGGCCATTGTAACATATATGACAGCACTATGATAATGCGCTATGTTTATTACCAAACACTTTTAATATATATCAAACAATATATATTATACATATTATATCTATAATATATACAGATATATTAATATATATAATTATATCCACATGATTACTAAATGCATTACTTTCCAATTTAATATATATAAACATATATCAAAATAATTATATATATACATACATATATACATATATTAATATATATATATTACATATATATAACATTGTTTTAATATCCATACTTAAAACATATATATTCTCATATTATCAATCGATGTATATACACGTAGTGTATATATATGTCGCATTTTCCCAATCGATATTCTCATACATATGGGTTATCAGTTCATGAGCATGCATAGATACATCTATCTACGTATAATCAGGCACACATATACTCACATGTATGAGTTATCGTATACATGTACATATATAAATTCTATGTATAAACTTCATTGATTAAAATATAAACATACAAGGAAGAACTTTCACTCAACATAAAGAATCAATCACATATTCCCAATTAAGATCATACTCAAACACTGACAGAAAGTTACTTACCATTTCTCGAACTATCTTAATTCAACTAGACCAACTAGAAAGTGAGTGTGTGTATGCTCAATTAGGCTCATCAAGGGTTACCAGATCAAGTTCTTCTCCTGAGTGATACTTCCCCTCTCTTCAGAGGTTTGAATATGTTCCTGCATCCAACTTAGTGCACCACAATAGTAGTTGGTTGATAACATTACATTCATATGCATCATATATTTTGATCTTCAAAACATTATAAAATATCAAATTTAATTAAACATTCATTCATCATATTTCTATCCAGATTCATATACAAATCATAATCATATATTAAAACATTTTAACCCATCAAGGTAATAGTAAATAGGTAACAACACAACATGGTATAACATGTGAGATAGAGAGAAGAGAGATCTATATAGGAAGGGAGGGATGAGGGAAAAGGTAGGAAGGAGAGATAGATAGAAATTTAAGACAAAGAGAGGCAGATAGTGGAGAGAGAGAGAGAGGTTAGATAGAGAGGTAGATCTAGGGTAGAGAGAAGTGAGATAGAGAACAATAGAGATGGGGAGGAGAGTATAGAGGGAGGAGATGTGAGATGATATATAAAGAGGTAGGTAGACCCTCAACTCTCTATCAATGACCATAAACCCTACACCCTAAATCCTAAACATTATAAGATGCACCTTTAATCGTACACACTAAACCCTAAATATTCACATTAATAATTAATACTAAAATATATACCCTCTGTAGTGTAGAAAAATGTATCCCTTTACATTTTCACACTTTTTTGGACCCTCCCTGCTAAAATTGGGCTTCTTTATACCTTATTTGGTCCTATTTTGCATCCACAAGCCTTAATTAATGTATCTTGCTGAGGATAATCCTGACATATATCAATTGACCAATCATAAATTAATGATTTTGGATTGTATGGCCCAGATTTAGTGATCTTAGACTCATACGCCAGCTTGGGTGTATGGGTCCCACCCAAGTTTTGGGGCCTAGATATGAATTTGGCATTAAAATAAACATTTCATGAAAATGTGTCCCAAGCTTAGCCTAATCAGACTCACATGCCCCAATTGGCGTATGAGTCCTGCTTAGCTTAGACCTAATTTAAATTCAAATTCTTGCCATGATTTTATTCTCCTAGGTCTGATGTTGACTTGTAGTGTTGTAATTTCAGGGAATTTGGCATAAACAAGTATAAATACAAGGTTATTTCCCATATTTTATCCTAGCAAGCTTACAAGTCATCTAGCACTTTTTGAGATCAAGTATTCTAGCCTTCAAGAGCATTCAAGAGTTGATTATCAAGCATTTTGGAGTATTATTCAAGAATCAAGCATCATGTCAAAGTCATTATGCATCATGTTTTTCTTTGAGCTAACATTTGTGATGTATGGTTTTATGATTCAAATGAGCATTCAAGTCAAGATCCATACCATTCAAGCAAGAGTCAAGATATACATTCATGCTAGCCATTACATACAAGATTGTAACCTTTTTTTCAAGGGTTTGGTGAGTTGCAACATTGCATATTTGTTCATTCATCATTCCTCCATTCTATTTCTATTCATTTCAAGGTTTTATTACCAAAATAGGGTTTGACCAAGGAAAACCCCTATCCACTAACAAAATAACATTTTTCCCTCTCTTTGATGTGTGATTTGAAGATCTAGGTTGAAGACCCATTGAAGAGAAATATTGGAGAAAAGTTGTCAAAGTTGTCATCCACATTGCAAGATCATGGAAAGTCACCTAGAGGTTGCAATTCAGTGTTTCAAAACCAAAGATTTGGCAGGGGAGAATCTACAAGAAAGCACTAGAGGATATAAGAATTTCATATCAACCCTAATACTGGGACTAAATCTCCACTTGTGGTGTATGAGTTGTAGGAATACTAAGGATCACTGAGAGGGGGGTTGAATCATCGATCCAATCAAAACCATCTCATAAACTTAATTTTCTTGAGTAGACAAAAACCTTAAATATTATATTTCATGAGAAAACACAAAGATGTGCAAGTCACAACATCACATTTGAATCAAGAAAACAACACATCACCAAGAAAATATGAGACACGATATTTATGAGTGGAAAAACCCTAAAAGGGTGAAAAAAAACTACTCTTAATAAAAGCTTTATTAGGGCTCAGTAGCCAAAATTCTGATATGTACAAATTGTGTGTCTCACTAAAGACACAACAAGCCTCATTAGCCATTTCACAATATGTCTCATTGACACCCACCTCACTAGAAAAACAAAGATGATAGGAGCACCCACTTCTTATCACTCCAACTCCAAGGTCTCACTGACCCCTGCCTCACTGGAAAAACAAAACTGGTAGGAGTACCCACTCCTTATCACTACAACTCCAAGGTCTCATTGACCCCTGCCTCATTGGCAAAACAAAGCTAATAGGAGCACCCACTCCTTATCACTCCAACTCCAAGGTCTCACTGACCAATCTCCAATCTGAATACATGAAGATCAATATATAGTACTACTCTATTTACATTGAAAAACATAGGTTATAGATGAATTCTATAACTCTTATATATACACCTTATTTCTCCCAATTTGACACAACTAATATTCAAGACCTCCAAGTGCTCAATACAAAGAAAAATGAAATTCTAAATTCATTACTCCTAAACAAGGGATTTTGAATTTATCATTCCTAAAATTTCAAATTCAAAGAAGCCCAATTACCATTATTTTACCATTTTGCAATCATCTTTCTATTCAATAAAGATCAATTAGCATTCTACTCAATCAAAGCTTTATCACAGATTGACAAAGATTTTTACACCAATTTCACATGAAATTATTTCTTATAGAATCACCTGACACCTCTAATATTGCTCTACTTCATGAAAACTCAAATATCATACTCTTTCATCAGTCATATGCTTTTCTCAATCTTCACAGACATAGGATATTGGCTTCTTTTCATAGCAGTCATTAATCACCATTCTTTTTCATTCTCAAACCCTACACATACTATCTTCAACTTTAAATATATATATATATATATATATATATATATATATATATATATATATATATATTCATCTTATCCCGATATAAAGCATATTCACATGCAAAAAGCAAAAAGATTAGCTTCAGAATTGGTGCCAACAAAAATTCCACCAATGACTCTTCATATTCAAAAATAGAAACAAATTTGTAAATGCCACCAATGACGTTCTACCTCTTATCGAATTCAAAACCTGGAGAGGAACCGTTATAAAGTTTGAATAAGAACCTTTGATCTTTACTTACCTCCAAAATCAGCTTTTAAAGAGAGTTGTTGATCACTATTTAAACATATAAAGAAAATATTTTAACCTGCCTAACAAGTAACTGCATAATAGAGGGCCAATTGAAGAATGTATTAAAAGCCTTGAGCAAGTCTTTTAAATAAGTGATGACTAGTGATTATAATTCATCTTCAAAATATAAGAAAAGGTGTTTTTTCTTAAAAAACCCTCACAACACATGAAATCCTCACAATACATGAGAAGGAAACACCTTCATAGATGATCAATGAAACATTCAAATGTTTACTTGAAACCTTGATAAATCCCATACCTTCAAGACTTATACACCAACCTCATGCTTTGATGCTCATCAAGAAAGATAAACCTTGTTGATGAAGAATTAGGGTTTTGAACCTTCAAACCTTTGATGCTTTGAGCCTTTACACCTTTGAATGATGCTTGATACAATATTTGAAGCATACCATGTCTTCTTTATCAATGTTCTAACAAATACCTTTAATGCTTGATACTATGCCTTGATGAAATGGTTTTGACCTGAAGTGTCAAAATACCCATCAACTGCTACCAATGCAAGTAGCCCATAAAAGTTGAATGACTTGAATACCATGGAGAACATCAACCACTACCAATTCCAAACCAACAGTGGCAATCCTTCATGCAACAAACTTTGACACCAACATATGCCTTGAAGAAGCATGACCAAGAGCCACTCATGAATACTAACAACAAAATTTCAACACAAAGACACAACTCTTGTGAACATCAATCCACTGAAATCCTTAAAGATCAAGAAGCACCTTTGCATATTATGAAGCAACCTCTAAAGCAATACTCTTAGATCCATAGTGAACATAAAAAATTGAATGGACAAGCACCTCTTGCCAAATACTTATCACTTTTGCACTACTATGTACTAAGAGATGACTAGCATCAACCCAACCAAGTGTCTTGAAACAAACACTACAGATGCACCAATCATCACACAATAATACCACTGCATAATACTTAATCCTGAAGCAACTATGCATGATAGAAGCATGTGAACTCTATAGTATGATGACAACTCCTCAACATTGAAGCATAAGCATGAAGCATCCATGAAGAGCTTATCAATGACAAACATATGATCAGATCCTCTTCTTAAGACCAAATTTTGAAATCAATGAAAAAAACATCAACATGAGTCCCAATATACCTATTTTCAAGCATTCTCAATAGATCATGGTTTAGCAGTTCTAGATTTTGGTTTCGGCCCAAAACCCTAAACTGGGACTAAATCGCCTCTACTATTGTATGGGTCCCAATGTGCATTAAAAATCAGCATTTCAAGGATTTTAGACCTCCATTCAAGCCTCTATAGTTTCTAGGTGCACCTTTGTACTTTATCAGTTTCCTATTCTGATTTGAATTCATTTCTAGGTCATTTACTTAAGTCTTGCATAGCATTTACATTTCTTATCTTTCCAAGCCCTAGCTTGGTGGTAAACCCCTTTCTAGACTTTAATCACACCCTAGGACACCTTATTGGAGATCTCTGTCCCTCATTCTTGTTGAATAGGACAACTGAAAAGGGGAGTGAATCAATTGTCATAGATTTTAACCTTCAATTCAATTACCAAAATTAATACTTAAAACTACTTAAATGATTAGTCATCAAATGCTAATGCAGAAACTCAAATCCAGCACATAAAAATAATAACTCCATCTTTATGTGGAAAACCCAATGAGGGAAAAACGATGATGAGGATTAAATCACACTATAGAGAATATCAAAGGCCAGTACAAAGGCTCCTTTGCCCTAAAAACAAAGATAAGTTGCTAAGATAGGAGCTGCTTTGAAAGCAAGGACTTCTTTGTCTAGAACTGGGACTCACTCTCAATGGGGCTACAACTCGGAGGGATCATTTGCCATAGAGATACAAAGAAGACAAAGAAGACTTGTTACAGAGAGACAACAATCCCAATGCAACAAAGGATTCCACCACAATTACTTGATCAACTTGCATAAATGATAGAGTTCTCCTTCTGCTCACTACATCCAGAAACTCAACATTAAGCTTCACACTGATCTGCCACACACAACTCACACACACTTTCTAAATTGCATCAAAGTTGCATATACTCTTTCACTTATCTTCCTTCTTTTCTCTTGTATATTTTTCATTACTAGCTCATCCTATATTTGTATTATCTCCAACCTTGAAAAAGATACAAAGTCCACCATCCAACTTCAAATTCAAATTAGGTTGGTGCAAAAACATCCTAGGGTGGAATTAGAATGAGGGAAACCCAAACACACGCTTCACCAGGACCCAAAGTAGATCCAACATGATTCATTAACTTTGAAGATAGTGCTTAACAAACAATCGACCAAACTAGTGTAAAACACATAGAACAATTAAGCTCAAAACTTCCATAAATCAAAAATATCTTCAATGCAATTAGAACATATTAACTCTAGAACTGCAAGTCAAAATATTTCATCAAAGAGAAATCCGGACCAGCAACTTTTCTCCCATACCTCAACTAGAACATAGAAAAACATAGTTCAAAACTGGTGAACACAACTCGAACTTCACAATGAACCAATAGCCAAAAATTTGGATATAGCAACCTTCAATAACCATGACCAACATATCTGAACCACATGACCATAGGGGAAAATACCAGCTCATCATCCTGAGCAACAACTGAATACCTATAAACATTTTTTAATACAATTTTCTCAATATCCTCAACATATACAACCGACAACAACTAGTAGATAACCAGTTGACCAGTTGAAATCAATGAGACTACTTTCATTCCTTTCTCCATTCTTGCAACAATCTTCCCCTTTATCATTGATGGAAACACATGATGTGAAAAACCATCAAATACACCATACCAGTTCTGAATATACTTCTCAAGATTTTTATTTTTGATTCTCCCCCTCAGAATATCATCTTCCTCATTACCTACTTTCTCTTATTAGATTTTTCTCCTTTTCACATGCTTTCTCTCCCCGTTTAACATCAATGGAAAACGAAAAAGATATGTTCATTGAATCTTCCTTTGACATGAAAACAAAATACTCACAATGACAACACTTGAAACTACCTGCCCCCATTGAGAGGTAGCCACCAAAACATCAATCCAAAAATATAGAACCATGAATCCACCAGACTGATGCATCTCCAAATTCATCTTAGTTTATGAAAGGAGGGGCAATAACCCCTAACTTCTCCTAGAGATACTCAAAAGTATCTTTAGGAAGAGCCTCTATAAATATATTAGCAATTTGATCCTTTGTCAAAACATACTCAAGCTTGACTTCATTCTCCATGACCTTCTCTCTCAAGAAATGATATTTGATAGATATATGCTTCATCCTCAAGTGCATCATAGGATTCTTCAAAATGTTAATTGCACTTGTATTATCATAGAAGATAGAAATGGGATCATCATATAGCACTGTGATATCTTTCAATGTCTATTTCATCCATAGAACTTGTGTATAGTGTTAGGGTTAGAATGTAGATATCTAATAATTAAATGTAGATTTGATCAATAAAATAGAGAAATAAAGCACACATAAAATTATAGTAGAAACAAGACAACTTGGAGAATTTAATGTGGTTCACCCAATCTGAGCTACATCCAGAAAACCGCAGCCATCCAATGATTTTTATTATCCAGTTTAAAACATATTACAATCTCGCTAATAATGCCCTACTGCAACCCCCATCCAAACTACTTATAACAAGCTTTTTAGAAGCTTCCAGAATTAGGGTTCTACAAAGTTGGTTTTTTTTCTTTTTCAGTAATTTTTCCTTTGATGCAAAAAATGGAAAAAAAAAATTCTTGGGGGCTACCGCCCCTAAACCCCCGCCTAGGACCCTGATGAGGATACATGAAGAGTGTACAATATATCATGATCAGTCACCACATACAAACACATAGCAAGATGCAACAACAATATACTCAACTTTAGCAGTAGACAAGGAGATTGAATCTTGCTTCTTACTCAACCATGCCACCAATCTGCATCCAAGAAAGAATGCACCACCACTTGTACTCTTTCTTTCATCTACACATCTAGCCCAACCTGCATTTATATATGCACTAAGTGTAAAGTCGGCATCTTTAGGATACCACAATCCATAATCCAGAGTGCCATTCAAATATCTAAATATTCTTTTAACTGCAACAACATGTGTTTCCTTTAGATCTTCTTGAAATCTAGCCACAAGACAGACTACATGCATAATATCTGGTCTAGTAGTAGTCAAATACAATAGTCCATTAATCATAGATCTATACTTTCTCTTATCAGCCTTAGGTGAATCATCATCTTTACCCAATTTGCAACCAATCACCATAGGAGTACTTACTGGTTTGGAACCATCCATCTTGAACTTCTTCAACATATCTCTCACATACTTAGACTGTGAAATGAAAATTCCTTTCTCTGTTTGATTAATTTGTAGCCCAAGAAAGAAATTCATCTCCCCAAACATAGACATTTCAAATTCTTTATGCATCTCTTCCACAAACATCTTGCACATCTTTTCATTTCCTCCAAAGATAATGCCATCAACATATACAACTACAATCAATATTTTGTCATTTTCAATCTTAAAGTATAAATTATTGTCTGACGTACCTTTGTTAAATCCTTGTTGAATCAAATATCTATCTAACCTAGCATACCAAGCTCTAGGAGCTTGCTTCAATCCATATAAAGCTTTCTTCAATCTGTACACCATATCCAATTAATTTTTTAACTAAAATCCTTCTAGTTATTCCATGTAAACTTCTTCTAGCTCACCATTCAAAAATGTTGACTTGACATCCATCTTATAGACTTTGAAATCTTTATAAGTAGCCAATGCCAAGAACATCCTTATAGCTTCCATTCTTGCTACTGGGGAAAAAGTCTCCTAAAAATTTATACCTTCTACTTGTGAGTAGCCTTTACACACAAGCCTCGCTTTGTTTCTAACAACTTCTCCATTCTCATTCAACTTATTTTTGAATACCCTTTTTATCCAATGATATTTTTGTCTGTCAATCTTGGGACCAATTCCCAATTCTAATTCTTCTCAATTTGCAAAAGTTCTTCTTTCATTGCTTCCTTCCAATTTTCATCTTTATAGGATTCACTTACTGTCTTTGGCTCAATCTCAAAAAATAAACAAGAATTTACTTCAGCAACAACATTGCTTCTGGCTAACATGCCTTTTGTCTTGTCTCCAATAATCTGATTTTCAGAATGATTCCTCTGTACATATTTCAGTGTCTTACGGGACATCATCGAAGCATCTTCTTCTCTTTCATTCTATTCATCTAGCTTCTTCTACTCATCTTTATCTTGTTCTTCCATAATTTCTTCCATTCTTGCACAATCATGTTCATCAAGCACATATCCATCAATATCAATAGAATTCTTCACTGTCTCATCTAGCTTCACATTCAAGATCTCTACAATATTTCTTGGTCTTTATTCAAACATTTGTATGCCTTGCTTTTGGTAGAGTATCCAATAAATATTCCTTCATCACTTCTTGCATCAAACTTACCCAAAGTTTCTTCATCTCTTCTGATATAGCATTTGCTTCCAAATACCTTGAAATGTTTAACTATAGGAATTCTTCCATGCCATAGCTCATAGGGAGTCTTTGTACTATTTTCTCTTTGTTGAACTTGATTGAACATGTATAAATAGTAGTATGAATAGATTCTTTCCAATAAACTTCCAGTAATTCAACTTCAGTGATCATTGATCTAGCAGCCTCTTGAATAGTTCTATTTTTCCTTTCAACAACTCCATTCTACTGAGAAGCTCTTGAAGCAGATAATTGTGTCTTTATTCCATACGCTTCACAAAACATATTAAACTCATGGGAAGTGAATTCTCCACCTCTGTCAGATCTTAAGCATTTTATCTTCAAATTTGTGCTTCATTTTCAACCATAGCCTTGAATGCCTTGAATCTATCTAATGCATTTGATTTCTCTCTAAGAAATGTAACCCATGTATATCTAGAATAATCATCAATTAAAAGCTTAAATTACCTTTCACCAAGTAGACTTTGCACTCTCATAGGACCACAAAGATCTGTATGAACTAAATCTAGTAGTCCAGTAGTAGATTGTTCTTTTGATATGTAATGATTTCTTGATTGCTTCCCAAACTGAAAATTTCTACAAATAGCATTAATAGGCTTTGTAATTATTGGTAAATCTCTCACAACCTGAACAACACTAATCCTTTCCAAGTTATCAAAATTCATGTGACACATTCTCTTATGCCATAACCAGCGGTCATTTATCTGAGTCATAAAGCATCGTCCATCAACACCCTTAAGTTGATAAATATTACCTTCATATTTCTTTCCTATAGCAATTAATGTTCTAGATCCTTTCTAGATCTCACATTTCTCATCCTTAAATACAAGATCATATCCTTTTGTACACATCTGACCAATGCTCAACAAATTATACCTTAAACCCTTAACATAGTAAACATCATTAGTATGATGCTTGCCATCAAAACTTATTGAACCTATCCCATAGATTTTAGCACCAGTATCATCTCCAAACATAACCAAGCCTCTATCATATTTCTCAAGTTTCAAAAAATTACTCTTATCACCATTCATGTGATGTGAGCAACCACTATCAACTACCCAAAAATTATTTTCTTGTTTAGCATGTAGGGAAAAGATAACTGTACCTTCATTTTTCTCCTTCCCTTTCTCCGAAGGGCTTTCCTTTTCCTATTTTTCTAAATTAGTAGAAGTAGGTTCATCCTTAATCACCAAGAACAAGCATTCATTTCCATCTGGATCTTCGTATTCTAAATCTTCATCTGAAATACTAGCAATCTCATTCACATAGTAAGCTCTGGTAATCTTCTTTCCTTTCTTTTCCTTGTCATATTTTTGTTTATTTCATTTAGCTCTTTCCGGACACTTTGCAACATAATGACCTGTTTCTCCACAACTAAAGCACATAAAGGGAAACTTACCTTCATACTTACTGGAGCCTTTTCTCATTCTTCTTACAAAGTAGCTTCTATTTCATCAAAGTTCTCTTCATTTGGATCTTTAGTTTTTGTAGCATTAAAAGTAGTCTCTAATTTTCCTCCATTTCTTAGACTCGACTTCCTCATCTAATAAGATGTCAAAAATCCTAACAACAGATCCTTAGTACAAGTATTATAATCTATAGTCTACTCAATAACACTCACCTTCTCACTGTAAGCATTAGGAAGAGTTCTAAGAATCTTCTTTACAATCCTAGTTTCATCTATAATAGCACCTAGTGATCGCATTCCAACCACTACCTCATCCAATCTCCGTACATAAGCTTTAACATTTTCATCTTCATACATATGTATAACATCAAACTGTGTTTCCAAATTCTATAATTTCACTTCTTTAACTCTTTCATCACCATCATGTGCTCTTTCTAAAGCATCCCATACTTCCTTAGCTGTCTTCAAATTCTGAACCTTAATCAACTCAGAATGTACCATACTATTCTTCAAGATGAACTTTTCCTTATTATTCACTTCATGTGCTATGATCTCTTTAGGTGTACTTGGACCATTAGCAGGAGGAGTGTAGGGATTCTTGTAAGCTTTCTCCACATCATATCCGTAATACTCCAGATATACTTTCTAGATACCATAATTAAGTTCCATCAAACCTCAGATAATTGAAGACCATTTTGCTAACCATCACGAACCTTCCTCAAGTAGTTTGGCTCTTCACTAAGGAACCAAGCACTGATACCAATTGTTGAATAGGACAACTGAGAGGGGGGTGAATCAATTGTCATAGATTTTAACCTTCAATTCAATTACCAGAACTAATACTTAAAATTGCTTAAATGATTAATCATCAAATGCCAATGCAGAAACTCAAATTCAACACATAAACACAATAAGACCAGATTTATGTGGAAAATCCAATGAGGAAAAAACTACGGTGAGGATTAACTCACACTATAGAGAATATAAAAATCGATTACAAAAGGCTTATTGCTTGAAACAAGGCTCATTGCTTGAGATAAGGCTCACTGCCTGAAACAAGGACTCACTGTCCAACAAGGATACAACCCGGAGGGCTCACTGCAACAGAGATACAAAGATGAAAAATAAGACTTGTTACAAAGAGACAACAATCCCAATGCAACAAAGGATTCCATCAAGTTACTTGATTAACTTGCATGAATGATAGAGTTCACCTTCTGCTCACTGCATCCTGAAACTCAACATTAAGCTTCAGATTGATCTGCCACACATAACTCACACACACTTTTTGAATAGCATCAAATTCGTGTCTACTCTTTCACTTATCTTCTTTCTTTTCTCTTGTATATTTTTCATTACTATCTCATCTTGTATTTATACTATCTCCAACCTTGAACATGATACAAAGTCATCCATCCAACTTCAAATTCAAATTAGGTCGGTGCCAAAACATCCTAGGGTGGAATTAGAATGAGGGAGACCCAAACACATGCTTCACTAGGACCCAAATTAGATCCAACACACCTCATTAATTTCAAAGATAGTGCTTAACACATGGTCAACCAAACTAGTGTAAAACACATAGAACAATTAAGCACGAAACTTCTAGAAACCAAAAATATCTTCAATGTAATTAGAACATCTTAACTTTAAAACTGCAAGTCAAAATATTTCATCAAAGAGAAATATGGACCAACAACTTTTCTCCCATACCTTAGCTAGAACGTAGAAAAACATAGTTCACAATTGTTGAACACAACTCAAACTTCACAACAAACCAATAGCCAAAAATATGGATATAGCAACCTTCAATAACCATGACCAACATATCCAAACTACATGACCATAGGGGAAAATACCAGATCATCATCCTAAGTAACAACTGAATACCTGTAAACTTTCTTTAATACAATTGTCTCAATATCCTCAATATATACAACCAACAACAACTAGTAGATAACTAGTTTAACAGTTGACATCAATGACAACACTTTCATTCCTTTCTCCATTCTTGTAACAATTCTATCCCTTGATCGATATGTCTAAGGTTTCCTTGAGTGAAACTTGTAGGAAATTGGTTGTTCTATGTCCTAAAACATACAAAATGAACAAAAAAATTTCAAGGTTTCATTTTGGTGAAGCTAGCCTTTAAAACACCTTATTTCTGATTTGGAGTGCATCATAGTCCTAGATCTATCTTACATTAACTTTGCATTAGGTTTTACATTAGGTAATTTGCATCTAGGGTTTCTAAATCTTATATTAGTGAAAGTGCATATAGGTTGCATTTTTTAATCCTTCATCATTTAAATTCATTTAAAATCTATAATTGCACTTAGTCTATACATCATTCAAACTAGAAAACCTAACATTCACTCAATTTTTTTTGAAATTAGTGCAAAAACCCTAATTTGGGACTCATACGCCCCTCTGGGTGATTTAGTCCCAGCATAGGTGTTTTTTTTCCTAAATTTTGGGTATTTTGTGTTGAATTTTTATCAACATTTCAAATCCCTAAAAAACCCTGATTGGGACTCATACAACCCTCTAGGATATTTAGTCTCGTGTCAGACCTGAAACTACATTTTACAGTATTAAAAACTATGTTTTTGTGCTTTTGTTTGTTGCTGTTAGATTTTTGTTTCAGTTTATAGAGTTTTTGTTTCATTCATTTCATTGCATATAGCTTAATTTGGTTCATTTTATCAATTGCATAATTTCAAAATTACATTTACTATGTTACTACATTGCATTGCATCATGGATATGTGCTTTCGTAAGCTTTGGATGTCCTCAAAATCATTAGTGGATGTGTCAAGTTGTACTTTTGGAAATGACCCTAATGAAATTGAACTCACTCATGCTCAATCAAATCCTAATGCATGTCCTCCTCATGATGTTGAGGTCATTGGAGAAGATGATGACAACATGAATAACTTCATAAGTGATTGCCTTAACAACCTTGAGACTAATGCATCATTTTATCCTTCTATTAAACAACCAATGTAACTTGAGATATTTGGTCTTTACATCCTGAAATTGAAACACAAGCTGAGCCTAAGTTCCCTACAATAGGTGAGCCTAGTTCCTCTAGTCAAGCAAACTTTCAACCATTCTATGTTAACGAGGTAACAAACAATTCTATCACCCTAGAAGACATACGTAAAAGGATTCACGATCTTAAGCAAACAAGGATGTGATACAACAAGTGAACATGAAATTCATCAACTCTTAGAACAAATACCAACCTAAGATACCAAAGGGCTAGGATATCAAGATCCTCTTCCTGACATAAGTGTCCTCCTTTTCTAATGAACAACCAATGCCTCGTAACGATGATAATGATGATAGGATTGTCTTAGGTCCTCCGCCTCAACATCTAACTCAAGAAATTGGTGAGTCTAGAAAGAAACAAAAGCCTTACAAACTTAAACAGTTACCATTCCTACAAACTCAAACAAAAATTGAACAAAACTTAGAACAACTCCTTAAAAAAGGTTGGATTAAATTGCCACCTCATAGTAAAAGCAACCTACCTAAGAAAAACATGAATTATTGTGCATATCATATAACCCTTGGGCATCTTACTAATGAGTGTCGTTCATTAAAATTGATATTGAGTAACTTTCACTTTGTTGATGATGAATGTTATCCATTGATTGCATAGCATGTCATTTACTCCTTGCCATGTAATAGTTGTAGGATCCTACCATTCTCACTATTACATGCTTTACATTCATTGCAAATCATTTCAAAATGAAAGGAGCTCTTTCTCATCACCTATCTCAGCTCATTCTTGTCTTGCACACAGTGGGGGAAAGAATTAGATAGCCTTGTCCTAGTACTACACTTGATGTTGTCCCTTTGGCTAGTTGTTCACCTTCCATATATGATGAACAAGATTGGGATGCAAATGACCTGATAATAGGTTGACTTGCATGTCCCTTAATATTCTTTTTTTGTTTTCTTTTTCATGTTATGTGTTTGATTGCATGTGCATAATATGATCCCTTGTGCTGCTCTATTTGATGTATCTCTCTTTGTGATATTCCTTTATTTGTATCTACATTCCTCTCTATGTCATAAACTTTTCTTTGTCTTTCATTTTCCTTTTGGGGGTGATGCAAGGAATTGAGACATTTAGGTCTCTTTCATGTTAACCCAAAGGATTTTTCTTTGTTTTCACTCTTTTTGTGTCACTCTTCCTATTCCATGGGTATTTGGGGAATGATGATAATTCTGAGCTCTCTAAAAACATTGTAGCAAAGACATACTGACCCTAAATCCATGGATCCCTCGTGCTTGGAGTTTCATTTTGGGGGAAACCCCTCCCATTTTCATGGCGTAGCTTCATTTGGAAACATATGACTTGGCTTAGGTTCTTTCTGAATAAGCTCGCATGTCCTCTTTATTGCTAGCATTTATCATTTGCTACTTTAAAGTAATTGCACATAGCATGGTGTTCTTTAAAGTGGGGGCATACATTGGCATTATTATTTTGTAGTTCATATTTCATTGTGTAGTCTTCTTACTTCATGCGATGTGTATTTTTCTTTGCATTGACATTGGGTGTGATGTCCTTCAAGAGCACAATCTCTCTTAGCATATTATATTCCTCTTAGTGGCTTGATGCAATACACTCCATCTCCTAAGTTGTGAATCTTCTATTCTTCAATCGGTCCTATCTTGGAGACATTATGCATGATGTTCCCTAAGTTAAGACCTTACATGAACTAAGAAAAATGCCTTTGAATGTACTTTACACTATTTTTCATTTACAATAGTTGTTATATGGCCACCTTGCATAACACACTTTGCTTGCCTGTGGTGCCATCTTGTTTGTTCATGGGTGTCAAGCATACGAATTTTTGTTTGCCTCATGAATCCTATTGTTCATTGTTGTGTGGCACCTTATCAAAGTTATCAATAGGTATAGCTTTGGTTTGGTTGTACATATGGGAGCCAAACTTAGGTGTGACTTTTCCATAGCCACATGCTTTTCTATGTGATCGCATACTAACCAAGTGCATATGTTTCTCGCTAGGGGCTTACCTAGTGGATGACTTGAGGTTCCACTAGCCCTTATGAGCATGCATTTGGTTTGCATAGTGGACATCGTGTTCCACTTGTAAACATTTTTGGAAAAACAACTTAACTCTGATCTATAGTGTGTGGGACAAATGGTCGAAGCTTGATCCACCCCTTTTTGTTTTTGTTTTTGTTTTTGTTCTTTCTTTTTATCTTTGGAAATGTATTCTTGTGCCTTGTTGTTGCTCCTTACATCATTTTTCATGTGTGTTCCTTTGTTCTTATGTTGGTTTGTCATAAAATCTTGATCTTGGGGGCTTGCACAACTCTCTTGATTGTTTTCATCCTATCTGACTAGCATTGGTATGCTTAAAACCCTCTTGATGTGAGTTTGTCCACTTTAATGTGAGTTTGAAGCGATTTCCTCATCTCACTAAAGTGGGGGCTAAATGTAGTGTAGAAAAATGTATCCCTTTACATTTTCACACTTGTTTGGGCCCGCCCTACTAAAATTGGGCTTTTTATGCCTTATTTGGTCCTATTTTGCATCCACAAGCCTTAATTAATGCATCTTTCTAAGGATAATCCTGACATATATCAATTGAAAAATCATAAATTAATGATTTTGGATTGTATGGCCCAAATTTAGTGATTTGGGACTCATACACCATCTTGGGAATATGGGTCCCACCCAAGTTTCAGGGCCTAGATTTGAATTTGGCATTAAACTAAACATTTCTTAAAAAATGTGTCCCAAGCTTAGCCTAATGGGACTCATACGCCCCAACTGGAATATGAGTCCCACTTAGCTTATACCTCATTTAAATTCAAATTATTGGTAGGATTTTATAATCCTAGAGCTGATGTTGACTTGTAGTGTTGTAATTTCGGGAAATTTGGCATAAACAAGTATAAATACAAGGTTATTTCACATATTTTCTCCTAGCAAGCTTACAATTCATCTAGAAATTTTTGAGATCAAGCATTCTAGCCTTCAAGGGCATTCAAGAGTTGATTATCAAGCATTTTGGAGCATTATTCAAGAATCAAGCATCATTTCAAAGTCATCATGCACAATGTTTGTTTTTGAGCTAACATTTGTGATGTAGGGTTTTATGATTCAAGCAAGCATTCAAGTCAAAATCCATATCATTCAAGCAAAAGTTAAGATCTGCATTCATGCTAGCCATTACATACAAGATTATAGCCTTTTTTTCAAGGGTTTGGTGAGTTACAACATTGCATATTTGTTCATTAATCATTCCTCCATTCTATTTCTATTCATTTCAAGGTTTGATTATCAAAATGGGGTTTAACCAAGGCAAACCCCTATCCACTAACAAAAAAAAATTTCCCTCTCTTTGATGTGTGATTTGAAAATCTAGGTTGAAGACCCATTGAAGAGCAATATTGGAGAAAAGTTGTCAAAGTTGTCAAGTTGTCAAAGTTGTCATCCACATTGCAAGATCACGGAAAGTCACCTACAGGTTGTAGTTCAATGTTTTAGAACTAGATATTTGGTAGGAGAGAAGCTATAGGAAATCACTAGAGGATATCAAAATTTTAGATCAACCCTAATACTAGGACTAAATTTCCCCCTATGACGTATGAGTCCTAGTATACCTATTTTTAGGTATTTTCAATAGATCCTGGTTTAGCAATTCCAAATTCTGGTTTCAACCCAAAACCCTAAACTAGGACTAAATCGCCCCTACTAGTGTATGAGTCCCAATATGCATTAAAAATCAGTATTTCCAAGATTTAAGACCTCCATTCAAGCCTCTTTAGTTTCCAGGTGCACCTATGTACTTTCTCAATTTATTGTTCTAATTTGAATTCATTTCTAGGTCATTTACTTAAATCTTGAATAGCATTTACATTTCTTCTCTTTCCAAGCGCTAGCTTGGTGGTGAACCCACTTTTAGACTTTAATCACACCCTAGGACACCTTATTGCAGATCTCTTTCCCTCATTCTATCCTTTGATTGAGATCTCTAAGGTTTCCTTGAGTGAAACTTGTAGGAAATTGGTTGTTCTACGCCCCAAAACATACAAAACGAACTAACTATTTTTGAGGTTTCACCCTCAACCCTTAACAATATACTCTCAACAATCACACCTAAACTCTCAACTCTAAATTCTTCATAGAAATGTGAGTGCATTAGAGAGAGACAAATGGAGGATTGAGAGAGGGAGGGAGGGAGAGACAAAGAGAAGGAGGGAAACAAATGTGTAGAGAGATACAAAGATGATTTTTATATTTTTAGGAACATGATCACATTATAACACACTTGCTCCTATGAAGATTATTTTTTGAGCATGGGAAAGACATTTTCTTCTTAGAAACATGAGCGAATTATAACCTAGATAGATACATATTGAGAGAGATAGAGAGGTAGAAATATTTAGGGAGAGGAGGGAGGGATGTAGATAGGGAGAAAGAAGAGTTAGAGATAGGGAGAGTTAGGTAAGAGAGACAAAAATATACATGGGAGAAAATGAGTAGAAAATAAAGGAGGGAAATAGGGAGAGAGAGAGAGGGAGAGAGAGAGAGATTTGATAAAAAGAGTACAAAGGGAAGGAAGGAGGGAGGGAGAGGTAGGGAGAGATACACAGATTTGGGGGGAGAGAGAAGGATAAAGAGATTTTTGAGGGAGTGATGGAGGAAAATGGGAGGAATATTAATAGAGAGAGATTTAGAGTTAGAGATAGAGGTGGAGGGAGAGAGAGATGGAAAGTTAGATTAAGGAATATGATGCTTTTAGTGTAGGGAAAAACATAAGTGTGTTTTGGTCTGTACTTAGGCTTGGATGGTTCATTTGCCTCATTTTGACATGATTTTTTCATCTATTACTGTTTTGCAACTTGCTCGTCATCAGGTTCACACATTATAAATCAAATCTTAGTAAAATCACCACCATAATTTTATACATCTTCTAAGCTTTCTAACTATATTTTTTTTTTAGATTTCAACTACATTAACATTTTTATTTTTATTTTTTTCTGCTAATGTTTCCATAGTTATCAAAGACATATGTATTAACTTTTTTTAATAACTTTTGACCTAATTCTCAAAATTTGAAAAAATATATATATTATTATTCTACACTTCATTCTTTACACATTGGAAAAAAACTGCATTTTCTTTATTTTGGTGCAAGTTATGTGACATGCACGTTTGGTGATGTAATTTTTAGGATTCATCCACTTTGAAGAATCATAAGAAAATACTCTAAAAAAATACAAACAAATATACAACTTCTAGTACTCACTCTTAACTATATTTCTACCAATGGGTTTTTGAAAATTTACTAAATGCAACTAAAATATTTGAGGGGCACATACTGTTGTCACATAAAATTGCACCCTATTGAACAAGAGTTTAGTGTTCTAATGACACAATGGAAATGACCTCAAGGTGTGGGACCCTGCAAAATGAGATCAAGTCTTTGGAGAAGGTTGGATTCCTTTTCTAAACTAAGTGTAAATGTGTTGGTCTAACCCAACACATGAAAACCTTAATACTATTCTACTCTAACAAATTGTAAAGAAAAGAGATAGAAGGAAACATGAAATGGAAAAGAAGGTGATGCACCAAGATAGAATTTTGTTTCTTCCTACTTCAAAACAACACAATACATCAATGAAACAACTAAAACACATGCTCAGACATGAAGGTAAAAGGATTTTACTCAACATACGAGAGATTACAATGATAATATTTGAATTTTATTAACATAAATCTTAGAAGCAATCTTTGCAATGGAAAAATGCAAAAAATGAGTCTACAAAAGAAAAACCATAGAGGAACCAAAGGATGAATTCTTCAAAAAGATACAAACATTGCCTTTATAGTTCAGGCATAAGTAAGGTTTGAATCCAAATCCCTAATCCTAACCTAACTAGGGTTTCAGAAAGATGAACTCCGATCAGATTAAAATTATTTGAATTACTCCCATTATAGAGCAACCACCAAGCCATAAAGGCTCTGACATCTCGAATGAGCCCCAAAATGATAACTCCTAAGAATGTAGTGATAGGCACACATGGAATCCACAACAAAATATTAGAACAACATACCCTGACAAGAGAATATGGCATCTACGACATACCAAGGAGTAATGGCGACGTCTAACAATCAATACAACATTAACAAAGCATGAAAATTTGATCTGTAATTGATCAAATTTGATCTAGTAGCTAGGAATGTCATTGAGACATTACTTCTACAATTTTGTTGCGAACAAGAGCAAATGACCATTGTAGTTTGAATACTAGTTGTTGAATCTAGCATGGATGGCTGAGATTAGATCTCAATGAAATATTAAAATGGGATTGTTGATCATATGAGGATCAAGATCAATGGGAATCACGTACCCTCAATATATCGCTACTTCATGCAAGTGTACAAGACAAAAACTTGTTATGCATTAGACACATGTGATAGTTGTTGGATCCATGTCTTTAAATCAGAACTGTTGGATGTTCATCGCATGACACCAGACCATCACAAATAACACCTGAGTGGCATCATTCACAAAAGCGATGTGAATGATGCATGCGATGAATGTTAGATTTCTCTCCATTAAATCTAATCCATTGAACCACACAAGGAAAACCAAGGCCTCGGTCCTACCATGACACTCGTTTCCTGCCTGCTCCTTTGCATAGAAAAATGAGATGCCCACCATATAACACCATGGGATAGCGGGCTACTGCCACTTATCCACACCATTGTCATACACCTTTCCATCCCACATCACACAAAGGTCTTCAACCTTTTGGAACATAACCACGATGCATTGAACTCTCATGATGACCATCGGGTCATCATTTCTAAATCTAGACTGTTGATTAAACTTCATCATGGGAACACCACACATTGCAGTAAATGCTTTGGTTACGAATGAAAATAATTATGTGAAGGGAAACATCGATGAATTCTTCACCAGAAAAACTTGTAGCACAAGGAAAGAGGGCTAGTTACCAAACATTTTTTAAAGACATAAGTTATAACTTATGTTCAACCTGTGACAGTCGACTACTAGTCAACAAAAAAAAAAAAACTCTGCTTATCTGCCATGTTTGCAAACCTTAGGGCTTAACTATAAACCCTAGCTTAGATCGAGAGCATAGATAAAGCATCCCTAATCATATTTGACCTCTTCTGATCATGCAGACTAGATCAATTGACTCCTCTAAAAAAATCCATGTTGAATTTGTAGTCAGATTCCTTTGCAAACCTCCAGAAGTGACTTCTGCAACAACATTGCAACTTTTTGAGCAACTTTGCAACAATTTCAAAACATGCTCCTTTCTTCATCAACCTTAACCAATTCTTCTATAACTAGATCCATCTCATCTCTAATCTCTCCTTTGACACTAATGACACCTTTGACATCAATGACAACCAAATTGCCAACAACATCTGATGGGGACATGAAAACGATAACATTTTGGTGACTTATGTGGGATGATTGTCTACTAATCATGGAATTCAAGGGGCCTTAATAGTCCATTGGGCACAAAGTTACAAAACATTTATAGTAGCTAGGTCTCCTTAGAGAAAAACAAACATGTGCAGGCCTGCACTTGGAGAAAAGCATGGAAACTAGAACATGCATTCCCTTAAGGAGAATATAGGGTGTGCAAAGAGCACTTCATGAATGAAACATAGAAAAATAGGGGGTTCTTAGGGTTTCCCAAAATGGAAAAGTGGATCCAAAGAGGGAAAAGGGGTCCTAATTCTCTAATTTCATTAGGAAATGAGATCCCAACAAGAAATTGACTAACTACCCTTAGGAGAATCAATTATATGGAGGAATCTTCATATTTCCTTTTTATGTCAGAATGGGGGTCTAGGTCAAGCAACACTTTGGGGAGAAAGATTAAAAATAGAAAATCAAACCCAAAATGCAATCTACAACTTGGATCTAATAGATTATGCATAAAAATGAAGGAACTGACAAAGTTTTTTGAAAATATGAGAGGAATAAATGTTGTGCATTTGTCACAAGTTGTTGTTTCTACAAGCTAAACAGGGACTCATTCATCCAACAATGAATGGGTCTAGAAAAAAATATTGGAAAACTCTTCCCTGTAACTTTGTACCTTCACTTTCAGATCCAGATCTATGAGAAATCTACAAAAAAGATTATTGTTTGTTGGTGGATAGGGGGTTTGCCTCGATCAAACCCCAAGTTTGGTAATTAAAACTTGATTAAAAACATAGATCTGAAACATAAAATGTGTGTACAATCCAATCCTTAAGTGTGTCTAAGATTAAGGAAACTTGAAATGCAAAGAAACCCTACTCAAGTGTGTTAGAATAGGATCCATAAATGAACATGAACAATGATGAAGACCTACTTTGGGAGATCTTAAATCACCCTAATAAGTCATAAAATTGAATATACCTCCCTTTAGGCTAAAAATAGAATGATAATAGAAGATGAAATCACTTAGGAAAAAAATCATTAGGCTTGGTTGAATGTCTTGTGCATCTCCCAAAACCTAGAATCCATCATGATCCTCTATAGGCATCTATCATCACTCCTTTGACAATGCTTGATCTTGATATCGAAATGAGCTTGAAGTCCTCCAAAAACAATTAAAATGCTACTCCAAGACTTCACTTTTGAATTCTTGCTTGATTTCTCCTTGCTCTTGAATATGGATACTTGATCTCATGTGAATTTATCTTCCTTGCTATTGTAAAATGAATGTGAAACTTAGTTTTATAGAATTCCTTTCTAACTTTCCAATTATTAGATATCAAAAGTCGATAGATGAAATTTGAATTTAATAGCTTAAAATACCACCAAAAATATGTTCAAAGTTGATTTTAAGGCACTTAATGAGGACCCATTTTCCCATGGGTGAATGGGTCTTGACCTAAAACTTTAGGACTCCACAAATGTCGAGGCATTATTTTAATCCATGTCATTTATTCAATATGGGTTATGGTGTCGGGAATTAAATTAAATAGGCCTTGGGATATATAATAAAGGGTATTAGGGGCCTATTAATGAGGTTTTAGAATGCATAAATGAAAAAGGTCACCAAAATAGGTCCAAATAAGCATGAAATTGTACTTTCTCCTAGAAAGGGGTACAATTTTCTACACTACATGTAGCCCCCACTTTAGTGGTCATATGACATTGCGTGCATATCCAAGCTAAAGGAATTCAAATAATAAACTTTACAAAAAGGATACTCATATGGATTCATTAGGAAGAATGAAGCCCCCACTGTAGCTATCTATAAAACCACAATGTTAGGAACCACATCCTACAATGCAAGTTCGTTAGTCATTCAAAAATCCTCTTATCAAATTTGTATAAATAATTGAATTTGAGGGTAGATGTATGCCCCCCTAATTCTAATTGCTTTACGAAGGTGAAATTAGGGTATCCATGAAACCACATTAAATTACTTAAGTCTTATCATATGATATTTCCAAGTATCATACCACATAGTGATATATAGTTGATGAGATAGGGAGCGGAATTACAAATTCAACACAAGAAATGACATAAAAAATGGAGTTCTTTAGCCCCAATATGTTGATTTGAATGAAATATACTTAAAGTAAAATTAGGTATATATGAATGAAAATGACTCTTTTACCTATCATTTTGACATTTACCTCTTTGCAATTTGCTTTGGTATAGAGTGATCCAAGATGTGAACTTACATGCCTCCCAGACTTGATGTCATTCATGATGAGGTGGAACGGGGCGCGATCCGACCTACAATGAGTGGATTCTTCATTGCTTTGTCTCTATTTTCATGCATTTACAATACTTTTTATATATTTAAATAGTATTTTTAAGACCTTGAAAAATAAAGTCGCAAAGCGTACATCTTTGTTGCAAATCATCCCTTGTTGGCGCAAAGTTCCCACCTTGGCACAAAGTTTCCAAAAATGGCTAAAGTGTCCAAGACCCCCTTTCCAAAAGCGGGCCATATATCCAAATTGGTCGTAAAGTGTCCTAGAGAAAATTTAGTGGACTTTTTAAATTATTTAATGAATAAATTTAGGATTTACTTTTCTTATTTTATGATTTAGATCCCTCCCTAAGCCTGACAACATCTCAGAGGAAAACAATTGTGTTTCCTTCGATAACTCATCACACGGTTTTTAGAGGACGATATCAGTATTCTATAGGATACAAGACTATTCTGGGTGTATTCCATGCCACCAATGAGATCTCATGTTGCCATGTTGATGGTCGTAATAGAGAGATAGGATGTAGATACATGTACCTTTCATCTACTTACTGGGGAGATGATGGTTACCTTATAGGATATACATCGCATCCTACAACTACCCATCTAAGGTGAGGTTGTGTACTCAGTCAATGAGAAGACACATGAGGAGATGTAGGATGATATCTTATACTATTAGGGTGCCTCATTTGAGATTCGAGTGTCAGGCTTCATGTTGAGCTCATATGGCTACTACACACGCGGACACCACTACTCCAGTGGATTATGATTGCTACCACATCACTCACACTGGTTCCTAATGGATGAGGGGCCAACCTAGATGGAGGATTAGTTCACATCATTAAAGACATGAAGTAGGATAAGACCATCTACGCCTAGGGTCAGTATACCTAAAAATTTGTATTATGATTTAGGGTTTGTTTACCATGAGCTTGATAGTATAGTGCACTGTACACACTTACAGGTTTGGTGTTTTGAGCATATTGCATGCCCTAGACCCAAATGATATCCTACCATATCAGCCATGGGCTACCCACGGGCCTACAGTTATTCTTTGAGGCGGGCATGGCAGGAGGGTGATTTAATTCACTGGCATGTTAGATTCGATCAATTGAATGAGGGTGAAATATCATGGAGACCACATCTTAGTGTATCACACTGGGCAGATGAGAGACATGAGCTAGTCAAACTTTAGCAAGATCGGTTTGTTTTGGGATGACCTAACTATATAGTGATACCTTTCTATTATGATCATTTCATGCACCAATTCAGTCAGATACAAGTTCCATCACGGGCTTGACCCAAGTTCTTACGATCAACACAGAGTGCTCCTAGGCCTAGAGACACTCATTGACTTATTATTGATGATGTTTACATTACTGACTCAAAGGATGAGGACCATGATGTGCCCTAGTCTTTGATGTTGATGATGTAAGCACCATACGAGCCTATTACCAGTAGTGAGTTACAACATGACCATCCCATGTCTATCCTAGACATCATCCTACAAGCCATGCAAGATCTCTTCCCAGGTGCAAGGATGATCGAGACGATGAGTAGGTCAACGAGGATACAAATGATGATGATATAGTACTTGATATATTTCTTGATGAGGAGGAGGATACCTAGTCAATGAGTGATGATAGTGATGAGATGGAGGAGGCCCCAGTCAGTCTCAAGAGGAGAGATTCACCTCCTATCTAGGTCACTAGAGCATGTGCAACGACCGTAGTAGAGATTTGCACTCATGAGCTTGGGGAGGCCAGTAGTAGTAGGGCATCCATTCTTCCCACACATGAGGGGATTTTTGTTACATGGTTATACCTTGAATGGCAGATTGGTGATCCAGGTGATGATGTGATATTTATGCTTTCATTATTCCTTTACCTTTATGTATATGATTGATATATTATGATGTGTATTGATATATTCTATAATTTCCATCTTGTAGGGTCCACACAAGAGTGGCGTGAGATATACTAGTGAGCGACCATAGAGATAGTGCCTCCATTGCATGCAGAGGATGATATACCCTTAGTGTACATGCCCCCACCTTCTGTGGGGCAACATGCAGACCTCTTTGAGCCAATAGCAAGATTGAGCACCACATATGAGAGTGCCACTAGACGTGTTGATCGATCTCTAGCAAAGCTTTGAACACTTTAAACATATCAAGGTCTAACTAATAGAGGGATGAAATCTTGAGGTATGATTGATAGAGGGGCAGAGACCACCCTATGAGCAGAAATTTTGAGGCTATAGGAGGAATTTACTAGGTGATGTAGGAGAATCCATGAAAATTGGCAACCCTGTGTTAATCAAGAAGATTTAAATTTTGTTGTGAATTTTTTAATTTTGGTGAGATTCAATTTTTTTTTAAAAATTCATAATAAAATGTGGCAAATGAATTTTAATAATTAAATTTTCCAAATAAAATCTTCTTTACACATTGACAAGTTGTCTAGTAGGGTGAAAAAGCAAGAAAAAGCAGTTTTAAAACATTTTATTGCAAAACATTTGAAAATCATTATGAGGTTTTGGGATTCATTTATGGATCTTTAAAAACACTCAAAAGCATGATTCCTAAATAATAGGGACCGTGAAATTGGGCACCCAAGCCTACTTTTTGTGTTTTTCTTTTTCGGGAGTCAAAAAGAGAAGAATTTAAAACTATTTTTTCCTATCTTTAGAGGGCTGTTAGGAATGAATTTTAAATGAGTTTTTTTTTTTTAAGGGATTTAATGTGAAGCAATAGAAAAAAGTCATGAAATATTGGAGAGGCCCAAATAAAGCATGAAAAATTAATTTCATGAAGGTGGAGAAGAATCTGGAAAACCACTTTCCATGGAAGAATTGTTGAAGAATAATTTTGAAGGAAATTTTTGTGAGAGATTAGAGGGCGTAGCTTTTCTCTGGGGAATGAAATTTGGCATGTTTGTTGCAGGTCTGGACTGATGTACAACAGTACATGAAGGTCCTAGAATAACTGGATTGAAGCTACTGGAGTTTCAGGTGGAGTTGAGGTGCTGGGAGTTGAACTAGTTTGCTAGAGTTCATAGAGTTGAGCATATTTTTCTCTTGAATGTATTTATTTTGCATACCAGAAGTTTTTAAGAATGTTACTTGTTGTTTATTAGTCCATAGATGACTGAAATTCATGTAAAAATCATATTTCTTAAACAGAGCAATATAATGTTTTCATTTGCAAATAATTTGAGGAGTTAATTTGCAAGTTTTATTTTCTATTTTAGCAATAGTTGTTGAGGATTTAGAGGGGGTTTGAGAGTGTGTGAATCCCTCTCTACATCACTAGGGTGCAAGTAGATAGAGACTGTATAGAGAGGGAGTGCATTGAGGTACTTATATGGGAGGCGAGAGCAGTTGGAGAGGTGCAAGGCCTACGAGCATCCATGAGCATATCACAATCACATTCTATTGTATCTCGACAGGTGCCAGCACTAGGCTCTGAGGGGTCTAGCAGTCATAGGCCCTACTAGCATTATATTTCTGATTATATGTACTTGAACTCTTTATGCATAATATATGGTAATTTATTTTTTGTTCTTATGCTTGCTTATGTTGAATTAGTTGTCGATGTGATCTATTAAATAATCCTTAGAGTATTTAATAAATGTCTCTATGATCTAATGTTTATGTGATCTAATTAAAACTCTTAATTTTACATTAGATACTACATTGTGATTGAGTATGTCATGTTAAATTAAATGCACTTATGATCTAACTTTTAGAACACTAAATGCATATAAGGATCTAATCTAACACAACACACAAGATGAATTTGAATAACTTATCTAAAGTAAAGTAAAAATTCAAACCCATTCAACAATTGCTCTATAATCTAAGACACACCAAGATTTTTTTGTCAAAGAAAGAAGCAATACAAGATGAAATAGAACATTATCTACTTAATCTAAAAACACTGCTTTAATAAACATGTACTATTCAAAGAAGATGTTAGGTGTAGTGTAAATGCAAATGTGCAATATCAATAGGTTCTTTTAGAGGTGTGTTGTCCATTTTCATTAGTGTATAGTCGCTAAATCCATAATTTTCTTCAATTACATAAGTTCCTAGCTAATTAGGGCTGAATTTTCCTTTTTTATTTGGAGGGGCATTTACATTACGTTGATTCTCATATAACACTAAATCACCTTTATTTAAAATGTATGAGGAATGACATGATCATTATAACTACGCTACATTCATTTGGAATAAGCTTGGAGATGTTTGAGAGTGTTAATACATTGTTCATCAAGCATTTCAAGTTGATGTAATCATTTCTCTTTATAAGTATTATCATCAATAAGCCCTTTGAGAGCAATTCTCAATGAAGAAATTTCTAACTCTAAGGGCATTATTGCTTCAAAACTATAAACAAGGTTGTAAGGAGTGTTTCCTATAGATGTCCTAATACTTGTACGATAAGCCCACAATGCATAAGTTAACTAAGTATGCCAATCTTTATTATGCTTCATTACCATTTTCCTTAAGATTTGTTCAAGATTCTTGTTGGTTTCAATTCCACTTGACCATTTGATTGTGGGTAATATGGTGTAGAAAAGCGATGTTGAATATGAAATGTTTCCAAGAATCTCTTCATGTCATTGCTCTTAAATGGAGTTCCATTATCTGAAACTAATGTGGAAGGAAGACCAAAGCAAGAAATAATGTGTTCCAATATGAAACGACATATTGCATCAGTTGTTGTGGAATGAAGATGTATAGCTTCTACCCATTTCATGAAGTAATTTGTTGTAGTAATTATAAAGATATGTCCAACGGAAGAGGGTGGTGATATTTTTTCAATAAGATCCAAACCCCAAACCGAGAATGGATAAATAGGAACTTGGGAACAAAGCTCAAAAGTGGGAGCATGAATCGAATTGTTGTGTTCTTGAAATTTATGACATTTCTTAACATGAGAAAAACAATATATTATTCCATGTGTCTCCAATAATATCCTATATGGATTAGCTTTTGAACCAATGATAGTCCTCCAAAATTTCATCCAAAAGCACCTGCATGAGCTTCTTCAAGTGATATAGGGATTTCAGATTGTTTAAGACATCCAAGCAAGAGACCATCAAAAGATCGTCTATATAGAACGTCTGCTAGAATTATGTATTTAGATGCAAGTTTTTGAAGATGAGCTCTAGTGTACTTAGTTGTAGGCTTAGGAAAGGTACCTTATTTTAAATAATTGAATATCATTGTGTACCATTTGCTAGAGTTTTTGACATTGGTTACTAACACTTTTTTAACTTTTTCATCTATCGATGGTTTTAAGATCACTTGAATTGTAAATTTGAAATCAACAAAGGGATCTTCAAGATATACAATGGAAGCAACACTTGCCATCACATTTGCATGTCAATTATCCTTTGTCATATATTCTCAATATTATATGATTCAAATTTGTCTAATAATGTCATCGTAAGGTCTTTATATCGAATGAGTTTATCGTGCTTTGCTTCATATGAACCATTTATTTGCTTAATGACTAATTGAGAATCACCAAATAGAGAAATGTGTTGAACACCTAAGGCTAACGATGCACATATACCAGCAATTAAAGCTTCATACTCTATAGTGCTATTTGTTCATAGGAAGTTTAGACAGAAGGATAAGGGAATAGGCTTAACTGAAGGAGGAATTATTATAACCCTAGCTCCGGAGCCAGTTCAACACTTAGAACCATCAAAATACAATTCACATGTTTCTTTTTCTTTTTCTATAGTCAACACACTTTCATCAAGGAATGAGTATGTATTAGGTAATGCTAAGGGAGAAGGAACATCAGCTAAATGGTCAGTTAAGGCTTGTCCTTTGATTTCATTTTGAGAGACAAATTTAAGATCAAACTCAATTAACAATATAACCCATTTAGCTAAGCATCCTGATAAATCAATTTTAGCAAAAAGGTGTTTTAAAGGATCAAACTTTGTCATCACATGAATTTTTGTGTTTAATAAGTAATGTCTCAATTTACTAGTAGCAAATACAAGAGTCAAAAATTGTTTTTCTATTGTTGTATATTGTGTCATGTAATCAATCAGAGTTCAACTAATGTTATAAATGGGATGTTCTCTACCACTTTTGTCTTGTTGGGCTAACAATGCTGCTAGAGCATGGGCTAATGCTACTGTGTAAAGGATAAATAGTTTTTCTTCCAGAGTGGGTTGTAAAATAGGTGGAGTAGCAAGATAACCTTTAAAACTCTCAAAGGCATGTTTACAATCCTCATTCCACTTAAACTCAAATTATTTCTTAAGGAGTTGTGTAAAGGTTAATGTTCAGTCGGCTAAGGATGCTACAAAATGATGAATAGCTTGAATTCTCCCTTGTAGGGTACACAACTAAGAAATGTTTTTAGGAGATGGCATGTTAATGATATCATCAATTTTCTTTATTTCCACCTCAATGCCTCTATGAGATACTATAAAACCCAAGAGCTTTCCACTATCCACACCAAAGACACTTTTTTTATTTCAATCTCATGTTGTACTTACACATTCTTTCAAATTTTTTTCAAATGATGTCAACATGTTGTCTTGTCAAGTTAAATATTTGGCTAGAATATCATCAACATAGTCTTTCAAAATCTTGTGTATGTAATTGTGGAATATAAATGTCATAACTCTTTGATATGGTGTGCCTACATTCTTTAATCCAAAAGGCATAACCACCCAACAAAATGTTCCCCAAGCTGTAGTAAATTTTTCTTATATTGATCTTAAGGGTTGATAAAGATTTGATTATATCTTGAGAATCCATCCATGAATGACAACAAAGCATGTCTCGTAGTTGAATCTACTATCATGTCAATATTAGGAAGGGGAAAGTCATCTTTTTAGAGATGCCTTATTAAGGTCATGAAAATCTGTACACATCCTAATATAATTATCAAGTTTTGTGACTGTGACAATGTTTGAGATCCATGGAAAATAGTCAATAGGTCATATAAAACCAGCTTCAAGGAGTTTTTCAATATTAGCTTTAACCAATAAAGCTATCTTAGGATTCATCTTCCGTATCTTCTATCTTACTGGTTTAACATCTTGTTCAAGAACTATGTTGTGTGTCACTATCTTAGCATCAATACCTGACATATCTAAATAAGTCCAAGCAATTAGTTCATGAAATTTGTGTAATAAGGTTGCATGATTTTCCTATTCATCCTCATCAAGCAACTTTCCTATTTGAATTACTCTTTCTTCATTATATGTGTCCATTGGTATGTTGATTGTATCTCCCATGGGAAGTGCATTTTGTCTTAGAATTTCAGAATTATTTTCTTCTTTATCATCATCAACATTATTAATTTTATTTTCTTCATCCACTTGTTTAGCACTAACCATAGTACAAGTGAATCCTTGTTTCTTAGGAGGAGTAAATGACTTGTCATTAACTCCTAATTTTATTTCTTTCAAAGCTTCATTATCTTCAAAGTATTCCAAAGATTCTTCGTATGTTGTATCAATCAATTCAGGATGCTTCAAAGTGAGAGTTGTTTAGAGGAACTACACATGATGGTCTTGATGTTGAGTGAAGGTATTTTAATTTCTTTCATTATCTTAGAGGGACAATATCCAAGACCACTTGTTTCTTGTGTGTTAGGCTCTATAGGAACACAGATGCCTTGTTCTTTCCTTCCACATCATTTTCCACTATAACCAAGTCATTTCAAGAGCTCGTAACCTCTTCCATAAATTTTGTCCATATCTTTTGGATTCGGTGGTTGTTCATAGTTCACTTCATCAAAATTTGTTTTATAACTTGTGTCTTCTTCTAAAGTGGATGAAGTAGATGCTTGTGAGGATTCTTTCAAGTTTTATGTTGACATTACAATCGATTATTTTCCCTTTTTAGGTTGTTTTGTTGTCACCTTATATTCTCTCATGAATGTTGGTGTGAAATCTAAGTAACTCCAATCATCTTCCAATAACTTCGTGACTTTTTCAATATGCTTTTCTTTTTCTTGTTCTTGTGTGATTTTGACTTTTGAAGTTGGTATCAATGTTTTCATAGGACTTTGTTTATCTTTCTCAGTGTGCAAACAACTTTCAGGTTTAGGGTTAGCCCTTGACTATGTAAACTTTATTTTTGTAAACATAACTCATTAAACGATGAAGAGTTGAAGGCATCACATTCATTTCATGAATCCATGGTCTACCTGAAACAAGATTATATGAAAGATCGTGAGGTATAACATGGATAGTAGTTTGAAATGTAGCTTTTCCAATAGTAATAGGTAATGTGATCACTCCAAGCAGTTGTTTTCCTATGTTATCAAATCCTCGAATGGACAACGAGTCAGGTTCAATCTTACTCTTGTCAATTCCAAGCTTATCCAAAAGGTTCACACTACACACATTAAGGGCTAAGCCATTGTCAACAAGGGTTCTCTTTATTCCTTTCTGATTAATAATGGCTATGATCATGAAAGCTTCGTATTATTTTTGAACTTCCAAGGAGGGTAACTCACTTTGGTGAAAAACATTGTCTAGGTTAACCATATTCATTCCTTGAACTATGGCTACCACATCATTTGGATTCGTATAAGGAGGAATCACAAATTGTTGTAAGGATGTTTGAAGCATACTATGGTAATTAGGTGAGGCTTGAATAAGATCCCATAAGGATATCTTATTAGGAGTATTCTTAAGTTGTTCAACAAGATGATACTCCTTTCCACTATGTAAAGGAAATCAAGGAGCACCAGGAAAGATAGGTTGGGGCAATGGTAATGAAACAAGACTAGTTTGTTGTTGCCTATTGTTCCTTGTGTTGTATGTATGAGCAACAGTATTATAACCCAGTTGTTGCGAAACATTGTCATTATCAAGTTGCCTTGTAAATTTCAAGATATCTCTTGGTTTCAAGGGTTTCTTTTTAGGTGGTTCTATGATAAGCATGTGTTTTTTTGAACTTGAGGTTGATGTTAGGGTGGGTAAATGATAAGTTGAGGTGTGATTGTGTTAACGTCTCTTTGTTTTGGTTTGTCATGACAAGCCTTAGTGGATGAACCTTGTGAGATAAAATACTCAAGGGATTCATCTAACATATCAAAGTCATCACTTCTAAAGGGCTTGAGGGATATGTTAACTTGGAAAAAGAGATTTGACATAATAAAATAACTATGCTTTCTCCAAGGGTTTTGTTTGTTTCTTTTGATGTTTTTGGTTTTTTGTGTTTGTTTTCTAATGATTTTAAAATGTAAACTAAATAATGCAATGATGTTGAAAATAAAATAAAAGTGTACATAAATCTAACACTAACTTTGAGTGAAATATGTGAGGAAATGATTTCCAAATGTTGCAAAATCTAACTAACTGACTAATATTTTGAATGCACATATAAACTGTTTCAAAAATTTAATTTTCAGATTTGGAAACAGAAATAGAAATGCAAAATAGAGACCAAAAAGCACTCAGAAATTTGTCAAAAAAAATTGTATAGGGACTCATTCGCCCTAGGGCGAATGGGTCCTAGGTTAGGGTTTTTTAAATTTGAAATTTTCAGATTTTGAGCTTATCCTATGTGTTTTCTATTTCTGATCTGTAACATAAATTTTTGTGAAAGATTTTTCTAGATTTATGTTTCTAAATGCAAGTTTAACTAAGGTCAAATAATGAACTATGTGACTAATTTTAAGATACCATATGAACCTAAATTTGAAATTAAGTGATTGAATGATGATCTTAATGTAAGTAATATGCAAAATAAATTCAAATCTAATGTAATTTTTCTAATTTTTAATGATTTTAAGTGATGCAAACATGCAAATTTAACTCTAAATGTAATGTTCACTAATACAAGATTAGAGAACCCTAAATGTAATGCAACTAATGCAAATCAAATGAAATCTATTGCAAAACTCAGATCTAGGGTTGAAAGGACTCCAGTTTTTCAGAATTTGGTTGTACAAGGTTGTGTTCACCAAAATGAAACATAGAAAAATAGGGGGTTCCTAGGGTTTCCTAAAATGGAAAAGTGGATCCAAAGAGGGAAAAGGGGTCCTACTTCTCTAATTTCATTAGGAAATGAGATACCAACAAGGAATTGACTAACTACCCTTAGGAGAATTAATTCTATGGAGGAATCTTTAGATTTCCTTTTTATGTTAGGATGAGGGTCTAGGTCAAACAACACTTTGGGGAGAAAGATTAAAAATAGAAAATCAAACCCAAAATGCAATCTAAAACTTGGATATAATAGATTATGCATAAAATTGAAGGAACCAACAAAGTTTCTAGAAAATATGACAAGAATAAATGTTGTGCACCTATCACAAGTTGTTTCTATAAGATGAATAGGGACTCATTCACCCAAGGGCGAATGGATCCTGGCTGATTTTTCTGGAAAAATCTAAATATAAGATTGAAGTCCAAGACTTGCAATTATTCACTGTAACTATGTACCTTTCCTTCTGAACCCAAATCTATGAGAAATCTACAAAACAATTTTTTTGTTTGTTGGTGGATAGGGGTTTTCCTTAATCAAACCCCAAGTTTGGTAACTAAACCTTGATGAAAAACATAGATATGAAACATGAATTGTGTGTGCAACCCTAACCTTAAGTGTGTCTAAGATTAAGGAAACTTGAAATGCAAAGAAACCCTACTCAAGTGTGTTATAATAAGATCCCTAAATGAACATGAACAATGATGAAGACCTACTTTGGGAGATCTTAAATCACCCTAAAGTCATAAAATTGAATATATCTCTCTTTAGGTTGAAAGTAGAATGATAATAGAAGATGAAATCAATTAGGAAACAAGTCATTAGGCTTGGTTGAATGTCTTGTGCATCTCACAAAACCTAGAATCCATTATGATCCTCTATAGGCATCTATCATCACTCCTTTGGAAATGCTTGATCTTGATATCAAAATGAGCTTGATGACCTATAAAAAAAATTAAAATGCTGATCCAAGACTTCACTTTTGAATGCTTGCTTGATTTCTCTTTGCTCTTGAATATGAATACTTGATCTCATGTGAATTTCTCTTCCTTGCTAGTGTAAAATGAATGTGAAACTTAGTTTTATAGGCTTCCTTTCTAATTTTCCAATTTTCATATCCCAAAATATGAGATGTGAAATTTGAATTTGAGAGATTGAAATACCACCAAAAACATGTTCAAAGTTTATTTTAAGGAACTTAATGAGGACCCATTCACCCATGGATGAATAGGTTATGGCCTAAAACTGTAGGACTCCACAAATTTCAGGGCATTAATTTAATCAATAACATTTATTCAATGTGGTTTGTGGTGTTAGGAATTAAATAAAATAGGCCTTGGAATACATAATAAAGGGTATTTGGGGCCTATTAATGCTTGGTTTTAAAATGCATAAATGAAAAAGGTCACCAAAATAGTTCCAAATAAGTGTGAAATTGCACTTTCTACTAGAAAGGGGTACAATTTTCTACACTAAAATGAAAAACAAGAAATTTAAAATATGTACATGAAACTCAAAACTCATCTGAAATAAGGTTTGAGATGAATCTCATTTACTGGAATTGGAAGAACCTCACCATCCAACATAGAAATATTGAATGCATTAGCCTCCTTGCAGCTAGTGATGACATATGGACCACTCCAAATGGCATCAAATTTGGAATTTTTCCTAGCTTTGGCTCTATTTGCATCCCATTTCAGCATTAGATCTCCTTCTTGGAACACTCTATGAACTTTTTTTTGTCAAAAATTATTTTGACTTGTGCTTGATGTGTTTCTATGACTTGCATAGATTTGTTTCTTGTATCCTCTAGTTCCAAGAGCTCAGCTAACCTTACTATCATAACATCATTCTCTTCTAACTCCACCTGATGTGCCAACTCAAGGGAAGGAAACTCTAATGATAATGGTAACCTTGCTTCCCTTCCATAAACTAGCATGAAGGGAGAATTACCAATTTCTCTTTTAGGAGTAATTCTATCAGCCCAAAGGGCTGTCTTTAACTTGCTATGCCAGACCCTCTGGTTGTCCTCAATGGTCCTCTTGATAATCCTAATGAGATTTTTATTGAAGACTCAACCAATCCATTACCCTGAGGATAATAATTAGATAAGGTCTTCATGTAAATACCATGCCTAATTGCCCAATGGTGGATCTGAGCAGTAGTAAAAGCCTTGGAATTATCTGAAGTAATGGTGGAAGAAGTGCCAAATCTTGTAACAATTCCATCAAGGAATTCTAAAACTGAAGCATCAATGGAATCTTTCATGGCAATTGCCTTAGTCCACCTAGTAAAGTAATATGTGGCTATTAAAATCCACTTATGACCAACACTTGATGGTGGATTTATCATGCCAATAAAATCCAAACCCTAGTGTGCAAATGGTTGATCAACTTGAATGGGATGAAGAAGGAGGGAAGCAATAATAACCAATAATAAAGTTGGCCAATAATAACCAGCCCTCATGATCTTTGTCACAATATTCCTTATAGAAAAATGGTCACCTAAAGAGCCATCATAGAATTCATATAGCATTTTGTCGATTCTATGCATCTTAATAGGACTCCATTGAAATCCTTTCTGAAGAGTATGCCATCCACTATGACATGGGGAATGAACTGCAATCTAAAATGTCTTCTCTTGGTCCTATCCAAACCTAGAGGATACCTACCTTCCTACAAAAATGTAGTCATATCACGCACCCAAATGCCTTGTATGTTTGTATTTGGTGCTTATTGTTATTGTAGCACAAGGGAAACCTCTGTAGGAGTCCCAAATGTTGAGACAAGTTGCTCAAACAACCCCTTTCCTCTCACTAACTTGGTGATTTTGATGTCAATGTCATACTCCATCACCTTGTTGATCCACCCAACCCCTTTTTATTGATATCTCTGCTCAACAGGAACTCTTTAATGATGACATGGGGCACCATTAGTTGTATCTTTTTATTAGACAACATGTATCTAAAAATTTTAAATGCTCTAATAGCAGCAAGAGTTTTCTTCTCAACATATATGTACTTGGCTTCATATTCCTTAAGCCCTTCACTAAAGAAAGCAATGGACTGCTCCATGTTTTATTTATTTAGTTGCATTAAGATATCTGATATGCTTGCTTCACCTCCAAAAGTATAAAGAATGAAATCCTTGTCATAATTAGGATTTAAAAGGGTAAGAGCCTAAGCAATTTCTTTTTTGATAGCCTCAAAGCTATCTTTACCTTCCTTGGTCCATTTGAAGACCATATTTTTCTTAAGCATAGAAAAGAGGTTTTAACAAAGCACCAAGATTTGGAATGAACCTTCTCACAAAGTTAATTATTCCCAAGAAACTATGTAATCCCCTTTTGTGACTAGGAAGTGAGATGGCCAAGATAGAGTTCACTCTTGCAGGATCAATGACCAAGCCATCCTTTAAAACAATGTGTCCAAGAATTTTTCCCTTTTCAGTGGCAAAGACACATTTATTTGGGTTTAGGGAAATACCATATTCCTTGCATTTATGAAATACCTACTCAAGGCAATTGAAATGGTCTTTTGCATGCTTTGAAAACACTATGATATCATCTAGGTAGACCAATACAAATTGTCTAAACAAACCTTGAAATGCTTTACCCATGGCTCTCTGAAAAGTGGCACCTACATTAGTTAGACCAAAATAAATTTTACAATAAGCATAGGTGCCCCATTTGGTGGTAAATGTTGTCTTATTTTGATCAAATTCTTGGACCAAAACTTGATTATAGCCTAAGTAGCCATCTAAGAAAGAAAACCTTTCTAATCCACTGACTCTTTGTAAAATCTACTCCATGGAAGGGAGGGGATAATGGTCCTTTAGGGAGGCTCTATTTAGATCCTTAAAATCTACACAAAGTCTTATTTCCTTGTTATTTTTTTTTTATAGGAACAAGACTTTCCACCCATGAAGAATGCTTAATGGGAAAAATGATTCTAGTCTCAATCAATTTGGCTAGTTCCTTTCTCACCAAAGGCTCAATCTTAGGATTTATAGGAATTTGTTTCTGCCTAATAGGTTTGGAAACTAGATCTATTTCAATAGTATGTTGGGAAAGTCCTAGGTCAAAACCTTTTAGGTTTTCATAAGTTCAAGTGACTACGTCATTGTATCTATTGCAAAGATCTATGAAAACATCATGTTCAGTGGTAGAGCATACATTTCCCAAGTTTAGAGACTTTCCTTTTGAAATATCTATTGGCTTGAAGTCACCCCTCTTTGTAGCTAAATTCATCTCTTTTCTACTTTAATTGATCATTAGGGTTGAAGATACCTTCAAGGTGATGAGACCATTTGGTAGATTGTTGCTACTCTCCATACTGATTTTGCAACTTCCACTTATTTCTTTTAGAAAATTCTACCTCCTCTTGCAAAAAATTTACTATTTTCTTTATCACTATCAAAGAATTTCCAATGATCTTGATTATCTAGAATAATAGGTCTCACAAAAAACCTGATATGTTGTTCCTTTTTGCTTGCAATGTTTGCTAGTATGTCAAATTGAGCACCAACTGCTGCAAGCCTATCAACATACTTATTTTGGTTTCTCAGAGTTGCTTGGATGTTAAAACCCTCAAAGCCTTCTATCAAATCCCAAACCCTATGTTTGTAGGATTTGAGCAGATTGTTCTTGGATGAGCTTTGAGTTCTGACTTGATGGGCAACCAATTCATTGCCACCAAAAACTTGTAACAATTTGATGTTCCTTTTTTGTGCAAGTTGGAGACCTTGGATGAGTGCTTCATACTCAGCCACATTGTTAGTGTAACTAAATTGAAGCTTGAAAGAGAAATAATATCTCTCCTTGCTCAGATATACTAGCATTACACCAACACCAGTACCATTTTTGTTTCCAGAACCATCAACATCTGCCACAATCCTCCTAAGTCTTCTTGATTTTTTATGAGATTGGGGATAGTAGCACTCTCTTCATGAATGCAGTAGGTTCCAAGAATAACCTCAACAATAGATAATGGGTCAAATTGTAAAACATGTTTCCAATCATCCAACAAACAATTAGGTACTTCTATCGGATTTGTAGGCTCATGAACAAGACACTCCACCTTTTGGTCACACAATGTATAGTTCATATTTACTAAAATAGGATTATAAGGCTCTAGGTGATCCTTTGCTATGGGCTCATATTTTATGGTTTCTTTAGTGCCATATCTAGTTCTAAATAACATGTGGGACCAATCAATAGATAAGTATCCACCTATCCTAGTAGTGAAATCTCTAGATAAGCAATGGAAAAATGAGAAGGGAGGTCTATGACTGAAATATTTTGCAACACATCACAACCAGGACATGCATGCAAGGATAATTTTAGGTTTTTAATTACTCCTACTATATTGACAACAATGCCATCTAATTGTAAGACTTTTCTAGCCACCGGTTCATACTTGATACCAAGCATGTTAGCAATTCCCTTAGGCATAACATAACTACTTTCCTTAGAACCTATCATACAATTGTACACTATATGATTTCCAATAATTAGAGAAAGATAGAAGGGAGGTCGCTTACCAATTTTTTCTAGAATCCCCTTCTTTAGGTTGTACCAAGCTGCTTGATGGAGTAGTATGCTCCCTTTCTTGTACATCACCCAATTGTTTATGCTCTTTCAAATCCTGTTGTAACAAATCCCTTTGTGATGGAATGGATAGAGCCTCCCAGATAGTAACATTCATATTGGCTTTCTTCATTTGTTCCACTATGTTGAAAGGAAGCTTTAAACTAGCTTTAGAAGGAACCTTTGTAACAACAAGGTCAATTCTTGTTGCTTGGGTGATCTTAGGTTGTTCTACCACTTGCTTAGGCCTATTAATAGGCTTATTTGTTTGTGGAACACCCACTTTCCTACCTGTTGGTCCAAAATTTGCACTTTGTTGGGGTTGTTGAGAGACTGATGCTTGCCCAATCATGGAAGATGTACCGCCCTCCATTGCTCTTTTCTTTGATCTTGTATTTTGGGCTATTGTATCAACATTTGCTTGATTTGTACACCATAAAAATTATCTTAACCCCAAATGAAAAATGAGGAGTCCTCACATGTATGATTTTGATTACTAGTAGTTGTTTGGCTTGTGCCAATCTACTACCCTAAAGTAGAGGTTTCATTTTGAGCTACTAGGGTTTGAACAAATTCCCCATTTTGGAAAGAATTTTGATTATGATCTTGCTCACATGGGTAACACCACTCTTGCTCCTGAGCTAGGTTATTTTTTATTGGTACCAAAGCTTTAAAAGTGTTAGTAGCAGTAGTGTGCATGTTGTTCATAGGCTTAGTATGATTCCATTGATTTTGTCCTTGATAAGGCCGCCTATTTTGCTTATAACCCTAATTTTGAGGTTCATAAGGCCTGCTATTTTGAGCTTGCTGCCTATCCAATGCTATTAACTTATTGTTCATATTTTGGAGCAAGGTTCCCCAATCCTCTAGAAGTGCAACAAAAGTAGAAGATTGGATTGTAGAAGCCACTAGAGTAGGAGCCACTGAAATAGGAGCTACTGTTGGATTTGAGGAAAGCTTTGGAAATGAAGGCATTGGTGGCCTAAGAGCTATCTTTCCAACCTGTATTGAATAATTTTCTGCCTTTATGGAAAGATCATATACAACGGGCAAAGTATAACCTCCCATTGAATGGATCATAACAACTATATCACTATTAAGAGCTCTTAAGAAATATAGGAAAACATACTTAGGAGAAGGCTTGATTAAATTAAGAATTCTATCCCAAGTCTTCTAAAATCTGTAATTGAAATCACTCATGAATTCATGGGGTTCTCTTTTAATTTTTGTTAGTTGTTCTACTAGGGATAGATGGTCACTCTTGTCCTCAAAACATTTGCATAACTTCTCCCCTAACTCATCCTAGTTGTGAATGGAGTTAGGCAGTAGACATTTGTACCACTACAATGCCTTTCCTTTAAGATAAGTGACAAGTAACCTAACAACCATGTTGTCTTCTGTAACATCATGCATAGAGCATATTTTTTCCACATCTATGATGTGTTCTACTAGAGTTGTGGACATTTCACTAGCAAAATGATGAATACTTTTCAGGGCATTAACTAGTATATCATTCTTTTGGGCTAAAATTAATGGGTTGCCACCAGTAAAAGACACAAAAGGTTGATTTCTAGGTAAATCCATATGGAATATTGTCCTATTTGTATAGGTAGCAAGTGTTCTAGTGTGAAATAATCTACCCATAGGTGGTGTAGATTGAGCTCTATGGGAAAGACTTGAACTTCTATTCCTTCTTATAGGAGATAAGGATTGTCTATTTCTTCTTCTAGAAGTAGAAAATGAGAGCTAGATAAATTGAAAATCACCTATAGAAGATGCTCTTGTCTGAATCCTCGGCATGAATATACAGGTCTGATCTTGAACCAAGAGTTTTGGGTAGCAACAGAGTCACTAATTTGTATGTAAAGTTCTTCCTTGATTGTAGAGTCACCAGGTACTTGTTTGAGAGCCTCTTCAAGGATGGAAAATTGAGAGTAGTACCAATTTCTCAACAAAATGAAATGAAACTTCTTTAGTCCTACCGAGCGTGCTAAAAACTATCGTCACATAAAATTGCACCCTACTGAACAAGATTTCAGTGTTCTAATGACACAATGGAAATGACCTCAAGGTGTGGGATCCTACAAAATGAGATCAAGTCTTTGGAGAAGGACGAATTCCTTTTCTAAACTAAGTGCAAATGTCTTGTTCTAACCTTGCACATGAAAACCTTAATACTATTCTACTTTAACAAATTGTAGAGGAAAGAGATAGGAGACATGAAATGTAAAAGAAGGTGATGCACCAAGATAGAGTTTTGTTTCTTCCTACTTCAAAACAACATAATACATCAATGAAACAACTAAAACACATGTTCAAACATGAAGGTAAAAGGATTTTACTCAACATACAAGATATTACAATGATAATAGTTGAATTTTATTAACATAAACCTTAGAAGCAATCTTTACAATGGAAAAATATAAAAAATGCAAGTTTGCAAAAGAAAAACCCTAGAGGAGCTAGAGGAAGAATTCTTCAAAAAGATACAAACATTACCTTTATAGTTAAGGAATAACTAAGGTTTGAATATAAATCCTTAATCCTAACCTAACTAGGGTTTCAGAAAGATGAACTTTGATTAGATTAAAATGATATGAATTGCTCCCATTACATAGCAACTTCCAAGCCATAAAGGCTCTAACATCTTGAATGAGCCCCAAAATGATGACACCCATGAATGCAGTGATAGGCACCTACAAAATGCACAACAAAATATCAAGCCAACATACCTTGACAAGAGAATATGGTGTCTACAACACACCAAGGAGTAATGGTGATGTCTGACAGTCAATACAACATTGAAAAAGCATGAAAATTTGATCTATAATTGATCAGATCTAGTAGCTGGGAATGTTGTTGAGACATTACTTCTACAATTTTTCCATGAACAAGAGCAAATGACTATTGTAGTTTGAATACTATTTGTTAGATATAGCATGGATGGTCGAGACCAAATCCATGTCTTAAAATTAGAATCATTGGACGTTCATCGCATGACACCAAACCATCATGAATAGCACATGAGTGACATCATTCACGACAACGATGTGAATGATGTGCATGATGATCATTAGATCTCTATCCATTGAATCTGAGCCATTAAACCACACAAGGTAAACCAAGGCCTTGGTCCCACCATGACACATGTTGCATGTTCGTTCCTACGCATAAAAAAAATGAGAGGCCCACTATAACATCGCAGAATAGTGAGCTACTGCCACCTATCCACATTGATGCCATACACCTTTCCATCGTACATCGCACAAAGGTCTTCAACCTTTTGGAACAAAAACATGATGCATTAAACTCCCACGACGATTGTTAGATCATCATTTCTAAATCTGGACCATTGATCAAACTTCATCATGGGCACACCACACATTGTGGTAATGGCATTGGATACAAGAATGCAAAAAATGATGCGAAGAGTAGCAACGATGAACTCTTCACTAGACAAACCCATAGGACAAGGAAAGAGGGTTGGTCACCAATTTTTTTTAAAGAAATAAGATAACTTATGTGACCTGTGACAACCTACTACTAGTCAATAGAAAAATATAAAATTTGCCTATCTACCATGTTTGCAAACCTTAGGGTTTAACTGTAAACCTTAGATCAGTTTGAGAGAATAAATAAAGCATCCCTAAAAATATTTGACCTCTTTTGATCATGCAAAGCAAACCAATCAAATCCTCTTGAAAGTACCATGTCGAATCTATAGTTAGATTCCTTCACAAACCTCCAAAAGTGACTTTTGCAACAACATAGAAATATTGCATGAAAACATTGCAAATTTTTTAGCAACTTTGTAGCAATTGCAAAACATGGTCCTTTCTTCATCAAACTTAACCAATTCTTTCAGAACTAGATCCATCTCATCTTTGATCTCTCCTTTGACATTAATGACAACTTTGACATTGATGACAACCAAATTCCCAATAGCATCCAATGGGGACATGAAAAATGACAACACATACTGAACACTATATTATGTTTTTCTAAAAAAACATGAACACATTTGTGTACGCAAAGCATTTGATCCTCTTAATGTTATCTATTTTTTTAAAAAATTAGTAGTTTAGAAACTAGATTCAAAGTACTATAATTCTTGTCATTTTGGTATCTTCAAATTTTAAGTGCTTGAATCTCAATTTACTCCTCCAAGTTCAGGTTTAGCTATTTTTAGAAGAAGAAAAAAAGTGGCCACTTTTGACCCCCTTTTTTGTGCACCATCTTGGTGTACTTGCCCCATATTCCATAGTCACTAGCACAAACCAAGAGATTTCTTGTAAATAAGCTTATTTTTTCTAAGGGTTTCTAAATTTATGATTTTAGTATTTAGCCATTATTTTATACTTTCTCTACTTGCCTATGTACATTTTCAAGTATTTATAATATGGCTTTTTGATGATGCATTTATGACAAATTTCATTTAGCCTTCAAAACATGATGTGTAGATAAGATGTAGAAACATTTTAAAAATGCAAGTAGATGTAAGACTATATATATATATATATATATATATGAGAATAACTCTTAAGTAATGTGAACTAATAAGGTCAAGAGACCTTTTCTTAAGATGATTATGAATTATTTTTATTCTAATATTGTAGGAAATTAAATCAAGTGCTCAGTATGTATGCCTCACTTTTTGTGTAGCAAGGACACTATTGGATGGTATGAATGACACTATTTTGAGTCTTCCTATTATTTTTATCATGTAGTCCATTGACTTGATGTTTTTGGTCCTAAATTCAACATTCTTACTCTTGATATAAGAAAGCATATATTTTTCCCCATAAATGGACAAGCAAAAATAAATTACTTATTTGTACGGTTGTGATTGAAGAGCTATTCAATCTTGAATAGATAGTACATGTGTAAGTGATACTCCACAATTATAATTTAATTATTTATATTCCCCTGTGTTTCCTTCTTTTTTTTGTTAAAAAATGTTAATTACAAATGGAAGATAATATAGATTTAGTTTTTGTTAATATAACCTTGAATTAATTACTATGAGATTATGCAAAAGTATATATTAGTTAATAAAAATCTATAAACCATAAAATTATGACACATAACACCAAATCTACATCAAGAAACCACTATGGAAAAAACTCTACAATCAAAGAAAGATGTGATCATGTATTAATCTTCAATACAAAAGCACTTGTGTAAAATATTTCTTTCTTTAATATTGGTAGCACTAGTGTACCTAAAAATAACTCTGGATATTAAACTACAATTGAATGCCTTCAATTATAGAAGAATGGGAAAGAAAGGCCACACATAGTTTCCAAAAATAACATATCACTAAATCCATGGTAAAATGCAAAAATACCATGCTCCACGTGAAGGACATATCACAACAATAGTAAATCGTAATGATGGGCATCATTTTTTTCTCATAACTATCAACATAGGCACACCTCCCAAGGATGGTATGGTTATTCAACAATCAAATCACATAAGACGGACTTAATAATGCAAATGATCCTCTATAACTCTTGCTAACTAAATAGGATTGAGAAAGTGGTCTAAATGCCATTATATCAACTTGTAACTGCCACCATCATACTCCACCTCCTTCATGAATGCCACTACAACTAATATTCCAATTCAATTGGGAGAATAATAATAAATAATTATAATATCTCAACAGTTGACATGAGTATCCAAGTACCCATTCTAATATTCTTCAAGGTGAAACATTACTATACATTCATCTTGCAATTAAATATCACCATTTCCTAAAATTTTAATTTTTTTATGATGAAATATGTGTAAACAAGTTTACACCTCTATGACCATTTCCATAATGCAATTTTTTTATTGTACAAGTGGTTATACTTTTTTCCTTGTAATGATTGTTTGAAAAAAAAAAAGAGCTTCCATTGTATGCTTCAAAAGATTTATTTTTCAACATCAAGAATAATCTAGCATAGACATTTGTACAACTATGATAGAAAAAGGTTGATCTCTAAGATGTTTTTATTGTTATGTTACACAATATTTTTTTATGGATGGACATATTTTTCGGATGAATATATTTTGGAGGGCTTGAATTTTTGGGGTTGGTAGAGGATGACTATTAAAAAATAAATAATTTAAAAAAAAATTAAATATATATGTGATAATATTGTTGGGGAAGTCAAAATTTAAAAGCACAAAATAACCTTCCACTAGTGAAACAAAATAATCACAATAGGGTGTCTATCATATAAAAATGAGAGTACATATAAATGTATGATGAGAGCCTTACACATATAGGCAAGGTAGAGGAGGTAGGAAGGTAGGACTAATCGACTAACTATCCCTTCAAAGGTGCAACACATGTATGACCATATGACAAGTGTTCGAACATTTGTAAAGTGTGCATGAATTATATGTCTCAAAAGGTGAGCAAATGTGTCTCAACCACTTGAGTTGAGATAAAAATAATTTTTTTCCTAAGTGAAGACTTAACTAGTGTGAATATGACTCTCCTAGGTAGGCTGAAAGCTAGCTAGATAGATAATGTCTCTATTTATACTAACACCCTCTTAAGTGCAACTTACAAATTAATGCATGTAAAGATGATGATGGGTCCCAAGTATTAGGCCATGTTAAGTAGATGATACCGTTTTGGAGAAGTCAATATTTGAAAGCACAAAATAACCTTCCACTAGTGAAATAAAATAAGCATAATATGATGTATATCATATAAAAATGAGTGTGTGTAAATGTACAATGAGAGCCTTGTATATATAGGTAAGGTAGAGGAGGTAGGAAGGTAGGACTAAATGACTGACTATGCCTCCAAATGTGCAACACATGTATGCTCTTATGAAAAGTGTATGAGAATGTGTAAAGTATGCATGGACTGGGTGTCTCAAAATGTGAATACATGTATCTCAACCACATGAATTGAGACAGAAAGAAAGAATTTCCTAAGTAGAGGCTTAACTAGTGTGTATAAGACTCTCCTAGGTAGGCTAAAATTTAGCTAGATAGATAATGTATCTATTTACACTAACATATATTGAAAAGACATTCATCATATTCATTATAGAATCTCAATACATAAAAATAGAGTTAAATAAAGATTTTACATAAAAGTCTACACATATATTAGCTAAATTTTATTCCTTTCATTACCAATGTGAATATATATTAAATAAAAAATATAACAAAATGTCAAAAGGTTGCATGTGTTTCTATTGTGTAGAAAAATAAAAAAACATAAAAATAACTAATTTATCATGTGACATCTTTAGAATCAACATCGTAATATGTAACTTAACTCTATTATTTTTGAAGTTATATGACATTATAATAAATTCTAAAAATAGATTTAACAATTTGAAAATATATCTACCATCCTTAAGTATTCCAAATCTTAGAATGCCAAATCCTACATAAAAATTGAAAAGTTACAAATCACTTAATCCTAAAATATTTATTGTCCACTTTCTAAGAAATGAGCACCAACAACTTGTGACCTGTTTTGAGAAGACTTGATTTTTTAGGGCTCTTATTATAGGTTGGGTTCCCATGGGGGGCCTTCAAGATCTATTTTCAAGGAATAGAGATTCCTATAGAGTGAAAAAAAAAGCTACAAGATTAATTAGAATCTTTCCCTCAATAATAGCAACCCCTACTTTTTAGTTTTGAAAATTTAAGTAGGTGCAATTGGGGTGGGGCTATAAATTAGCCCACCAGCTTTGGCTTTTCTCTATCATTTGTAAACCATATGGGTAACTCTAAATTCTTGCCAATTAGTTTTTTTACTATTTTATATTTATTTACCCTATAATTGAAAATGCGATATAATAAAATTCATAAGACCACTAACTTCCATAAATTTAGGAACTTAAACTTATAAGTTTAAACCACACTACATAATTCATAGAACCACCCACTTTAAAATATATCTAAAAAATAATGGAACTACCCACTTCAAAATATTCCTAAAAGATCTTAACATCACCCATTGACATTTTTTAAGAAGCCCCCTTGACAAGACCCAACCTTAATCTTTTATATGTGTATATTGATCTATGCATAAAATCAGTTTATAAACTATTCAATATAATATTCATTATTTTTCTTTTTAAGGACATTTAACTGAGGCAAACCTTGGATGATTTTTATCTAGCTGGTTTTTATCTAGTGGCTGGATTTATTTAACTTGCTTTAGCTGCACATGTAAGGTAATTGCCCACCTAAACTAGAGAACATTTTGAAGATTGTCTCAATATTGTTATATCATAAAAAGAGATTGATCACAACGAGATGAGTTAAACAAAATATTATTATATCATAAAAAGAGATTGATCACATTGTAGTAAGAATTTGTTTATTAATAGCAGATTTTATGTCATGCATTAATTTATTTTGCCACTCAATAAAAGAACACAAATTGAGGTCACGCTTATTAATATATTTTTCTATGAATCTCATATCTACCCTATACCTATTGGACCAGTAAGAATCAAACTAGAAGCAAAGGGGATAATGGAGTAACAGTTCTCTTAGGTTATCTTGCAACTGGATATAATGATGTATCTGATTCAAATTTATCAGAGCTACCGACTGAAAAGTGAAGGAGGTGAGCTGAAGATCCCATTTGACTGTGCTCCATCAATTCAATACAACATCGCTCATCGCAGGCCTCTTCATGGAATGTGATGAGGTGCAGGCCATCGCCAATTCTGTCACTTTCCACATTGCATCACTCTTATACACTTTCATCAAACGATGATATGCTATCCTCTCTATGTTTCCCTTTAAAAGGGCTTCTCGTATCTACCATAAACAACAATTTTTAATCATTTAGATTATGTCCTCATGATGTCGTTGAAGTACAAAAATTTGAAGAAATATGTAAATTACTACTATATTTACTCTGTTAACAATGTGAACTTCCTCTCCAACAAAGGGATAGAGATTATTTCCATCAAAACAATTCCAAAGATATAAACACCACTTTTTTTCTGTTAATCGATGTGTAGTGTAATACCTGTACAATTTAAAATTTAGATTTTTTTTTCCTTCAAATTTAATATGTAAACACTATATGGGTCTAAAATAGATTATAAGGAATGCCTACTTACTCGAGATCTAAGTATCCAGTAGTGCCCTTTACAAACGTTGAGACATGCGTAGCTCCATCCAAAGGTCCCATCTTTGATAGTCTGAAATTTGCAATCTTGGCTTCCATTTGATCATTAAGAAGGATGTTAAAGCTCTTAATGTCTCTATGAATAATGCCTGGCTTGCAGCCCAAGTGCAAATAATCCAATCTTGTTCAAAACAATACAAAAGTAAGATCCCATTCCATTACTTTTATGAGATTCAAAATTATTGCCCATTGCTTTGGCTTTCTCAAATACCTTGTGCAACATAAAGCACAATGTTAACTCTTCTTTCCCATTTTTTAGCATCTGGAGATGAAATTTTATCTTAAAATTATCAGAACGAATGCTTATAGATTACTGACCTTCAAAAACTCCCATATCTCATACAAGTACAAATTTGAACAGCCTTGGCATATAATGATCTACCATCAAGAAGATGTTGGAGGTCTCCATTAGACATGTACTCATACATAAGAATCATATTCTGCTTCTCATTACATTAACCAATGAATTTTACAAGATTCATATGGTGTAGTTTTGAAAGCATATCTACCTGCAATGGATCAATGGCATTATTTTGTAAGTTAAAAATAATAGATGTATATTTTATGTATAGAAAAGTTTAGGTAGTAGAGTCCTCTATTTCACCTCAGTAGAGAACTTTGTGGCTCCTTGATTTGATTTTTCAAACAAAATTTTGATGAACACTTCTTTTCTTTGAAAAATTGGTCCACAACTTCATTTTTTGATCTCATTTTGAAACCCATTAGTTATTACTCTCACCTCTTCATAACTGAGTGATCATCTTCCTTTAGTATTAACAAGCTCTAATTTTTTTGTTTTTCTTTCTCCTAGTCAAATGATAGTGCATGTAAGCCCCATTAGTTCTTGCTTTAATAATGTCGAAGGTGTTTCTTTATTTGAAGTGAAGTGAGTTGATTTAGTCCATCTATGACTATCAAGGCATCTAGTACCAATGCAAGACGATTCAACAAACCCTATTGATCCATTTCTTGATGTTTTTTCATCATTTTTATTTTCATTTCTATGACTATTTTTTACTTTTTCACTTTTTCTTACTGGTTTCATATTCACATTCACTAGAAAAGGGGATGATTTATTAAAAGTTGTGTTGGGTGTTTTATTTGAGAAAAGAGAAATTATGTCTTTTATGGGGGCTTTCATATGACATCTACCCACTGGACATGTTTCCTCAAGTATTTTTGTAATAACTACTCCTTGATTGCCAAACTTGAATCATAGCTACTCCTTGCCACCTTGGTACAAATATTTTGCCATTATATTTCTCTGTTAAAGTCTCACCCAAGTACCAGTCCTCTACATATTATTTATAATTTATTGTTGAGATAGAATCACACTGAAATCACCATCTAACAAATAAGGCTTAACTACAATACTTATCGGTATTGATATCACAAAGAGCAACAAATTACTACTTCAAACGTTGGAGGTGTTGTTGCACTTTGTTGTGAACCAAGTGTGTTCCTAGCTCCATTACTCTTTCATCCTTTTTAATATCCTCATATTCTTTACATATGTTGGTTTAAGATTTAATTATTTCATCTTTCTACACCTCTAAAAAAAATTATTTATCATGTTTTGTATGTGATTTGAGATGTAAGAACCCATATTTCCATAACTGATTGTTGTGACTGCATGTGTTAGGGCTCCCTAGAATCTTCTCGACCTTATTTAGCAGATAATTAGGCTCATAGTGTTGTTGTTCAAAGGAGTGTTAGGCACTTGGAGACATTTGAATCTACAATAACCATTATATTAATCCCAAAAATCTTGAATTTATTGAGTCTAAGCCATTAGTTATTGCCAAAAACTGTGAGCCATAGGTCAAAACCACCAAGTTTCAAATTAAAATCATCTCTTTGTGATTCAATACTACACATACATCACAAATACCATTGGTTTACTTTTAAATCCACTTAAAAAATCTCAAAACCAAGTGTTATTGTTGGAAACCCTCTTCCAAGTCCATAGTGTGGGCTTTTATTAGTAAAACCAACATTTTTCAGGTGAAATATTGTGACCATATTATTGAAACAACACATTTATTTAATGTTAAAATTAATTTAAAACCACACATACACCCTCAAAATCGCGCATTGCCAGCAAAAAAATGTAAGTTTCAAACCCTTAGGTGAGAAAAATTGTGTGTAATTGAAACTTGCAATTTATCCTTGAACTTTGCATATATATTTACAAAAACTACTTTCAAACCTTGAAGGCTATGTATAAATCTCTATCAAATGACATGGAAACTCTATCAAATTAAATTAAGAGATATTATGTATTAAATTAAGCCTTGTTTTGTGCGAAGAAAAGAGGCATTTTGTCATATTTTTAATTTTTTTTTTAACTATATACAACTATGTAATGAATGTTTTAATGAGGTTTTTTGAGCTATTGTCATCAAATCTAATTCTAATGCACTCATTCTTGGAAATGTGCCAAATTTTTTAATAGTTTCACATTCAAGTATTCTATTATATATTTTTTTGATGTCAATTTATAAGTCAATGGAGGATTTTATGACAACTACTTAAGCATTTAGTTGATGGTTATTGCAAGGTACTATAATTAGTATACTCACATGAAAAAACACTAGACATAGTTTACTCACGTATGAGAATGCTTGATATTAAATATTGGTTCAATGTGTTTTTTTTCTTCAATTTAATGAGTTTTTCACAACAAAAAAATTATTTGTTAGTAAAATGTTCTCAAAACAAAGAATCCAATTTTATATAGTTTGCAAATTTGACTTATGCAAAAAGGGACAAAATACATTTTCATATTATTTTATTAATGTAATGTTTTTCAATTTAAGTTGAGTCTTATAATTTCTAAATACTTTCTTTTTTAAATATACATATTTCATGTAATCATTCTTCATTCAAATGGACTCATTTGCAATATCACTTAAAATACACAAAAAGGAATACATATATGCAATTATATGTAAAAATAAGTTTTCACATTTTTTACTTTCTTCTAATATATAATTTTTTCTTCAAATAGTATACTCTACCAATACAATTTTCATTCTTTGATAGATGGCCTACCAATTGACCCCATGTACCACACAAATGTATGTAAATAAATTAAACAAGGTTTTCCTCCTATGGGTATCTACACATGGCACCTTCTCAATGGACTCCTACACTGACATATGTGGCCATCTAATAGACAAGAGTAGAGGGAAATTCTTCAATATTCTAGGCTATTGGATATATAGTCTCAAAGTTAATTCCTACCCTAAAATGTGGAACTCTCAATATTACAAAATGATATCGATGAGCTTTAAATTCACATATCTCCTATGATTTATAGTTTTGTGTTCTCTACAGGGAAGATGTATCAACAAAGGCCATGTAAGGATAAGGCAATTAATAAAAGCTATAAATTAGACCAACAATTAGATAATGTTTGCAACTCAGTTTCTCAAAAGATGTATTTTCAAGTCTACAATAAATGCTCTCATTGGAATATTTAATTTAAATATCTTTTCCTTTTTGTACTTGTTGGATTTTATTCTATCCACGGTGTATGGGGGGTTGATTATCTGCTGGAGAAAAAATGGACACCATGGTACTGCTTCAATGGCACTAAATCAAAATAAGGTTTATAAGAAATTATGTACATTCAAGGAAGAATTTTGTGAGGGACCTGACAGTGGGTGTTGTCTTTGCATGAAGAAATATGGTAAAATTGGTGTGGATTCTATTACAAAGAGAAGTAATTGAAAGTTCAAGCATTTGGGCATGATAGGTGGTTCGATTGTCCTATCCACGAATATCTTTCACCAGACATGTAAAAATTGTATGTTGCAGTTGGAGGACAAGGTATGCTGCAACATGTATAATTTCTTTCTCTTAAAAATTGTGTTGCAAAGATAAAACTCACTACCAACTAAACCAAAGCCCAAATCAAGAAAAAAAAATTACACCCATTTGGATTAAAGCTCATTTCCTATATGAAAGATGATTTACCAAATTACACCCATTCAGATTAAATATATACAAAAGAAATTAAATTCCTACAATAGAGCCCAAAAGAAGTTGCATTGAAAAATTTATAGCAAGAGAAATAATATGACATTCTTGTAAAGAAGACGAACATGACCGTTGTGAAAAACTTTAGACCAAAGCCAAGAAAAATATCGCTGCAAAACAACTGACAGAGAACCACCACCACACCAAAATGATAATTTATATGTTGATCCTCTAATTTCAAAGAGTTTTGCACAAAATAATATAGTATAATATAACTATATATTACAATATAAAATTTAATATAATTACATTATATAATATAATATAAATATAATACAATACAAATTAATACAAATATAATATAATACCTAACTTAATCATTCATTATATAATAATAATGTAACATAATCCAAACTTGGTATACTAATAAAAATATAAAAATATAATAGCAAACACATAAAAATAATAAAATAATATTAAATTATATAATAAAAATATAAAATAATAATAATAACATACAAAATCATTTTCTAAATGACCTACCAATTGATCTAATGTACTACACAAATGTATGCAAAAAAAAACCCTTTTTTCCCTAATCGACCTTCCACACCTCTTCGACGTACCCATTGCACACCATAGTGTGATTGCTAGTTTAAATTAATTAGCAATTGCACCTTGGTGTGCAATGGGTATGCCAAAGAGGTGTGGAAGGTCGATTAAGAAAAAAATTGGTATATTTTTTGAATAGGTTTGTGCAATACATGAGGTCAAGTAGTAGGTAATTTAGCAAATGATGTTGTTTATGCAACAAAGGTCTTATTTGAAGTGATATATTCAAATGAACAATGCATCCACGTATAGGGATCCAAACATGAGTAGCCTCTGAATTGGTAAGGTAATCAAGATTCATTACCAACAAACTCGTCTTATGTTTGCATTAAGGAGATAGGGAGAGAGGGAGAGAGAGGGAGAGAGGGAGAGTGAGGGATAGAAAGAAGGATAGATAGAAGAGGAAGAGTGAGAGAGAGAGAAGTGGGTTTAAGGAGGTAGAGATAGAGAAGGAGATGGAGATGGAGAAGGAGAGGGGTACAAAGATAAGGAGAGGGGGGGATAAAGAGAGGGGAGAGAGGAATATATAGATATGAAATAAATACATATAGAGAGAGGGAGAGAATGAGAGAGGGGGATATAGAAAGATAAAGATAGAGATATGTGATATAGAGAGAGAGACAAAGAGGGAGAGATATAGGGGTAGATAGAGATAAAGAGATAGAGATTGAGGGAGATATGGAAGAAGATATATATATATATATATATATATATGAAGGAAAGAGGGAGAGAGAGAGACATGGATGGATAGAGAGGGGGAGACATGTCTATAGATAAAGGGGAGAGAAAAGATAGAGATCGAGATGAAGATAGAGCAAGAGAGGAAGAGGGAGACAAATAGTGTAAAACCCCATCCTACAACCTAGAGGACGATGCAACACTGCAGAAGCACAACTAATTTTTTTTCTTAAAAAGAGTAACAATGACGAGTGAAGTAAACTACTCTAACACATACATCCTCTAGGCCACACAACGTGTCTACATGTGAAATTCCAAACTTACAATTTATTCTAAAACATAGTACATGGAATTAACTCATGATAACAACATACAACAAAGCAGCAATCCATTGCAAATTAAGTCTAACACATAGAAATGTAATGAGCATATTTCCACAGATACAACACCATATAAACCATATAAAAACCATTTAATCCAACGATAAATACATCATACTTAATGTTACAATTACATCACAAGGGTTCTCCTCAAACAAGAAGATCTTTCCATCATGAACAAGAAGAGAATCTCAATAGTGTAAGGAGCACGCGACCCAGCCATATGGTACCTGTAGGCCTAACCCCGGTGCTAGGAGATAGTATCAGGTAACCAAGACAACTGACTACCTCTAACACAAGCAAAGTACAAAACCACATTGTACTAGTAAATACAAACACAGTGTTACATTGCTTCTAGAATCACAGAATCAAGAACAACCACTGTACAAAACAAATAACTATTGTCATAGGAGGAGTGTCATCACAAAGGTTGCATTGGTTATCCTAAGGAGATCTTCGTAGGTCCCGACCCCCATCTTGGGTTATCCTAGTAACCTCTTACGAACTCCGGCCCCACATGCGCACCAGTATGAAATTGATTGTCTTTTGAGAAGACAAGATAACGATCTTGCCATTTCAGGCCTTCCCGACTCATCTCAAGTCTAACACAAGCCCTTGAGCCAATGAGCGAGGCTAATTATCAAGTTAAATATGTTAACTACCCATTCCCCTAAAGTAGGTTATTTAGTTTCCACTGATTACACTGACTTCCACATGAGTTATCTTGGGACCACTTTGTGTCTCGACCCTCGTTGAAAGCCACTCCCCTATCGACAACACATAAACTCATACCATACCCAAGGGTAGACAGTGCACTAAAACTAACAACAAATAACCAACACACCTCAAGAGGTAACACATCCCTATGAATGTCCAATACTGAATCCCAATACGTGCACTACCCAAGGAAATCTCAAAGGGTGAACTAAAGTTACAACATCCCATTTCCCAAATTACATCTCTGGAAGACTTAGATTTTCACAATAAAAAATACTTCCCCCCATTACACAAATACAGTAACGCTTGAAATTAAAATAAACAACTATTGCATTTAAATTCACTACCATTCGGATTTCCTAAATCCAAAACAATCAATTTCGCATATTTACAATACACCATTTAAATATGATTCCAACTTACAATTCAACAATGAATCAAACTAAAATAATCAATTATTTCAATTAAATTAATCATGCTTGTAAACATTTATTGAATTACTCACGCATTAAATAAATATATTTAATATATATATATATATAAAATTAAATATAATTATATATATATACATATAAATATATTATTTAATTATAAAATTAATTATACTTTTCCCAAATTCAATTTTAAATTAATTACAATACAATTTCCAACAATATATATATATATATATAGGAGCATATATAAAATATTTGCCTTAAAAAAATACTAATTAAAACCTAAATTTAAAATAAATGGACTATTATGAAATCTCAGGTGCCAAATTCCATACCAGATGAGATCAGACTGGTACTGGCCGGCCACAAACCCAATTAATATAAAAGGTGCACTGTGGGTGAGCAATGCTGAGCGTTGCCTCCCACAATGTACCTCCCATATGGGCGGCTGTGGGAGCAACCCCCAACCTCCCATATACACGCATTCACTGTGTTTTAAAAACACACACACACACACACACACATATATATATATATTATGAACAATTTCACCAGTATTTACGAAATTCGTCGTACGGCGATTTCTTACAATTGAAATTATAGTGGTTTAAAATAAATTTAACACATTTATATATAATATATATGTATGTGTACATATACATTTCAATATATATGTACATATATATATATATAAACAAATTCAAACATTGATTCAAATTGGGCAAACAAATTACACAGAAGAAGTTTTCTACAGGAAAAAATCAGAGATTTCATTTTCCCAAACAATTAAAAGGAATTGAGAACCCAAAACAAAATGAAGGTCTTTCTATAGAGATCTATAATTTTCTTTTGTTTCAATCTATTTCAAATGATCAAATTAAAATAGAGGACTTAAATTGTTTTCTACAGAGGTTTAATTTTCATGACAATATTTTATAAAACCAAAAGCTTCTACAATAAGGAAAATTTCTTTCTAAACTTTTCCAAATTGCATTACAGTAATATAAACAACTTTTCAATTCAAAATTCACAAAAACAATAAAGAAACCTATTCAAGAAGAACTGTGCCTCGAGAATTGTTGTAGAGCTTCTCTGTAGCTTCAAATTGCCAATGTAGCCAAAGCTTCCTCCAGTAAATTTGCCTCTTTCCAGAAAACACACAATACCACAGCCAAGAATTCTACAACAATATTCTAAAATAAAATCCTCAGAGAGATCCCCAATTTCCTCACTAATATTTCAACAAAAACCAAAACTCTTCCCGTGAAACAACTTTCTTTCCTTTTCCCCAATCTTTTTCCTTCGAGAATCAATTTTCAACAACCGGATAACAAATTTCTAATTCATAGTTATCCCAAAAAAATATCTTTTCCCTCAACAACCACATATATTTTCCAACCACATGCATTTACAAAAATAAACAATTTATATATTTCAACAAATTTAAACAATCTTATTTATTTAATTCCCATATAATTTAATAATTAAAATTACCAGTACCATTGCAACATGGACTTAAATTCAATTAATTTATTTATATTCAAAGCTCGGCTAAATACCCGGCTTACTGCAATATTTAATCAAACGGCATTTAAATCCTACAAATTAAACTCGCTAATAATAGGTCACCCGCATCAACAAAGATATGGATACCACCTCAAAAACCTGGGTTAAACTCCATTTTAATAATAATCTTATTTAGGGTAGTTGCACCAGTAGCCCATTACTATCTCCCCAGCATTTTGTTTTCATATTTATGAAAAGTGGACATGCTCTCGCACTGCGGAAACCTTCCAAGTGAAGTTTGTCCTATACTGGCTACAAACCCTACAACAAGCAAGTCGTATATGTATACAGATAATAATCGCTAATAATAATCAGGAAGAATAGTGGAAATCAATGGTCACATGCGAGTGATGTAATTTTATCCCCTTCACCAATACAATCACACAAGACTGACAAGATAAAATATCAATTAAACTACAAGAAGCATATATATCATTGTCATCACAACTAAGCATCTATGCAACATAAAGCATGTCAAACATAATCACCATGTATATAATGTGTCATCACATCAATATAGTCTATCATTGCTCCACTGTCAATGATAGAATAAAAATAACATAAGATATAGTCTAAAAAAGTATCTGAGCTGACAAGAAAACATAGAAAAGTGGAGGGGTGTCACATGCATAATATGTAGTCAAGATTCCTTCAAGTGGAGCTCTTTTGCAGAGGTAGTAGGATAATGGTGTCAATAAAATGACAGTGTTAGTGAGAGGTATGATAGTAGATACATTAAGAATGGAAGGTATAATGTTTTAACAATAAAATAATCATTTATCTACTTAGATATTGACACAAGTTTCCCTGGTACATAAGATAGTGTATAATGTACTCTATTCCATGGTATCCACCTATTTCCATACCACCCAGAGAAGCAATGACTGAGAGTATATGTTCCCTATATTTTGCAGTGCAAATGTGTCTTTCTAGTGGTTTTCCACAATTAGGAAGAAGATATGTCATGAAATGTTTGTGCCCACCCAAAACTAAGCCTTACAAAGAATGTTTGCACCTATGCAAAATACCATAAGCTGCTTCAAAATACACATTGGCATCTTTATGATTATATACACATCTTTTTTTTCCACAGTTTCAAAATACACATTTATGATAATATTCACATAGCAAAAAACTTGGAAGGTCAGAAACCTTGCTCTCATTCTTCCTAGGTAACTTGTCAAGAGCCTATATCAGTATTTGTGGGCTCTTTACAATAGCTTATCCACTGATGAGAAGGCTCCCCTCATTTTCTAATGGAATAAATTGTCATCTGCTTTGCTTGAATGTGTAATGTGATGTAGCACATTCAATGTCACAAGGCACAGTTTGAGAGCATAATTTTGAGACTTGATATCCATAGAATCCAACTTCTTGCAACACAAAATACAAAACCGACATCCCAACCAAAGAAACTTAGCTTTAATATGCACCATAACCAATGCTTTCCTACATGAATGGTGGAATTGAACTAACTTTTGAGGGTGCCTTGAATAGGAAACATACATAGACACAAACTACTATGGTATCCAACAAGGAGAAAACAAATGGATGATACATGGCTCCATGATAGCCCACCATCCTTGATACTCTCTTGGAGGTAAATCTTGCACACTCACCACATTTTTGAGGAAGCTTAAGTACC
>VDFB02271358.1:10423359-10496401 GCA_007258455.2 Sequoia sempervirens
ATATATGGAGTGAATAAGAGAGAGAGAGGGAGGGAGAGTGGTAGAGAGGGAGAAAGAGAAGAAGAGGGGGAGAGATCATTTGCCTCTCTTCACACCTATTCACACCTATTTCAACACATTCAACTCACTTATTAGGACAAATTCCCATGCATTCATTCTTAATCCCTAGATAGATCATTTCCATAGCGTGTAGGAATGATCTTCTATGCCATAGATCTAGCCTAAAATTCAAATAAAAAATTTAAAAATATCAAATCTTTCTCTTTTCTACTAACCATTGAGAACTAACCTGGTATGCATTTGTGCAACAATTTGTTATGTATTATCATTTAAAGACATACATTTTGACATCCTAGAATCATTAGATAATCATTTGAATTCCTAGAGTATGCAACAATAATTCATTAGAGGAAAAATTCAATTGATTCACTAAAAGGAACAACATTAATAATCATTGAGAAATTGTATGTGTCCCTATGACTATCAATCTATAGAACAATTGTAAAGTTGATCTTTTGCCACAAGGTCGATCTAAGAGAGCTCGCCCCTAGTGATTTGACAACTTCCTAGAGGTATTTTTAAATACAACCATTTCCTAACGACTAGTTAGAAGCAAAGGACATAGTGAATAAAAGAATAAAGGTGTGAAATCAATAGGATTATATCTACACAACACAAAATAGATTAACATAGTATAAAAATGATCCAAAATTACAGATTCAACCCATAAAAAGAGAATTCTACATAAAATCCTAGACATTTAGATTACTTCTTTTTCTATACCAAAAAACTAATTTTCCAAATTGTCAAATTTAATTCATCGTCATTATATATAAAATTAAAAAAATTTAAATCTTAACATTCACATTTCTTAAATTAAAATTAATTATTTCTAATTATCACTTCAAATAACTATCATTAATTCTTAATTCATAAAATTTTTGTGATATTGCTATTAGGATTCAATTGCGTAGTTTTATGAGTCAAACTCATTGACCCATGTTTCATGAGTAGTGGTTCACAAGAACCAATCTGTCATGATAATGAATGGTCCACTTAGCACTCATTACATCTAGGTGATGCTCACAGAGGTGAATCACTAGGCCTTCTTGGGAGGTCACCCATCCCAGTACTACTCCAACTTAAGCGTGCGTAACCACAAAGTTTTCCCCAAGGTTAAGCCCACTTAGCTTGCAACCCTATTTAAGCCCACTTAAGCCCACTTAGCTTGCAAGCTAAGTGGACTTAACCTTGGGGAAAACTTTGTGGTTAAGCACACTTGAGATAGAGTAGTACTGGGATGGGTGACCTCTCGAAAATGCCCAATGCTTCACCTTTGTGAGCATCACCTACATGCAATGAGTGCTAAGTGGACCATTCATTATCATGAGAGATGGGTTCTTGTGAAGCACTAATCATGAAACATGAGTCAATGAGTTTTTCTCGTAAAACTACGTAGTTGAATCCTGCTAACAATATCACAATTTGACACACTGTAGAAAATACCTCATACTTATCATAAAAATATATTAAAACAAATAATAATAATAAAATTAATGTTTATTAAAAATATTGATATCTTATTAGTATTAAGAATTGCATTTTACTCCTTAATGTTGGATACAGTAACATTACATCGCTATGAGATAATAAATCTTTTTACTCTATTTTTCAAATATTTATTTTATTATTACTTATAATTTTACTTTGTTATGGATTGATTCTCACGGAATATCAAAAGTGATAGATGTAAATTGTAATTAATTTATCAGCCGATTAAAATTAGAAAAAGGTTATTGCCCATTCCAAATATGTGGGTTGTGAGTCCTTCTCTACCAACCGAATATGCATAACAATGGTAATCTGCTTCCTTATTTTAAGGAACAATGAATTAGAAGTAAAAATGATGTCACGTGGTAGGCCTACATGTGATCACCGATTTTCCTTTCTTTACAAGGAAAACTACGAAGGTACGCTGCGAGGGTGGCCGGTGGCATTCTGCAAAGCAGTTCACGTGCCTTGACTCTGCTACCACATTTTTCCTGCATAGTTCATGCTTTGAGTGTAAGTGCAAGGGTGGAGAGCGAGGGGGCCATGGGCTTAAGAGAGGAGGAGTTGGAGAGCAAATCCGGCAGTGATAATATCGGAGGAGGAGGAGACAGATCAGAATGTAGCTGATTGCAGGCTTTGCAAGAAACGATATCATCGCCATACTCAGCATCAAATTCAAGAGATGGAGAAGTAAGCATACATTAGTACTTAATCCTTACTATCCTTTTTTCATCCCTTCTTCGTTTCAAAGATTTGAGTTTTCCTATGCAGGTTTTTTAAAGAGTGCCCGCATCCAGACGAAAAACACAGGAAGGAACTCAGCAGAGACCTTTGTCTCTTGCCTCTTCAAGTCAAGTTTTGGTTTCAGAATAAACATACGCAAATGAAGGTAACCTTCCTTTAACCCCTAAACCAACTTTTACTAGCCTAAGGCAGCCATGAGGTTTAGCATCGTAGATTGTGCATCGTAGCTAGGGTTGATGGGAAACGATGTTTTTTTTTTTGCGAATGTACGAGAAAATGAAAACCCTGAAGCACCCGTTGTGGAGAGATTGTCTTGCAAACTCTACCCGTTTTTTCTCATCGGCACTGTTGGCTACATGAGACATTTTGTACGAAATATCGAGGTGAGTCGCTTGACATGGTTTAAGCGCTTTTTTTTTATGAATCTGTTCACAGCAGATCATTTCTGGTTGTATTTTATTTCATTCTAAAACAATTCTGTTGTGCTAAATGCAGATGGTCTGACCTATGTTGTTTCTATTTTTTTTTGCTGTTGTTGGCACCCTGCAGTTTGTTGCACTTCACAAACTTGATGAAACAGGAGCAGTTGCTAGTGTGATAGCTGCAGAAATTTATGGCTTGGACATCCTTGTTGAGGATATACGGGTGCTAGGTCTTCTACGAAAATTTTCCGTCTAATCAGAAAATCTTAAGCTCTTCCTGGGCCTTAAAAAATAACATTCATTGCTAGATTGATGATTTTGCACTGACAGGATGTGTCCTATAATGTTACGCGTTTTCTCATGTTAGCAAGGAACCCATAATACCTCGAGTAGATAGGCCTTTTAAGGTAAGAATATTTTTAAGCATCTAAGAGTTTTTTGTTTGAAAATTCTGTATTATTCTAGTAAATGTAAATGATAAGGTTGCGTTTTAGTGAATGAACCATCAATTACAATGCTCTTAGCGATATTGTTGGATGAGTAGGAGAATAAAAAGACAACAATGCGAGTTGGGTTAACACTTATACAAGGAAGCAAAGCAGCTTGGTTTATAGAGTGTGGAGTCTTGTTGGGTAGCCACCATGAGAGAAGTCGATTTGCATACCCACGTCAGAAATTTCTTCCATATCATTCTTGTAGCTAAGTACATTCATCCCATACCGTTACTTCCTAAAAATAGTGTTTAATTCTGCATTATTCTTTCTTGTAGCTAAATGGGGGTTTGAAAGATTAAGGATATAAGATTATGTTGTTAATTCTGCACTATTCTTTCCTGTAGCTAAATGGGGGTTTGAGAGATTAAGGATATAAGATTATGTTGTTAAGCAGTGCATTATTGGATTTTTCTTTTTTTTTTTTGAGGTTAAATTATTTTATCTTTTGAATGTTTGAACTATCTTATAAATAAAAGTCGAAGGTTTGGCTTGTTCTTATCTTAAGTGGTTATATGGAATAAGGTGGCATTGAGTTTTAGATTAAATCTATAGACCTGTTTATATATTATGAATTAGGAACACAGTTACCTAATCCAAGTTTTGAATTTTGGGTGAACAATAATATGATTGAAAATAACTCCTTTTTAATGGCACTAAAACCACACTAAACCAAACATAAATTAACATTAACTTGATAATGTTGGTAATCTACTTCGGGGTCGAGATATAGGCTTTATATGAATCATGATGACTAGAGACCCCATAAGTATAAGAATCCTAATATTTGAACTATCAAATGAACTAAGGAAAAGTTACTACAGTTGTACTAGATTGTTGCCTATATTTTATCTTGCTGAAGTATCCATATTCTTTTGTGGTGTAAGAGAAATACCCTTTTACAAAGAATAAGATTATTGTAAAGGCATTGAGTATAGTTGAAATAAGTGCTACAATAGTCAAAACAAAGTATTCTAACTCTTAAGTGTTTTGTGGGTTTCACAAATGTGTTTTATTGACTTTTAGATTAAAATATTGGTCATTTGATTAACCTATAAATCAATATCAGATGTAGATTGGCCATAAATAAATTACCTTCTATTCACTATTACTGATACATTCCCTATTAATGGGCTATGAATAATAAGGTGGTGAGGTCTAATTAGAGATTTCGATGTACTTATATTGAAGTGTTATAATTATGGCTTATGAAATTGGGAACCGATTTGGATTTCCTTGCTTGGTATTACACATTGCCTCCTATTGGGAATCACTTAAAGGAACCTTATTGGATATGAAATGGGTAACAAAACTTGTCTTTTATTTGATAAGATTGGATATGAAGTGGGCATTAAGATAAGCCGAGTTGAATATAATTGTAACTCTCTATCTTATTGGCCTCAACATAGATTATATGATAATTATCATATGCGTGGGAAATAATAAACGTAGAATTTCATCCCTTGTGTGAAACTCTAAACGGTTGCATACTCCTACATTGGGGAATATGTGACTAGTATGCTTTCAAGCTGGAGATTATTATACATAATAATGTTGGTCAACTAATAATAGAAATCAGGCATATATCCTTAAGATTATTATATCTTTCCACCCTACTATGACTTTTCCTTCATAGTTGAAAGCAATAGAGATGTTATAAAGTTCACTAGTTGACCCCTTACTTATCTTAACCTGTGTATGTGAGGAGTTGAGTTGGAAATTACTTTGATAGTTAGAGTAGGGAGAGATATATGTTAATGGCTGCAATGTGGTCATGCAGGTCCAAAGATAATTTCTTATTAAGTAATAAGCCTATCCCTAGGTTGATAAGATGAACCTAGAAGAGAGTCGGGATGTTCAAACAAGATTATAAATAAAATGGGTCGAGTTTAATTCAAGACCTTGATATCCTTAAATGGAAGTGTTATAGTATGGGTTGTTAAATCATATACTTAATTATGTTCTAATTACTATAAGCATTAATAATGGAAGATAAACATTAACAAAACCTTGCTTATGGGGAACTTGTGTGTATGCATCCCTTGAGAGGCTTTGAAAAGAGAACTACGTGTGACTTTAATTCGTTTGGAAGCGGGTACGTAGGTGGTCCTTGGGCGACGGATGTCCTTGTGACCTCAAGTTCGTAGGGAGAGGGTTTAGGGGGATAACTCCAAGGGTCGGGGTTGATCCTAATGGTTTGACCTTTCCTCCTTTGTAAGCTTCAATTTGAGGCTGAAATGGGTACCAAATAGGTATGAAATGAGTGAAGGAAATCTAATAACTTGTATTTAATACATGATGTGTTTTGAATAGTAAATGAATAAAGTAAGCGAATTAACTCCTTATAATTGGTAATTGAATATATGTATAAGTGGGGTAAAGTCCATCTCATGTTGGTTCCATGTGACTTTATGTGTTGTGAAAATCGACTCCATATCTAGAGGTCTCTATGTATAGGCCTGTATATATGTTGATTGTGATTGTGTTCATGTTATGTATAACCCGCCCAAGTGTGAACCTCCGGGATATTTGAGCAGTGACAGGTAGTCGTTAGACCATGCCAATGATTGATGTCTAGGCTACCACTAGGGACTAGCCAACATTCATTTGGTTCACGAAGGTGAAGGTTGCTATGGGCTACCCTAGTTATGATTTTGATACGGTAACGGTTGCACAAGTAGGGACCCATCTATATAAGTAATGGTAATTTGGGGCTAACCATTGTATCGAAGGGGTTCACTGGTTGTCACTAAGGGCACAAAAGTGACCGATGCCAAGTGTTACCTGAGATTGTGAAGAAGATAGCTGACAATATCACTAAGGTCATAAGGTAGTATATGCCAGGAGCTACTTCTTCCTGGGTGGACAAACTTGTCGCCGATGGCTTATAGGCGATTGAAGTCAGAATCCACCGGACTATGGTAGGTTCACTACTTGGGTAAAGCCTTGGGATGGTGGATGGACCCGCGGTGTAGTATGGGATGCACCAAATCCCCTTCCCAGTTGTTAGACTGTATACTTAGCCTTGTAAGGTTGAGGACGGACCTACAGTGTATTATGGGATGCATCAAATCCTCTTCTCATTTGTCCAATGGTGTAGAAGATCGGAGGAAAGGATAAGACCCACAATGTAGTGAACAATGCACGAGCATTCTTTCTATCTGGAATGCATCATGGACATGTGTTAGTTAGCCTTTGTGGATGTGTTAGCTAGTCACTATGTGTATGTGATGCATGTTGGAGCTTGTCACTATGCATTTGTGATGTATGTTGGAGCTCATTACTATGTATTTGTGATGCATGTTGGAGCTCGTTAATGTGAATTTATGATGTATGTTGGAGCTCGTCACTAGGTGTATGTGATGTATGGTGGAACTCGTCATTGTGTATAGGTGCTGTATGCTGGAGCTTGTCACTATGTATTTGCGATATATGCTGGAGCCAGTCACTAATGTAAATATGATATGTGTATGAGATAATCATTGTTGTACTTGTGATGTGCAAATGTGGCAGTCATGATTGTACTTGTGATGTACATAGGAGCTAACCATCTCTGTACTTGTGATTTGTGTATGATCCAGTCACTATTGTACTTGTGATCTATGTATGATCCAGTCACTAATGTACTTGTGATTTGTGTATGATCTAGTCACTATTGTACTTGTAGTGTGTATGAGCTAGTCAGCTTGTGTTTATGGAGGTATGCTTGTGACAGTCATTGTGCATGATCTTTGGAATTATGGTATGCCCCTTATGTTGATGTTAGAAGCAGCGTCGAGCTTCTACTTCTAGCCCGCGATGAAGACAATTTAAATAATAGCCTAATGGCTATTTAAATTGCAAGGTGGTTTTTTTATTAAGAGACACGTCTTTCATTAAATGACATTTAATATTTGTTTATTATTTATTGAGGCCGACCCATCTCTAATCGGCGATTATATTGGATCTAGTCATCACATTTCATGAAGGCCGACATTACACTTGAAAGGACACATCTATTGAAGTCTCCTCATTTGAATTGTATATAAGGAAGGTGTCGTTCGATCATTCAAGCATTCAGTTTCATTTGTTCATATAGTTCGATATTCTCAAGTGCAAGCAAGAGTAAAGGAGAAATACATAATAGTGCAGATCGATATTATTGTAGAAGGCTGAGTTACTTCATTGATGTGTTAGCATCAGATTGTGGTGCTCATTCTTGACCTTAATATCAGCCTCTTTGTAAAAGAGACATTCATTGATATTCAATATATAAGTGATAAATTGTTGCTGTGTTTTTCTCCTTCAAGTGGAGGGTTTTCCCAGGGTATATGCTGTGTTATTGTGTCTGATTTTGAATTAAATTCTGTCTATCTAATCTGATCATAAAAACTAACATGGTATCAGAGCGGGTATAAGAAAGATCGTGATCAGATTTAGTCAGCAGCAATATCCCCCATTCTTATTCTCATCCTTGATTGCATCTATCTTATCGTCAAGATGGTGAACGGGCTCAAGATCGAAGATAGACTTGAGGGCGCATCTAACTTCACATCTTGGAGGTTTAGAGTCATGCTCGCCTTGGAAGAAAATGAGTTAGCTGCGTTCGTGGAGGGTGAAGTTCCTGAACCAACCGATGAGAATGAGAAGTTATAGTGGAAGAGAAATGGCACTAAAGTGAAAAAGATGTTGGTGGATTCCGTGAAAGACCACATTGTGCCAATCATCTCCAAGTTGAAAATTGCAAGAGACATGTTCAAGACTTTGGAGGAGATGCATGAGATTAACAACACAAGTTGAGCTCTTTCATTAAAGCAACAACTTCATCATGTCAAGATGGCGAAAGGAGAATTCGTCATCTCATACTTCATGAAGATCACCGAGTTGAGAGATCAACTCTCTACTATTGGGCATATTATTGATGACAAGGATTTGACCATGTTGGCTCTTAATGGTCTTCCTTCATCTTGGGAGTCATACATTCAAGGAATAAGTGTGAGATCAAAACTTCCTAAGTTTGATCGGTTGAGAGCAGATTGTATTCAAGAAGAATCAAGGTTGGTTGCGAGAGGTATTGGTCAAAGCTCTACAAATGAAGACATTCATGTTCTTGCCACACAATCCTCGAAGAAGAAAGGGAAAGAAGTAAAGAAAGGCTATTTCAAGAGGAATAGAGATAAAGGATCTGATGGTGCTCCTGCATTCAAGAAGAAGAAGGACCTCTCTCTTGTTCAATGCTTTAGATGTGACGAGTATGGTCACTATGCAAAGGATTGCCCAACCAGGCCTAAGCAGCAGGCTTCCATTGCAGATGTTGGTGAGATCTCTCCGCAAAAGGATTCAGGTGGTTTCCTATTCTATTATGCTCTTTCAAGCAATGTGCCTGCCGACAACAATACTTGGTTGATTGATAGTGGTGCTTCTCGCCACATCACCGGATTTAGAGAGCATCTAATTGATTTGGTGGAGAGAGATTCTAGTGTTCAAGTAATTATTGGAGATGATGCTAGTTATTTTGTGAAAGGAGTTGGGACCTCCTCTCTTCACTTGGATTCCGGCATTTCCTTGCAGTTGAGTGATGTTCTATTTGTTTCGGGTATCAAGCAAAACTTTGTCTCTATCTCAGCCTTGGAGGACAAGGGGTACCAAGTTGCATTTTTAGAAGGTAAAGTTCTTGCATGGCCAAAGAACTCAAATATCAAGACTGCTCGGGTGATTGGAGTTCAACATGAGAGCCTCTGCAGACTTTGCGTCCGCCCACTTCAGGCTCTATTGCATGATTCATCAAGTTTGTGTGAACTTTGGTATAGATGATTGGCTCACCTTCACTTTCGAGCACTACCTACCATGGAGAAGATGGTTACGGGCCTTTTGAAACTAACCAGCAATGCAACACACATTCGTTAGGGTTAGCACTTAAACCAAAACGATGCGGAATTCAACTCTAACCAAGAATGCGTCGGATGACGACAAGCATATGGTCAGAGGATCTCAATGCAATGTGGAAATAAGAACTCTAACCAAGAATGCGCCGGAGGACGACGAGCATATGGTCAGAGGAGCCCTATCATCTAATATGCTGAAAGTAAACTCAACACCCAGAATGTGCTTTCAAACCCGGAGTGGGAATGGAGCTACCATAGGGCGGAGATGTAAGATATTACAATGCAATTCAAAGTAAACAGGCGGCAAGCCAGCCTCTTCCACTTATTCAGTGGGCAATTACAAAGCATGAAAACAAGATTAGAAGAGATGCTAACAGTACTACTGTACAGCTTACAATATATTGAAGAATGCTTGCAAGATCATGGATTAGAGCTCCACAAAGTGCCGCAATAGTAAATATGTCATCTACTAGATCAAATATGAATTCCTAACACCCACCCTTCACTCATACACAATTTTCTCAAGTCTGATATGACAGACCAGCAACATGAATATCAGAACCAGCAACATAGACTCCTATCAAAATGCTCATAACTCACTCATTTCTAACCCAAAAGACCTCAAATCAAATGCATTACCTCCCTAAGGTGAAGGCGTCCAAGTTACATCAAAGAACCCACTCAAAAATCTTGATATTAATTTTTACACGCTTTCCAAAGCTGCTCCAAAGATGGTACGGCCCTAAGAGGGACGACTTGCTGTAGATAAAATCATAGAGACCTCAGAAAAATCTGCAAACTTGCATAAAGGGGCGCCCCAAGAGGTTAGACAAATATAAGCAATACCCATAACCAAAATATTTTTATTTTCAAATGTATGAATGAAACTATTGATCAGCCATGATATCAGCAACTCCAGATTTTTGATATAATATGCTAGAAACTGAACTATAATGCAAGCAAATGCTACAAAGCAAACCTCACTACAAAAAATCCACTCAACTACAACTATCTCATCATTAGTTGCTATCTTTCAAGCAAGAAGCAATGCCAAAGCTAGGAGGCATACATTCCTCGAAGCAGTCCCAGTACCATTCCGGCAGCATAACATTAGCATAGACAAAAGATCAGAAAATGAGGACCCAAAGCTTCCTTTTATAATTTTTGAGAAAGCCCTCCAGAAGCTTCTAGAAAACAAACCCTAATTTCAAATTTGAATTGACTCCTTTTCCCTCCAGTTTGGGCGCCCCCTTTCATAATGTTCAATTTTGACTTTATTAAAAATCCCCTCTTCATAAAATGGTGTCCCTTTCTCCAAGAAGTATTTTTGACTTTAGAAATATCAAAATAATTCCCCATGAGATGACCACCCTCAAAGTCCCCCTTTTTAAAACAACTTAAAGTCATATTACTAGGACAAGGGGTTATTTTATAAAATAAAACATTATTAACTTTAAATGACTTATTCCTCCAAAATGAACCCCTTAAGCCAAAAATCAGAATTACCCAATGAACTGCCATAAAAGGAAAGCTTGCTGAGCTAATGCTGATTTGACCACTGCTTAAAATAGAATTTACTAAAAATAGTAAATTCGGAAAGTTGCTCGGATCAAAGTGCATGCGACACCATTGCGAAGCTTTCTGAAACCCGAAAGAATCCGCAATCCAAAATCCCCGACTCCAAGCTGTAGCCGTCATAACTTACTAAAAATAGTAAGTCCGAAAAAGTTGCCCGACATAGTTGCAAGTCATACCTCTGCGAAGCTCTCTGAAAACCCAGAAGGAATCTAGAATCCAAACAACCAAATTCCAACAAGCAAAACCTTGAATCTTCAAGAGAGCCCATCAAACAGCCGAAAACCCTAATTCTGCCATTGACCAGCTGACAGCACACTGGGAATAGGCTACCAATCACTGAAAAGTTAAGTGCTAAAAACGGGGACATTACAGTCCGCCCTTCCCAAAATTGCTTGTCCTCAAGCAATACCACCACAACTCCAGAGTATATAAAACTGATCAATACCCAAACAAGTATGATCCCAGGTTCCCAAGTCCGTCTCAGGAAGGACCCACCATGCCGACGCTGCACCACTCTGATCATATCTGTGACAACATCATGCCAATGCTGCACTAACCTTCCTTGTAACTCTAAGGTGTTACCATCCACGATACTCAAACTGAAAGATCTTAAAGGACTGAGATCAATATCGTGCAACGCCTCAAGTCGAAGAGGCCCAAAGCCAACAATATCAACCATACCACTGTCAACCACAATTCTAAGCAAGAAGAAAGATAGGCTACTCAACTCAAAATCAATCTCCTCAGCATACCTCCACATGATAACAAACGAAGCCCTGATGGCAAAAGTGTCATCTTCAAATCTTCTTGCAAAGAGGAAAACAATCCTTTGCAAGAGCTCAACAAACTCATACTCACGTCTTCTCATGGAGATACTATGCACCAACTGAATTATGCTGATACCCCCTAGAAGACTACAGAAAACTCTCATAGTTCCAACCTCATGAGTCTCAGAATGATGAATCGAAACAAGAGGTAGTTCGCTGTCTTGAACCAACAATGAGATAAAACTGTCAAAGTTAACATCACAAACCTCCATAAGATGAACTCCGAGAATAGGATAGGTGTGAATGAACAAATAATATCTGCTATTCAAGGCTGACGTCAGCGAAGTGCAATCTGATTTTAGTACTTCACAAAAGGAAAAACAACAGCACCAATGGAATTTCCAAGCGTGAGTATATAAAATGAGCATTGAGTTGCAAGGTAGCACCTACAAAGTGGCCGGAAAATTCACTAAAGCAACCTCCAACTGAAAACTACCAGCTCTTAGACCGAAAGTGAAGAATCCACTCTCCTGAATGAAAGTAACTCCACATGTAAGATGGCTGGTCTGCCTCCAACCAGCAAACTCATGTCCCAAAGTCTGCCCTTGTCTTGGCCAAGGATCAATGCCAAGAGCAACCAACTGTTCATCTTTCCGACCCATACTCAAAATTTCTCTCCAATCCATTTGTTGATGAACAAACGGAACCATCAAGTGGCTGGAAAAAAAAGAACAATACCAACCAAAATGAAAATTTGGTCCTTATCCCTCCAAAAGTCCTTTCCATATGTAATAAGCTCCATCAACCTATGTTGAGAATCCCAAGGATGGATACCCAACTGAAAGTGATTTTCAACATTTTGAAAAGAAATCTCAACGCACTCCCAAGTGCTAGTGAGAATCATGTGCATTATCTTAAAACTGATGTACCATCCAGTGAATCCTTGAAGCTTAACCATGAAAGCTTCAGCAACATTGAAGTATGAAACATAGAGTGGCTTCAAATTCAACTCCCAAAACTGACTAGTATGAACCAAAACATCACTCCACCCCAGGGAGGGATTATCAAGTATGCAACCACCAAGTTCTGGTCCACTTTCCTTCCATGCCTTCTGGATAGTAGGTCTGAAATCTTCACTCCTAGCTGCTGTATTAAAGTTACCAACAGCTACCAAGACTTGTCGCATCAACATCTTGATGCCGAAAATGTGGAAATCTCCTCGAATCAACAATTCCCATGTAGAGACTTCATCCTCGAACCCTCTTATGCATTCGCTAATAAGCAACCTCGGAAGATTATTAATCACAATTTGTGTCACATCTTCATAGAGTGAAATCAAAGCATCCTTAGATTGGAGTTCATGCTTGACCTCATGCTTGGTCACTTCACTACTTGACTCATTTTTCAAAACAAAGAGAGGATTGTCATAAGTTGCTTCAGCACCCACTTCAAAGAAGGGATTGTCAAAGACTTGGAAGCCATTCCTTTTGTCTTGCTGCCCCAAATCTGCACGTACAACTTCTGATTTCCTTGTGACGTTTACAAGATCGAACTCCTCTTGAAGACAATCAAGTTCTCCAATCACTTGCTGGATTTCTTCAGCTCTTTTTACATTCTCTTGCTTTGTGAAAAATTTGAAATCAGCAAACTGATTTTCTACCTCTGTAAATGCCATTTGAGTTTCTTCTAGCGTAACTCTTGTTGATTCAAGTTCCAGAGAAAGTTCATCAAACTCCCTCTCTCTATCTTGAGAAGCACAAATGGTCCTTTTTGTGACTTCAAAGGCGTGATCATGATCTTCAACCAAGTGCATGTACTCGGACTTCAAGGTTACCAAAGAGTTTCTGATAAGTTGCAGATTGGGAAGAGCAACTTCATCGTTCACTCCTCTTTGTCTCTCTTCAAGCTGAGCCTTCCAGTACAACTCTTCAACCAAGCTAAGTGTGTGATCAAACAGGGATAGAGCTTGCACTTCCTTGTCAACGGACACCTTGAATTGTCTGTCCCAATCATGAGAATTCAAAAATGATGAACTGCTGATAGGCTGCAACTGAAAATCAGAACCTTGTCCCTTGTCTTTGCTGCCCTCATTGTTGCACCAACATTCATGAATTTCACCATTGACAAGAGGTGAATGCTCATTATCATAAAAGGCATCATACTTCACAGATTCTTTGACCCCAAGTTTGCAATCAGCTTCTTGAATTGGTAAATCAACCTTGTATTCTAAAACCACTTTAAACCTTTCTTCTTCAAGAGCCCTAAAGTCTTCTAGCTCTTCATCCACCTTATCATCTTCTTGATCAAACATTATAGCAGCATCCAACTTGCTCAATGGATCACAATCATCCGCTGTTCGGAAAGTTTCTGTAGAGACATACTCTTCTTTAGTGGCTGCAACCACTTCAAAGAGATCATTATGGAGCTTCGTTGAACACTCCTCTTCTTCAAGGACAACTTCCTCTTCAATGGCCACCTCATGGTTTGCAATGAAATCTGATTTTCGATCTTCGTCAGGATCAAAGGGAAATTCATCCCACAAAGGTTCTTTATCATACCTTGGTGTTAACCAACCGGGATCCCAAATGGAAAAAGGCTGATTGTTTTGATCAAAAGAAAAGTACTCTTCATGCTTCTCTTGGAGTGTTGAGTCTTTGAATAGGTCACCATGTAACTCACTTGAACTGATTTCTTCATAAGTACTTCTCTCCAAGGGCTCAGTTTGATGATCAAACCCATGTTCACCCAAGTCACCAATGTCATAGTGAAACAAAGAATCTTCAATGTTAGCTGTTTTGAAAACTTCATCCCCTTTTCCTTCAATGTAACCACCATCTATAGGTATATTTCTGATCTCATCTTTAACAATCATATGCATACCAAAGAGGTCTCCTTGATCACTTGTCATAATTTCTTCTTGTGAAAGCTCTTGAGGAGTTTGGACAGCAACAAGAGGAAAACTATCCATCACCTAATCTTCAACACGAGGTGGTACAATCCTGTTGGAATCATTACCAACATTATCACTTTGGCAATGGTCATGGGCTGATTCTAAGGCACCGACAGTATTTCCATCTACTTGCTCTTCTTTAGCAAACTCATCCCAAACAACAGTATTACTGAAATCTTCTGCGAAGCCCGTAGCTTCAAGACCTTCATAGGTTGGATCCTACATGCAAGTCAAGGGAAGTATTATGGGTCTCTACCCTTAACTCCTCATTTTCCAAGGTATCTTTATCAAGCTCATGATCACTTTGATGTGGCATGTGCACCTTTCTATCCCAACTTTCAGACTTAGCATAAATCTTTCTGATTCCCCATCTTATGTCAGGATCCTTCATTAGCGTAAACAGTTCATGCATTAACTCAAGTAGTGACTTCTCTGTAGTCATCTCTTTCTGTACGTAGTGTCTGGTATCTCTATCACTCATCTGACAATTAAATCATTGACTACTTTCACAGGATGGCAGGAACCTGGTTTTGATACCACTGAAATATTCCGAGCCAAATTTTTTTAATTTTCAAATTACAATCAGCAATGCAACACACATCCGTTAGGGTTAGCACTTAAACCAAAACGATGCGGAATTCAACTCTAACCAAGAATGCACCGGATGACGACGAGCATATGGTCAGAGGATCTCAATGCAATGCGGAAATAAGAACTCTAACCAAGAATGCGCTGGAGGACGACGAACATATGGTCAGAGGAGCCCTATCATCTAATATGCTGAAAGTAAACTCAACACCCAGAATGTGCTTTCAAACTCGGAGTGGGAATGGAGCTACCATAGGGCGGAGATGTAAGATATTACAATGCAATTCAAAGTAAACAGGCGGCAAGCCAGTCTCTTCCACTTATTCAGTGGGCAATTACAAAGCATGAAAACAAGATTAGAAGAGATGCTGACAGTACTATTGTGCAGCTTACAATATATTGAAGAATGCCTGCAAGATCATGGATTAGAGCTCCACAAAGTGCTGCAATAGTAAATATGTCATCCACTAGATCAAATATGAATTCCTAACACCCACCCTTCACTCATACACAATTTTCTCAAGTCTGATATGACAGACCAGCAACATGAATATCAGAACCAGCAACATAGACTCCTATCAAAATGCTCATAACTCACTCATTTCTAACCCAAAAGACCTCAAATCAAATGCATTACCTCCCTAAGGTGAAGGCGTCCAAGTTACATCAAAGAACCCACTCAAAAATCTTGATATTAATTTTTACACGCTTTCCAAAGCTGCTCCAGAGATGGTACGGCCCTAAGAGGGACGACTTGCTGTAGATAAAATCATAGAGACCTCAGAAAAATCTGCAAACTTGCATAAAGGGGCGCCCCAAGAGGTTAGACAAATATAAGCAATACCCAGAACCAAAATATTTTTATTTTCAAATGTATGAATGAAACTATTGATCAGCCATGATATCAGCAACTCCAGATTTTTGATATAATATGCTAGAAACTGAACTATAATGCAAGCAAATGCTACAAAGCAAACCTCACTACAAAAAATCCACTCAACTACAACTATCTCATCACTAGTTGCTATCTTTCAAGCAAGAAGCAATGCCAAAGCTAGGAGGCATACATTCCTCGAAGCAGTCCCAGTACCATTCCGGCAGCATAACATTAGCATAGACAAAAGATCAGAAAATGAGGACCCAAAGCTTCCTTTTATAATTTTTGAGAAAGCCCTCTAGAAGCTTCTAGAAAACAAACCCTAATTTCAAATTTGAATTGACTCCTTTTCCCTCTAGTTTGGGCGCCCCCTTTCATAATGTTCAATTTTGACTTTATTAAAAATCCCCTCTTCATAAAATGGCGTCCCTTTCTCCAAGAAGTATTTTTGACTTTAGAATTATCAAAATAATTCCCCATGAGATGACCACCCTCAAAGTCCCCCTTTTTAAAACAACTTAAAGTCATATTACTAGGACAAGGGGTTATTTTATAAAATAAAACATTATTAACTTTAAATGACTTATTCCTCCAAAATGAACCCCTTAAGCCAAAAATCAGAATTACCCAATGGACTGCTAGAAAAGGAAAGCTTGCTGAGCTGATGCTGACTTGACCACTGCTTAAAATAGAATTTACTAAAAATAGTAAATTCGGAAAGTTTCTCAGATCAAAGTGCATGCGACACCATTGCGAAGCTTTCTGAAAACCCAGAAAGAATCCGCAATCCAAAATCCCCGACTCCAAGCTGTAGCCGTCATAACTTACTAAAAATAGTAAGTCCGAAAAAGTTGCCCGACATAGTTGCAAGTCATACCTCTGCGAAGCATCTCTGAAAACCCAGAAGGAATCTAGAATCCAAACAACCAAATTCCAACAAGCAAAACCCTGAATCTTCAAGAGAGCCCATCAAATAGCCGGAAACCCTAATTTTGCCACTGACTAGCCGACAGCACACTGGGAATAGGCTACCAATCACTGAAAAGTTAAGTGCTAAAAACGGGGACATTACAGTCCATTTCATCGTAGGGAAAGTAGATCTAAATGTATTCTAGATCTTATTCATTCTGATTTATGTGGTCCAATGTCTGTTGCTTCTTTGAGTGGTTTCTTATATTGCATTATTTTTATTGATGACTACTCTAGAAAGACTTGGATTTATTTCTTGAAATCCAAAGAATTTGAGGAAATACTTGAGCGGTTCGAAGAATTTAAAGCTCAGGTAGAGAACTTGTCTGGGAAGAGGATCAAAGTTCTCAGATCCGATAACGAAAGAGAGTATATTTCCGGTAGCTTCGGTAACTTTTGCATTGAAGCAGGGATTAAGAGGGAGTTTTGTGTCCCTTACAATCCTCAACAAAACGGTGTTGTAGAAAGGAAAAACAGATCTATTGTAGAAGCAGCCAAAGCCATGATTCATGACCAAGATCTGCAAACCTTCCTTTGGGCTGAAGCATTAGGACAGTTGTATATGTTCAGAATAGAAGCCCTCACTGCATTTTGGAGAACATGACTCCTGAAGAAGCATTCACAGGGGTGAAGCCGGAAGTAAGTCATTTGAGGATCTTTGGTTGCCCAGTGTATGTTCATGTACCGAAAGATAAAAGGACAAATTTGGAACCTTCTGGCAAGAAGGGGATATCTGTAGGCTATAGTGAGTCTTCAAAAGCTTACAGAATATACATTCCAGGCTAGAAGTTGATTGAGATCAGTAGGGATGTTACATTTGAAGAGGATGTTGCATTCAAGAGATCCAAGGGCATCCACATGGAGATAGACAATGAAGATCAAGAGTCTCCTCAGGATATGGAAGTTGACCATACTCCTGAGATTCAGAGGGAGGCTACTGAACCCAAAGAAGATGATGATCCAGTTGAGCCTTTGGAACCTATTGATGGGCCTACAGATATTGTGATTGGAAGAAAAAGACCTCTTTGGGCCAGGCAAACAATGCAGGAGGCATAAAGGTTTGCAGCCCCAAGAGGAACATTCAGAGAAAGTAAGAGACCTCATAAGTTTTCCAGCTATGTTGCATTGATGAGTCAAATCATTGAGTCAGAACCTTCCAGTGTTGAGGAAGCTACTAGTCAGCAAGTTTGGAGAGATGCTATGGTTGAAGAGTATCAATCCATTCTCAAGAATGATGTTTGGGACATCATAACTAGACCTGAGGGAAAATCTGTTGTTTCTTCTAAGTGGCTCTTCAAGATCAAGCATGCGGCTGATGGGAGCATCGAAAAGTACAAGGCTAGGTTCGTGGCTAGAGGATTCTCTCAGAAAGAGGGAGTTGACTATGAGGAAACCTTTGCTCCAGTTGCTCGTTATACTTCAGTCAGGACCATCACTGCTATTGTAGCATCTAAAGGATGGAAGATTCACTAGATGGACGTGAAGACAACATTTCTGAATGGTGTAATCGAGGAAGAGGTATATATTGAGCAACTTGATGGCTTTGAGGTGCATGGGAAGGAGTCTCATCTTTGTAAGCTAAAAAAGGCTTTGTATGGCCTTAAGCAGACTCCTCATGCTTGGTACGAAAGGATTGATCGTTACCTGATGAGCTTGGGCTTCTCGAAGAATGATGCTGATTCAAACCTATACTTCAAGGCAATTGATGGCGAAGCATTAATCTTGGTTTTCTATGTTGATGATTTAATTCTTACTGGAGAAGATCACCTCATTATCAAATGCAAGGAGTTAGCTTTAGAATTTGAAATGAGGATCTTGGTCTCATGCACTACTTCCTTGGTTTAGAAGTATGGCAGAAGCCTGATGAGATCATTCTAAGTCAAGGGAAGTATACCATTGATATTCTGAAGAGATTTGGTATGATGGATTGCAAATCCATGTCTACGCCTATGGAGACCAACTTACATAAGCTTAAGGAGGCTATAGCTAGTTCAGATCTGGTGGATCCCATGATGTATAGGCAGTTGATTGGATCGTTGATGTATCTAGTCAATACTAGACCAGATATTTGCTATGCAGTGAGTGCACTTAGTTAGTTCATGTGTGAACCAAGGAAAATACATCTAGTTGCAGCGAAGCATATCTTGAGATACTTGCGTGGCACAGTTGGGTATGGCTTGAGATATTCTTCTGGTGTGGACTTGAAGCTGCATGGATATAATGATTCTGATTGGATAGGGTGTGTTACTGATCAGAAGAGCACTTCTGGATGTTGCTTCAGTTTGGGGTCTGCGATGATAGCCTGGTGTAGCAGGAAGCAGTCTTCTGTGGCACTAAGTACAACAGAGGCCGAGTATATTGCAGCTTGTGTGGCAGCTCGAGAAGCAGTGTGGCTTTGGAAGCTCCTTGCAGGATTGTTTGGACAATCGATGGAGCCAACTGTCATTCATTGTGATAATCAAAGCTGTGTGAAGCTTTCTGTCAATCCAGTGTTTCATGATAAAACTAAACATGTTGAGATCAAATACCACTATATTAGAGATATGGTATTGAGGAAAGCAATCCAGTTGAAGTATATCAGCACTAATGAGTAGACGACAAACATTCTCACCAAGCCTCTCTCCAGGATAAAGTTTGTGTACTTTCGAGACAAGCTTGGTATGGTGGAGAATGAAGCCCTAGCTGAGAAGGAGTCTCAGTATCAATGATCTTCCTTAATGCATTTCTCTCTATGAGAGGGATTTGAGGTGCAAGCCCTTGTTTATGCATTTCTCTCTGTGAGAGAGACTTGAGGTGAAAGCCCTTGTTTTCACCCTCTAGGAGTAGCCATGGTGGATGTCATGTGTGTGACTCCATGACAACATCACGTGAGAGAGTCCGTGATGATTTTCTTGTACTTGTGTTTTTCACCCTCTGGGAGTAGCCATGGTGAATCTCACGATGAGGTGACGACATTACGTTGAGTGATTCCGTGATAAGCCCTTGTGCACATTTACCATACATGGGAGTAGCCATGATGGTTGATATCACGATGAGGTGATATGTTTCCTTTCCACATATGGGAGTATCCATTGTGGTTGACATCGCAATGAGGTGATATGTCTTATACAGCTGGAAGTATCCTCCCTAGCTGAGAGGGAGTGTTGATGTTAGAAGCAGTGTCGGGCTTCTACCTCCAGACCACGATGAAGATAATTTAAATAATAGCCTAATGGCTATTTAAATTGCAAGGCGATTTTTTATTAAGAGACACGTCTTTCATTAAATGACATTTAATATTTGTTTATTATTTATTGAGGCCGACCCATCTCTAATCGGCGATTATACTGGAGAGTCATCACATTTCATGAAGGCCGACATTACACTTGAAAGGACGCATCTATTGAAGTCTCCTCATTCAAATTGTATATAAGGAAGGTGCCATTCGATCATTCAAACATTCAATTTCATTTGTTCATATAGTTCGATATTCTCAAGTGCAAGCAAGAGTAAAGGAGAAATACATAATAGTGTAGATCGATATTATTGTAGAAGGCTGAGTTACTTCATTGCTGTGTTAGCATCAGATTGTGGTGCTCATTCTTGGCCTTAATATCAGCCTCTTTGTAAAAGAGACATTCATTGATATTCAATATATAAGTGATATATTGTTGCTGGGTTTTTCTCCCTCAAGTGGAGGGTTTTCCTAGGGTATATGCTGTGTTATTGTGTCTGATTTTGAATTAAATTCTGTCTATCTAATTTGATCATAAAAACTAACACCAGTCACTAATGTAAATATGATATGCGTATGAGATAATCATTGTTGTACTTGTGATGTGCAAATATGGCAGTCACGATTGTACTTGTGATGTACATAGGAGCTAACCATCTCTGTACTTGTGATCTGTGTATGATCCAGTCACTATTGTACTTGTGATCTATGTATGATCCAGTCACTATTGTACTTGTGATTTGTGTATGATCTAGTCACTATTGTACTTGTAGTGTGTATGAGCTAGTCAGCTTGTGTTTATGGAGGTATGCTTGTGACAGTCATTGTGCATGATCTTTGGAATTATGGTATGCCCCTTATGGACTGTGTGAATGTTTGTACACTAATGCTTGGTAATGTTTGATATGGACCCAACACTTGATGGCAAATTTATTATCAAAGTTATTATCATTATAATAGAATTTGCTAAGTTGATAGGCTACATGTACTTAATCAATAGTCATGGGTTAAAAGCAAGATCAGAGATCTCATGCAAGAGGAGAGAATGAACTCACTTTGACATAGGTAGGTGAACTACAAAGCCTTTGATTCCCATGAGGGGATACGTAGGCAAGGTCACTATGAACCCTCGAGGTTTAGGTTTGGGTCTAGGAATGACCTTAGGCATAGGAGCTTAGCACTTTTTGAGTGTCAGCATAAAAGTAGTGATGTGGATTTATTGTCACTAGGATGAATGAAGAAATTTTGAAATCAACACTTCAAACTTAGATGAAGGACACATGGTTGGTTAAGTTGGTAGTTGGTGTGAATTTGGAAAAAAAAATAAAATTGTTGTGCCCAAGATGGGGATTTTACCATTAAAAGCTACTAACAGTTAAATGTTGTTCCCTGTAACTTGACGATTGTTAACACACTTTTTTTTGTTACTTGAGATTTTCAACACATTTTTTTTAAAGCTCCCTAAGTTTATATAGGACCAGGAACACAATGTAACACTATATAATTGCAAATGTATGTAATGGTTAAAGTTTACCTTGTAGTGAGGAGAAGAGTAGCATACTTGTGCTTGATTTATGTTTTATGAACACAATTAGTGCTCCAGTAGCTACAAGTGTTGTACAATTGCCGTAATCCCAACAAATACTAGCGAAATAACTAGTGCTTTTCTTTTGGGTGTATCCTTACAAGCCTTTGATTGGTGAATCTTTTCGTTGTCGTCAATACTACAATGATTTAACACAAACCATTCATAAATTGCATGACAATGGCAATAAAGATCATTAATTGATTTGTGTTAAAAAGAGAAAAAAAAATTGACATCATAATAAGTTGTCTATTTCGCTTTTTATCAAGCAGATCATTAGGCACGCTTCCACTCAGCTTATTATATGACACATTCCTATATTTAAAAGAAAAAATACTGAACTAATTAAAGCATAATACTTTTTACAACAAATTTAATTTTTAGTTCAAAAGACATAATGATACAGTTATATAGTAACTAAGAGTTATCGAACATAATTGATGGAAGATGATGTTTCGGCTTACAATTTTTCTAGTTTTGGTAGTTGACTAAGAACCTTCATTATTGAACCATTCAAATTGTTTCCTCCCAAATCTCTGCAAGTAAGAAAAAGAACACCCATTTTTTTTGAGTGATTTTAAGTAACAACAATGTTACCCTGGAAAATTAGTTGTAAGCATCAAAGTCGGACATGTTTCTCACAATTTAACAAGAGCGGATAGATTGCCTAAGCAAAGAGGTATAGTGCCATTAAGTTCCTTTCCCGAGAGTATTCTGCAAGTTAAATTTCAATGTTTAATTTTCGATTGAAATCGGTAGTCACAGAACCGAGCATTACAAAAATTAAAAGTTACATGAAGCTAAGAGGAGAAACCTTAGCTTAGTGTAGCTTTTAAGCATATGATGACTTAGCTAAGAGGAGAAATCTTAGCTTAGTGTAGTTTTTAATTTTTGTAATGTTCGGTTCAGATACTTTACCGATTTCAATTGAACATTAGACATTGCAGATTTAACTTGTAGGATACTCTCAGGAAGGGAACCTAATCGCACAATACCTCTCAACTTTGACAATCTATTCGCTCTTGTTAAATTGTGAGAAACTTGTTATGCTTTGATGCTTATGACTGGATTTCAAGGGTAGCATTGTTGTGACTCAAAATCGCTTTAAAAAAATGGGTTTTCTTATTCTTACTTGCAGAGATTTGGGAGAAAACAATTTGAATGGTTCAATACCGGAGGTTTTGGGTCAACTGCCAAAATTGGACAAGCTGTACGCTGAAACATCACCTTCCATCATCATTACTACATAACTATTAATTACTATACAACTACATAATTATGTCTTTTGAACTAGAAATTAAATTTGTTATGCAAGGTATTATTCTCTTAATAGTTCAGTAGTTTTCTTTTAAATGTAAGAACTTGTCGTATAATAAGCTAAGCGAAAATGTGCCTAATGGTCTACTTGATAAAGAGTGAAATACACAACTTATCATGAGGTTGGTTTCTTTTTTCTTTTTAACACAAATCAATTAGTGATCTGCATTTTCATTGTGATACAATTTATGGATGGTTTGTGTTAAATCATTGTAGTATTGACGATAGCAAAATGATTTGCCAACCGAGGACTTGTAACGATACACCCAAAAGAAAAGCATTGGTTATTTCACTAGTAATTGGTGGGCTTACAACAATTGTAGCTATCGGAGCACTAATTGTGTTCATCAAACGTAAATCAAGCACAGGTATGCTACTCTTCTCCTCACTATAGGTTAAACTTTAGCCTTTTACATATGTTTACAGTTAATAGTGTTACATTGTGTTACTAGTTCTCTATAAACTTAGGGGGCTTTAGCAAAAATGTGTTGAAAATCTCAAGTAACAAGGTAAAAAATGAGTTGACAATCTTCAAGTTACAGGGGACAACATTTAACTGTCAATAGCTTTTTATGTAATTGCTTTACACTTTAGAGTCAACACAGTTTTCACCCCACACTTAAGTGATGTTTAAGCTAGTCTAAGGGGGGTATATTTTAAATTAATAAAGTAGGAACTAATGGGGCTTACATGCACAATCATTTGGCCAAGAGAAATAAAGTCAAAAAATTTAGAGCTTGTTAATACTAAAGGAAGCCGATCATTTAGTTATGAAAAGGTGAGAGAAATGACTGATGGGTTTCAAAACGAGATCGGAAAAGGAGGTTATGGACCGGTTTTTCATGGTGTTTTTCAAGGCAAAGAATTGGCCATCAAAATTTTCTGAAAAATCACATCAGGTAGCCACAAAATTGTCTACTGAGGTGAAACAGAGGACTTAGTTACTTGAACTTTTCTATACATAAAATATATATCTATTCTTTTTTAACTTGACATTAATTCATTGCGGGTAGATATGCTTTCCAAACTACACCATAAGAATCTTGTAAAATTCATTGGTTACTGTATCGAGAGGCAGAATATGGTTCTTATATATGAGTACATGTCCAATGGAGACCTCCGACATCTTCTTGATGGTAGATTATTTATATGCAAAAGCTGTTCAAATGTGTACTTATATGAAATAGGGTAGCTTTCAAAGATCACTTATCTATAAGCATACGTTTTGAAAATTTTCAGATAAGATTTCATCTCCAGATACCGAAGCATGGGAAATAAGACTTAACATTGCGCTTGATGCTGCACAAGGTATATAAGACAGTATTGGCCAATAATTTTGAAGTTCATATAAGTGATGTTGCTGGTGTCTTACTTTTATGTTTTTTTAACAAGATTGGAGTATTTGCACTTGGGCTGCAGGCCAGGCATTATTCATAGAGATATTAAGAGCTCTAACATCCTTCTTAATGATCAAATGGAAGCCAAGATAGCAGATTTCAGATTGTCGAAGATGGGACCTTTGGATGGAGCTTCACATGTATCAACCTTAGTAAAGGGCACTACTGGATACTTAGATCCCAAGTAAATGAGCTTTTCTTCTTTCTATTTTAGATCATATAATCTTCACATAATAAATTTAAAGAACAAAAAAGTCTAAATTTTAAAGTTGCACAGGTATTACACAACACATCGATTGACAGAAAAAAGCGATGTGTTTAGCTTTGGAATTGTTTTAATGGAAATCATCTCTGGGCGGCATCCAATATTTCTAGATCCCTCTATTGGGGAGGAAGTACACATTGCTAGATGGGTAATTTACATAGATCTTCAAATTTTTGTCCTCCAACAGCAACATGGGACCAACTACAATTGGGCAATCTAAATGATTTAAAATTGTTGTTAATGGCAGATACGAGAAGCCCTTTTAAAGGGAGACATAGAGAGGATAGCAGATCATAGTTTGATGAAAGTGTATAAGAGTGATGCAATGTGGGAAGTGGCAGAATTGGTGATGGCCTGCACCTCATCACATTCCATGAAGAGGCCCACGATGAGTGAGGTTGTATTGTAATTGAAAGAAGCAATTTGATTCCAGAAAGGTTTATACGAAGAGATGGAGCACAGTCAAATGGGATCTCTGGCTCATCTCCTTCACTTTTCAACCGGAAGCTCTGATAAATTTGAATCAGATACATCATTATATCCAGCTGCAAGATAACCTAAGAGAAGTGTTACTCCATTATCCCCTTTATTTCTAGTTTGATTCTTACTGGTCCGATAGGTATAGGGTAGATATGAGATTCATAGAAAAATATATTAATAAGCGTGACCTCATTTTGTGTTCTTTTATTGAGTAGCAAAATAAATTAATGCATGATATAAAATCTGTTATTAATACAAAATTCTTACTACTGTGATCAATCTGTTTTTATGATATAAGAAGCTATATTTTAACCCATCTTGCTGATGGGATCTCCGGCTCATCTCCTTCACTTTTCAGCCGGAAGCTCTGATAAATTTGAATCAGATACATCATTATATCCAGCTGCAAGATAACCTAAGAGAAGTGTTACTCCATTATCCCCTTTATTTCTAGTTTGATTTTTACTGGTCTGATAGGTATAGGGTAGATATGAGATTCATAGAAAAATATATTAATAAGCGTGACCTCATTTTGTGTTTTTTATTGAGTAGCAAAATAAATTAATGCATGATATAAAATCTGTTATTAATACAAAATTCTTACTACTGTGATCAATCTGTTTTTATGATATAAGAAGCTATATTTTAACCCATCTTGCTGTTTACAGTTTCACAACTAAAACAGAGTTCAAACTCCGGGGTTTATTAGTGTCATCAGATATACTCCTTTGTTATTGGGACAGTCTTTAAAATGTTCTTTAGTTTAGGTAGGCAATTATCTTGCATGTGCGGCTAAAGCCAGTTAAATAAATCCAGCCACTAGATAAAAACTAGATAGATAAATCCAGGCACGCCAAAATGAATGTGATGTATCATTTCAACAAGATAAAAATCTTCCAAGGTTTGCTTCACTTAAACTGATTTTATGCATAGATAAATATACATATGCAAAAGACTAAGGCTAGGGTTCTTTGGAGGGGGCTTCCTTAAAATTCAGTGGGTGTTGAGATTTTTCAGGAATATTTTAAAGTGGGTGGTTCCATGAATTATGTAGTGTAGTTTAAACTGAAAAGTTTAGGATCTTAAATTTATGGACATTGATCTCACAAATTTTATTATTTTGCATTTTCAATTCAACTGAGTAAATAAATATAAAAGTGAAAAAAAAATTGACAAGAATTTATAAACCCATATGATTGACAAATGGTAGAAAAAAGCCTAAGCTGGTGAGGTAATTTCTAGCCCCACTCCAATTGCGTCTACTTAAATTTTCAAAACTAAAAAGTAGAGGCTGCTATTGTGGAGGGAAAGACTCTAATTAATCTTGTAACATTGTTTTTTTCTTTTTTTCTTTATAGGACTCCCTATTCCTTCAAAATAGATCCTAAAGACCCCCATGGGACCTCAACCTAAAATAAGAACCCTAAAATGTTTGAGGATTAAGTAATTTGTAGCTTTTCAATTTTTATATAGGATTTGACACAGATTTGGAATAATTAAGCATGGTAGATATATGTTCAAATTGTTAAACTATTTTTAGAATTTAGTATAATGTCATATAACATAAAAAACAATAGAAGATAGCATGGAATCTAGTTCTTATCCAAGTTCTCTTATGGGGCTTCCCACCCACCTCAAATTTTTTGAAGTGGGTGGGGGAGCCTATCTACCTATCTCATATTGATGGGAGGAGGTTAGAAGATGTAGATTCTACATTTATACATAACATGTTATGTCATTCAAATAGGAAATGGGCCTCCAACCCACCCTTCGGGTAGGGAACATAGAATAAAGAGTATTGTGAATGAAATAAAGTTAGAAAAGAAAACCTAGGCTAGCTTTTTAATTGGTTCAATGAGCTACATGGTTTGGTTGGGTTAGTTAGATATTGGTTTATGAGCTTACTTGGATGTATATGTGTAATTGATTACGAGAGACTAATTTGTGTAATTTGTTTAATTAGATTCTTGGTCAACTAATTGGTAGAATTCTTGAGTAATAGCTTTCCATTAGTAAGGCTCGATTAGATGAGGTTGAGCTTTGCACTGGTTTGTTTCATGACCTATGGTTTGGTTTATGGGCACAATAGCTATTCCCATGATAATGGCTCAACCAAGTTTTCTTGGACAACTAGCAGTTCTTCCTTTTGCCTAAAATTCTTCAAATGTAGCCCTAAGATCTTGTGGTCTTGGGCCGTCCATTAGTTCCATGCTACGTCTTCTGCATCAAGATTCAAGCAATGTGCTGAGATAAGGAGATAGGTAGTAATAGGGTCATTTGAATTAGACCCCAGTTTGGTCTTTAGGTTTAAGAGTCAATATTCATTTGGAGATTTGATATAGATTTGGGGTTATATAGTTAAGATATTCAGATTTCCACAGTTAATCATTTTAGTATATTTGTCTTATCAGCTGTGTTGTATAATGTGTCTGTATTTAGAGAATTTTTGTGGTGCTTGATTTTGGGGTTGATTTTGCTAGGTGTGAACTACTTATATCAAGTGGTGGGGTGACTGAGAAGTTGGCATCTGGACTGCTGAAGCCATTTCTATTGCATCTCAAGACTGCCGAGGAGCAAATTGAAAAGGGTGGCCATTCCATTGTGTTGGAGGTGGCCAGTGGAGATGAAAAATCATGGTTTACTAAGGGCACACTTCAAAGGTATGCAAGCCTTCTTGTAGTTTTTAAAGACCGATTCTTAATGCTGATTGAAGTGAAGAAAAGAAAGATGTTACTTTAATTTTGTAGATTTGGTGAAGAGATTATAATTTATATGGATCTGTCCATTTGAGCAATGAGTGCAGTCCACAGCTTTTGATGCAACCAATTTGATCAATTTCTTGACAAGGTCTTCAATTGTAATCTATAATAGGTTTGTTAGGTTTGTGAGCACCACAGAGGTTCTTGAGCGGATTACCACAAGCAAAATTGAAATTATACAGATTGAGGAATCTATTATTGTCCAATGTAATGAGGCTTCTTTGGTGGTGAGTATTCTAAGCACTTTTTCTATTATGCTTTTACGTGCAATTTGTCTTCCATGTACACAATTAACTCTGTTAATATTTATTCTTTTGCAGGTAAACCACCTAAATCCAATGCAAATGGATCCACAGAAGGTATGCATATACTGATTGGCCCAAATGGCAAGTGTGCACATTAGCATAATAAGTGAGTTGTGGACCGTATAACCTTCAATTTCCTTCCTGCATTACCTCTTTGCTGTTGTTTCTTTCCATCTTTGGCTATTTGTTCATTTGAATTTCCCATTCATTCTGTTTGCGATTTGGAGTTTAAAGGTGATGATGATTCCTACACAAACTATTTTCATTTTTTACTTGCCATTTCATTTGTCCGTTCACATTAGGCTGGGCACTAGGATCTTTTTAGCTATGCTATAGAATTATCTGTTTTAGGTTTCTTAACTTGGTTGATTGTTCACTTTGCCTTAACATAGACACTGTAATTTTGTTGGACTTTGTTCTGAGTTGTAATTTAATATAAAAATCAAATATCTGTTTTCCAATCCAAAGATCAAGAGTGTCAGAAAAAATTGATGTATTGAACAATATGTGGAATAACTACCATACCATTCTGATGAATTGTTTATCACAGGTTATTTAGATTATTATCTAAGACTACTGACTATTAGGTTTTCTTTCTAAAGGTATTTCTACAGATCAGTTAGGGATACCGTGTCATTATCGCTTATCAAACTGGGAACTTAGACAGATAAGCATTTATCTTGTTTCTCCCATGTGGTATACCAGCTTTTGTTTGCATTCAACCCTTTTAAAATTGGGAGCCATGAACGTTGTGCTTTTCAATTTGTTGGGTTAGGAATTATAGGCTTTTTGTATCATAATTCAGGGCTAGACATTTAATGAGAGAGTTACATATTGCTCCTTTGTACAGTAATTAAGAAGTCACCGAATAATTCCATTTGCCTAAGGCTTTGTGTAACAACCTAACCGGTCTACGGTTTTAAAAATTCAACCATCTATCCATTTCAGCTGAAGAATAACTAACTTGTTTTCATTCTAGGGTTTCCAAATCGTTTCAACTATTCGATTTAAATTTCCAACTAACTTCTAAGTTTTCAGGTTCAGCTGAAAGGTAACATCTAACTGTTTCCAACAACCGTCACACAAAAGATTAAAACTAAATAACTGTCAAACTAGGGTTTTCCAAAATAAAGATAATCACTCTAAAAAGAGAATAATTACTAGGGCACGATTAACCAATTCGCATCCTTCTCTTATAAAAACTAGGGCTTCATTTGCAGCTAAAAAAAAGAACTCAATCCATATGTCGTTACACTATACACTTCATCTACTAACTTTTAATTTCATTTTCAGCTGAAAAGATACTATAACTATAAACATCTAACAGGAATTGCAGAAGAATAATATTTACTTTTCTTTGCTTCCAGAAGATAACGAATAATTGCTACAACTATTAAACAATATAACAACTGAATAAATTCAGGTAGCTATCTCACTAAGTATCTGAGAATCCTACAATATTCATTAACATAAAGAATAGCATTCATGGCATAGATGAAATAGAAATTCAATTACCATTGCATGTACCTGGATATACAAGAGAGGAAGAAATCCCTTTGACATCATCTCCATACTATCATACTTGGAAATCTTTATCGAGGAAAAGAGAATTATCATCAGGGGCTTTACCGCCCAACCAAGACCTACTGGTCTCCCGAGTTTCTTCAACTGAAGAACCCGCCCTTCACGAGGGTAATCAACATGGATCGATTTATCATCATGCCTCTGAGCCTGATGTCCACGAACCTATACCACTGATCGATCCTCCCTCTATAGGTACCTCCTATCAGAAGAATCATCCTGATCAGGGTATATCTGGCCATGGAAGCTGACATTGCCAAACGGGCATCTACCTTGGCCAAGGATTTTTCTATTAACTGTGCCGTCAGCACGCATCCTTGCTCGACATGATAATACTTAGATCAAGTTTTATTCTTACCATAATTGGTTCAGTTATCGATCTCCTCTTAGTTTGAGGTTAAGTCTTAACCTTAAGGTCTAACATTACCAGAACTAGGTTCGAATTCACATCTTGTTTAAGGATGGTGCTGTTATCCTTTCTAGAAAAAGTAGAACTCAATTCATAACTTATTCCATCTGAATATCTATAATCTACTATTCTCAAATTTATGATAAGAGATTAAGGAGTCTTTTCGACAATAAGAATTCAATATAATATATTACAGTGTCATGAATTCAAATCTTCCCTCTTGAACCAAGGTATTGAAGTTAATATTGGCCTATAAGAGAATCCTGACTTAATGTCAAATCACATCAATAAAGACTATTCAATCTTCTTAACATTTTACGAAAAGAGATGAGACTTTGGTTTCAACAGGTTAACATTACCACATCTTAGTTTCTCTTTAAATCTCTTCTTTTACAAATGTTGCTTCCAATGAGCTCAACATTCAGAAAGACAAATTTGATTGGATGGTTCTTTCGGATCTCAACATTTTATCTTCCTAGTCCATACCACAAAGACTTGGTGGAAGCTTTTCTTTAATTTGAGTTTAAGCTCGAGACATAAGTATTAAGAGATGAGTTAAAACATAATCTTTTCACCTCGAAGAAGATTCAGTTTCCAAAGCATAACAAAATAGCAGAACCTACCCCCCTTGAAGGACTTCACAGATTAGATGATCTTGGATTGGTGTGAGAGAAGGCTTGTATCCAAAAATAGAGATTGGGATCAATGTTCCAGCAGACTTTGACTAGGCAAGGTAAAAGAATCAATAGAGCCATAATAATAGAAAACTTCTATCCAACCTTCAGGAATGGCTTGACCAAGACGAGTATTTTGAATACCAAATCTTCAAACCCAAAGACTCGGGTGAGCAAGAAGGTATATTTATACAGCTTCAAGTTACAGGAAAGAAAATTCGGTTGTCCAACAGAAATAGATTATCTTGGTGTTTTTAAGTGGGTTCAACTGAACCCCAACACAGAATGGGAACACAAGATGAATGCCAGTGCAGCATCTTAATTAAAGAATAATTCCAATCCACAGATTTAGAAGTTATTAAGAGTTATTCAGCAAAGAGGAACTGAAACCCATCCCACACGTATTACTTGAGGCTTGGTTTGGAGACAGTTGCTCAAGACTCAATACAAGTTAATCGACAGAGGAAACAGGGTTCGATTAGCCCAAGAGTTAATAGTGAACTTATAATGGTGGTTGAAACAACTCCTCAGATTGGCATTGACTACAAGTTGCGTCTCTACAAGTTTACAATAAAGGAGGATTTAACTTATATGGCACATTGTGTTATGCATTCAAAGATTTCCCAATCACATACTCAGAAAAGACGTACTGGCTTTCTTATGAGACGGATTATATGTTTAAACCTCGATTTAAATTATTGAGCATAAACAGAAGATATTCCAGACTTGCCTGGTCGCGTCTGATACTGAAAGAGAGTTGAAAGAATCCCGTGCTCGACTACCAGCTTCAGATAACATGCGATTAGCTCCTCAATCCGTTTCCAAAAGAACCCTCGAGCAACAGAAGATAGTTTTTAAGAGAGAAGTCGTTCAAAGGAGCTTTCGATTCAGGAGATAGAATAACGCTATATTCAAGAAGAAGGCAACAGTGACCAAAGAATAGCAAACCCTAACAATGGCGGAAAGAAGGTACTGAGATTTTCAATCGAATCCCCAAGAAGACTTTCCCGTTCATTTTTTGTGAAGAAGCAAAAGATGAATCCCCTTTCCCCCCCGAAAACTCAGAAAGCCTTGCATTATCATAACTTCCTTCTTGGCCGTTTCCTACAATGGAGTGATGGCGCTTAGACTTCCATCTCCCAACCACCGACGGCTCACTTCACAATTCATTTAATTTTTCCATTCTCATCTTACAATGGTTTTTCCCCATTAAAAATCGGTGGTAAATAATTTATATCCCATATTTTAATTCAATATTTGATCCCTCTTGCCAGTATATAAATATATCAAGAATTTGATTCGTAAATCTTCAAGAGGATAAAGTAAATATTTAAATTATTTCTATTATTATTTTATTTTATTTTTAATTTATTATTTATTAGTTATTTATAATCTCTATAAAGGTGATCATTTAAATTAACTTGCTTAATCAATAATTGTATAATTTACTCATGGCCAAGGCAATGACGTCGACACAACTGTCTTGCTCAGACTCTAGGTTTGATGATAAAATTGATCCATTATTAACCACGTCCTCTCCCTGATGATATTTCCCTTTTCCTTGTGGCGTCGGCAATCCTGCATCCACTGACAGGAATTATGGATTAGATCATTCTCAACGGCTTAATAATATATATTTAAATTTGATCTTCTGATCTCGTTCAACTTCTCTTGAACAATAAATTCACTGGCCAAATAAAAAGTTAGTTAACATTACAATTATGATAAAAGAACAACTATTCATTCCCGATGTCATAATCACATGAAAGCAGTTATCTACAACTAACATTGCATTTGAAATACATAACCAACATAGTCTCAATGTAAGGGATGTGACACTTTGGACAGCTTTAAGTGTTCCACAGGATAAAGGTTATGTAAGAGCTTGTGTACTTTTTGGAATAGAACTCAGGTAGTCATTATTATAGAAACTTAATGGAGAATGAACATGAACAAATGCAGAGATATCGACTCCTTGATTCTTAAGTTCAGATGAACTTCGTAGATGTCATGCAGCTCAGATATCAAGCTTTAGGATGGTTTGTGGAAAATAGCCTTCAACATCTCAGACCTCTTGTATTTGATATACATTGGAGATGAACATTTTTGAGTCAAAACTTCATGAAGTTTTTAGGATGTATAGTTCCATAGGTTTTGGTTTTCAATGCAAATGGTCAAACCCCAAAACATAGCAATTGATGATAAACTTGTTAATTTACAAGAGAAACATATAATAAGGTGCACATTGAAGGATTTTGACAATGCTACTATATTTGATGGTAACTGTTGCCAGGGAATAATTTTATGCTCTAAGTTAGTTCCATATTGTTGAATATGAATATGTTAACAATATCAAGATGTGCTAGCACCCTCTTCATACTTTTGTAAACATGATCAGGAAAGTCATTACCGTAGAATATGTATGAAACAAATAGACCCAAGCAAATAAGAAAATAACTAATCCATTCCCTTGCAAGCAATAGCTAGTCTTAAGCTACCACTTGCAAAATATATACTTTGTCAGACAGTTGGCATGTGAATAACTCATTTCATTGGATAACCATAACAATAAAAAAAGTAACAACAATTCACTTGTCTTTTAACTACCAACATGGAAAATTCTCTTCTCAGCACCACTAAGTTATGCCATCTAGTTATCAACTTATCAATGATTTTGTCTGCCTTACAGAACTTGTGTTCCTGGATGCAATCAGCATATTCTTGCAATGCTACTACTTTTAATGATGATGGAATCAGCATCTTGTTCTTCATTCTATTTTTCAATTCTAATGAACTATATATTCAAAATTTTCAAGAATTGCTATCCCCAGGTGTGTAGTCCAGGTTTTAAACCATTTAATCAATGGATTCGAGATTGTAATAGGCTCTTCTATGCCACCAGTCCCCTAAAAAATGACTCTTTTATGTATTTCTTGTTTCTGGATTGACAAATTTTCCAAGCACAGCATTTGATTCATATCAATATATTATGTTTTTAATGTACATGGTTCAATACAGGGATTTTTAAAAGTATATCTGCTTGATACTATTGTATGCTCTGAAAAAAATATTCTTCTCTCTAATGGTAAACTTTACTGTGCAGATCAAGCTCCAAGTTGATAAGGTTGGCTTGATTATTTGCATTTGTTCATTGCCCATAGAAGTGCCCCAGCACATCTAGCCAGGTCCTACCTGATAGCATTAGTTCAAAGCACCAGTAGTGATAGCTAGGTAGACACAACTTGCCTGCAATGTTGTGAATGAGTAGCATTTCCATTGTTAGGTAATGACTAATTCGCAACTAGAACTGCAGTATCTCCAAGGAGTGATTCCAATCTAACATTGAAGACAATGGCAAGTTAATGAGCATTGGCAATGCCACCACAATCTGATTTGGGAGACATACATAAGAATTACAATGACTTGCCTTCCCTGAGCAGTTTAATCCCTACAACTGCATGAGACTCCATATGGCTTCCAACTTCTAATTTTGTCTGGCTATCGTGATAACTGTTCACATATTAATCATCGTGGTTTTGTTTTGACAGTTTTTAATTCTGTTTTGTTAGTTTTTAGTTTTCTGTTTAGTTAGTTTGTTCCAGCAGACAGTTTAACTATCTCTGTCTCTGCCTTTTAATGTATTCTCTTGGTTCTGATTCAATATAGTTTTGAAGTATCTTCTTTCTGTGTAATTAATCCTGGCCTGACAGTGGTATCAGAGCACAAGCTTTGCATGTGTTTCCCAATCAGATTCTCAATTCATAAATTTCAATTACCATGCAAGGAGACAATGCCTCTTTTTTTTTGCTACATAAAACAAATTTTTAATTGATATTCAAAGTGTTTACATCTTTGCTTCATTGTGATTGTGGCACCCAGCCGATACCTTTGTCCACCCATACATACAGTTCTTTACCTTTCAAACATAACCCAAAAGCCAGCGCTGCAGAAGATACATTCTTTCCAGAATTAGAATCCCGCACAAAATACAGACTACCTAGCTACTTCTAGCAGTTGTATATGAACTTATCAAGGCCTAACCAGACACACCAAAAAGAAACAGAAGACATCCTTCCAATCGAATTCTACACCCTCTCCGATAAGGTATTTATGGAAGAGGCTTCTCCAATCCCCGTTGAGTCGGCTCTAGATAGAGAAACCTTTGAAGGAACTCCACACCACGAACAACATGAGCCCTGTGCTCTAGAAGGGCCATCCCTTTCACCTCTAGCAGGAATGGGTATCGTTTCACTTGAATGTCTTGGCAGGAAGATCCTCAACATATCCCATGGTCATGGCATGCCTATCCCAATCTTGGCGATGATGATCACGTCCTCGACACCCTCCAACAGCTCCGACCATACTAGTTTGTGTGCCATGAGCAGCATCATCACGTTCGGCATCTCCAAATCAAGGAAGGAAGCGACGAACCAGGAGGCAATGTCAATGTTCACCCTGTATCGTTCCTTGGAGATCAGAAACTCAAACCCCAACACCAGCTTTATCGCCTCCACCACCAGGCTGTCATCCTCCATGAAGATTGACCGCAACCTGTTATATCCCATTGCTTGCGTGGGGTGGTGAGACGAATGGGGGTCTCCATTCTTGCTGAGAAACAATAAAATGAGAAACTAATACCGTTGATAACACTTAGAGCCTACCTTACACCTAGAAAATGTGCCAGCATTAATGGCATTCAATACTTCTTAACGGAGGCTAAGTTAACACTTCATCCCATCGACCTGCCCGAGGCGAGTGATTAAACGTGCGAAAGGACAAAATGTGTCAATTCCAAAGCTCTTCAGTAACGCACCAGCTTGAGATATGCCCTAGGAATGTCTTTCCCCAGCCACACGTAATAATGAGCTCCTGCCAAGATGCTACGGGATACAATGCCTGTCTGTTATAAAAGAGGCATTTTTCAGTTTAAAAGCAAGGAGTACCTGCTGTAGAAATTGCCTAAGAAGACAAGGCAGATATTAAGGTGAAATCTATCTTCTATTATTTATCTCTTGTCACAGAGATTCTTTATCTTGCTTTTTCATTTCACATTTAAGCAAGAAAAATTAAGTAGTTTTGATTATGCAATTTGTGCAAGCTGTGTGCATTTTTGTTTTCAATTCACAATGCAGTTTGTTATATCAATGATTGGGGAAACATTAACTGGAAAAGATAGTTGGATAGAATGGTGTAGGAAAATAGAAAACACACTCATTTTCAATGATCTATGGTGTAATATTTGTGATGGAGATGTCCAACCTACACCATCTACTGTTGCAAAAGAAAATGAAGTTTGGCAGTATAAAAATTCAAAGGCCTTGGCTTTGATAAGGGCTTCCGTCAATAGAGACGTGTTTAGACATATACAAGGGTGTAAACATTGCTTGGGATGCCCTTCAAAAATGGAGAGATCTATATGATTCTCATTCTGAATTAGAGTTTATTCAGATAAAATTGAAGTTATTCAATCTTGAATTGAAGAATGGAGATGTTATGAGTTTGGCTTCTGAAATTTGAGCCATAAAACAAGATGTTGATGTTGCTGGTGGAAAAGTTTACATCTATCTCACGCCCTTCATAAAGGCCCTTCTTCCAACACATTTCACATATTTGGAGTCCCTACAAGCAAGTAACTAATTGAAGACTACCACTTTTGATCAATTGGTTGAAAAGTTGGCAGAATGTGAGAAAGCTTTTGGAAGAAAAATTGATAACATTGGTGAAAATGTTTATCTTTCCTCCTAATAAGAACTCTTCTAGAGGTGGTCATAAATTATAATGATAGAGGAAGAGGAGGTACATATGGCAAAAGCCACTCCCAACATGACAACCAAAATGATAGGCATCACTTGTATTGTAAAAGATGTGGTCGAAAAGGTAGCCATGAAGCACATGAATGCAAATTTGCATGGGATAAGATAGAAAGTTCCTTTAAACAAAAAGATAAAACTCATAATGATGACAAAACTTTAGGAGCAGCCTAATTTGCATGTGGTAGTGATAATGATCAATATGTGCTTTCTGTTTCAGATTTTTCGTATTGTGATTCATTCAATACTTCATGGCATGATGCTTGGGTGTTAGATACTGGAGCCACACAACATATGACATTTCAACGTGATTATTTTGAAGAATTTCATGAAGTTGTTTGTGGTACAATTTATTTGGTAGATAAATCAAGCCTCAAGCCTACTGGAAGAGGAACCGTTAAGCTCAAATTGCCTGGCCTTCCAGATTTTGTACTTAATGATGTTTTGTCTCTTCCTCAATTGCAACATAATTTGTTGTCATTATTATTGATTCAACAACAAGGCCACTCCATTCTGTTGGAAGATGGACAAGTGGTTGGTAGAAAGATGCCGAATAATCAAATTGCATTTATTGGTTGTGAGGATGGCAAGTTATTAAAACTTCATGGCACTTCAGCCCTTTCTAGGAGTTTTGCTTATCTTACCGAAGAAGACAATTTATCTCCTAGTCTTTTATGGTGTGCGAGATTTGGACATGTTAATTATGACAGCATTCGTATCATGCGAAAGAATGGTATTGCAGGTTTGCCTACTTTGCCTAAGCAAATTGAAAAATGTGAAGCTTGTATTCTTGCAAAATAGCATAGAGATTCTTTCCCTCACTCCACTTGGCGAGCACACAGAAAATTGCAACTCATACATTCTGATTTATGTAGGCCTTTACCAATGACTTCTGCTGGAGAATGTAAGTATTTTATGGTGTTCATTGATGATTATAGTTGCATGACTTGGATTTATTTCTTGCAGGAAAAATCTGAAGCTTTTGAAACTTTTAAGAAGTTTCACATTATGATTGAAAATCAAGCACAATCTCAAATTGGTACTCTTCGAACAAACAATGATGGAGAATTTACTTCCATAGTTTTTGAGGATTTGTCAAAATGGGATTCAACATCATCTCACTATTCTAGGTACTCCTCAACAAAATGGTGTTGTTGAAAGAATGAATAGAATTGTCATGAATATGGTTCGAGCAATGTTATATTTCAAAGGCATTAAGTTACATTTTTGGGCAAAAGTGGCAAAAGCAACAAGGACAGCTGTTTATCTTCACAATAGATATCTGTCATTTGCTCTTCACCAAGCAATTCCATATGAAGTTTGGTTTGGTTATCCTCCCTCTGTTCGCATCTTCGCATTTTTGGCTCCAGGTGTTATGCCTTGATTCCAAAGGAGAAAAGAAGTAAGTTGCATCAAAGAAGTTATAAATGCATTTTTCTTGGCTATTTTGAATCTTCAAAAGCCTATAGGTTGTAAGATGAAGTTAACAACAAATTCTTTATTGCACAAGATGTATTTTGTGAATCTTTCAAAAATAATGTAAATATTGATTGCCAGTTAAAACAACTTGACAAATTTGTGAAGTTTCTTGCTTGGAAAGAACATTCATGTGAAATTCCTCAATATGGGGGGAGGGGGATAAGTCATTTAGAACCACCTTTTTTAAATCCATACATAAAACCTCTATCTCTAGATGTCCCAACTCAAGATACTCCATCTTAAAATCTGCAAGAAGAAATCACCTCTAATGACGATTTCCAATTAGCCACTAATGGAGCTTCTAGTCAAGAAATGGAAGCACCTTCGGTCTTGTTGTGACCTTTTCACACATCGCCCCATTGCAAATGGGGACCCCCTTGTTTTTTTTTATTTTTAGGGTTTTGCTTCGGCATTGCAACTGCTAATCACGATTTTTCTTTACAATGAGGAGTTAGAGTTTTGAGAAATCACGTGGCCAAGTAAAGAATTCAAGCCCGAAACTATGCCTAGACATCACCAAAGTGCTCAGAAGACCTAGTCGACGAAGAACGCAATTGCTTTCACTCAATTCTGACCCTTCCTATTTTTTAGGGATTTTTGCTTTTTTTGTTTTTTTGCTTTTTCTATTTTTGGCACTTTTGGACCAATCCAGGATTTACTATTTTTAGAATGTTTGTTTTTGTTTGCTTTTTCTATTTTTAGTAATTTCTATTTTTAGAAAGTGCCAAGGTCCCACAGGAAATGGAGTCGACATTTCCATCTTTAGAATAAAAAATTCAGGCCTCCAGGAGTAAAAATCAAGAAAATCAAGCAAAAAGCAAGTAAAAATCATGAAAAATCAAGAGAAAATCACATGGCAAAGGTTGAATGATCCTGAAAAATACAAGATTGGCAACCAAAAATTCATGGCATAATCATTGATGAAGTTCGCTATACTCAATGTCAAGCACAGATGAAGTCCGCTTGGAGGAAGGAGGATAGGAAATGGCAAGGATGAAGACAAGTCCGCCAAGAAATGTCTTGAGCATCAAGAAGTCCGCCCAGGCATGGAGAGAAAAATGTCAAGACATCTATAAAGTCCGCCCCACCAAAAGTGACAAAGTCAAGACCATTGGGAAGTCCGCCCAAGCCAAAGAAGGCATGGCATGAGGTTCATGAAGTCCGCCCAGCCAAGAGGAGGAAGGAAAATTAAAAAAAATGACTAAGTATGGATGCCTTGGGAAGAAAATTTCATGAAATTGGCTAAGTATCGGCCAAATTTGGTTAAGTGTTGAAGGTAATGCCATGTCTAAGACAAGGGAAAGTCCGCCCCACTTGAAGATGGAATGGCACAAGCAAGAGAAAGTCTGACTTTGCCCAAGAAAGCATGTCCAACACCTCACCAAGTCCGACTTTGACATAAGAAAGAAAAAATGGCAACCACTAGACAAAGTCCGACTTCCTCCAAGAAATGATTGTCCAAACATGAGTAAAGTACGACTTTGCTTAAAGAAGGCATGTCCTAACATTCATCAAGTCCGCCAAGCACAATGGCAAGCATGATGTAAAGTCCGACTTTGGCACCAAGGGAAAATGGCAAAGACAAGTGAAAGTCCGACCTTGGTCAAGTATGGGATGTCTTAGGCATGAGAAAGTCCGACTTTTCCCAAACAAGGCACATCCAAGCACATGCAAAGTCTAACTTACCCCAAGCAAGGCATGTCCAAGCACATGCAAAGTCCAACTTACCTCAAGCAAGGAATGTCCAAAGCAGCTCAAAGTCCAACTTAGCTCAAGTAAGGATGTCTAAGACTGCAGCAAGTCCGCCTAGGAAGAAAATAAAGATGGCAAGACACAAGTAAAATCCTTTGGTGAGGGAAATTCAGAAAATTGACTAAGTGCTGGAAAGAAAACAGGAAGAATGAAGAGGAAAAGTAAAGAGGAAATGAATAAAATCCTTGTCCAAGGATGGAGTCTTCCCTACTTAGGACAAGCCAAATTCAAAATTGAAGGAAAATCCATAGGCAAAGTTCATTGGAGCATAGAGATGGCCGAAAAGTTGGCTAAGTGTTGAATGGTCCACATGAAGGTGTTATAAAATGAAATTGAATAGCCAAAATTTGGCTAAGTATGGGAAATACTTCACAGAGAAAGTTCCAATTTCCTCCATTGTGGCGAAAGCATAGAGGATTTCTTCTCCAAATTCAAGGCGCTTGTAGGGATTTCAAAGCAATCAAGAAACAAAACCTTAATATCTTCAAGTCTAAACATGTGCTCCAAAGCGAGACTTCCAATATAGGTGAGAAGAAGAAATCAAAGTCTCAAAAGGAATCCAGGATTAAAGCTAGGAGGAAACAAGCACAAAGGACAAAGTCATCAACAAGGAAAATAACATGGAAAAATGAACAAAGTGACCAAGGAGGACATCCAACCTGCCGAAGTGGCACTTCGACCAATCAAATTGTTCCAAGTCAGCACGTCTAGATTCAATGAACCTAACACTGCACCATGCAACAACTTTCTATTTTATTGTTGGTTCATATTAAGAAAAAAGGACAAGTGTCCTCAAATGTAATTTTCTCATTGGTTGAGAAGGAGTTAGTTATGACAAGACCTAATTAGGGTTTTATTTTGTAATCTTGGCCGTTGATCCTATATCAATCTTGGCCATTGAATTGTAATTGGGGAGCCTATAAATTAAGCTCATCCCTCATTTGTAAGACATGGGAGCATGTTACAAAACATGTTGAGATAAGTAAATTGTTGCATACGACTGCCAAAGTATTAAGTAATGCATTGTTCAAATTGATGGTGATTACTTCTCTTATTTTGGAGTTGGCATGGTTCTTATCCCTCATCATAGTTTAGATTTTATTTCATGTATGCTAGACAAATGCAAGATCTGATAAGTATTGATTTATGGTGAAACTTTTGCTCATACTTTCTTTGAATGGATGATTTTCGTTCAATGCGTAAAGTTAGCCTGAGCTTACTTTGTGGATGCTTAACTTCTGTCTGGATAAATATTGTTCGATTTGATGGTAGTTATTCATGACATGAAAATCATAAGCACACTCCCTTGAAGATTGCACCCACTTTGTGTAGTTGTCCTAAGTGTGGCGAATCAAAGCGTGGTTATTGGTTTCACCAAGTTAATACTGTCTCTTGGATTTTTAGGAAGTAGATTAGAACTTCTAAATGTTTCTCTTTTTTATATTGTTTGAAAGACCCAAACAACAGAGCTTCATTTCCTAAACCTTCATTGTGAATTCAACAAGCCTATCGTAAGTCCCTTTATGTTACCAGCATATCACAACGCGCATTGAGGTGATCCACACCTGACTTAAGAAACATTGGAATTGTCATATAATCTTTCTTGCAATCTTAGCATACGAGGTAGTTTTTCAAGAGAGGATAGAGCGTCTTTGGACTCTTTATTCTAGAGTGTTCGGTGTGTCATAAAACACACACCAACATAGAATTGGCGCTAGAAGGAGGGCGAACATTAGGTCATTTATTTTGACAAGTGAAAAAATTCAGCTGGATGGAGGCAGTATGAACTTTGAAATGCCAAATCAGAGATATGTTAGATCTATTTTATGTCAAAAAATCCAGAAAAAGTGGAAAGTTAAAAGAAAAATTGAAAAATAAAAATAAAAATAATAAAATCAGAGATTTCTCAATGGATGGTCGTCCATTCCATATTTCTTGCTCTAAAGATAGACTCGTGGATATTGCTCAAATCCAAGAAAATTTGAATGCACAACTGCACCCCAGGAATTTGTCTCAGTTTGCTTTGCCAGGAAGATGTCGAATTCATGAGACCTCCAAGCACGAAGAAATCAGTTGCTTAACATTTCTCTCAAGGGTAGAGCTTGTTCTCCAAGGAAAGATTTTCTTTTGGGATGTCCCCAAGCTAGGAGTGTTGTATGTAGAGCTTGAGGATTATAGCATTCCAAAAGTTATAAATGAGGCCTTCACAAGGTTCATACTTAGAATCCAAAATCAGATGGAACTAGGTAATGTTCACTTGAAAGTTGTTTTGCTCCCTCGTTGGTGTCAGATTCACAACACACCTCATCCAAAGTTCACTTGCACAACATGCGAAGAGGCCATCAACTATGCCAAATGTTACCTCGGATTACCAGAACTACCACATGGATGCTTCAAGGACAAAACATGGATTGAATATGTCAAAGAAACATTTTTAGCACCAAATGAAGAATGTACCACAATGTTGTCTAACAGCAGGGAGAATAAGTCACAACAGGATAATGTGATTGAGCTTAGGGATCAAGTAGATGAAGATTGTTCCTACATTACAATAGAACGAGAGGCTAGTGGAGTAAAGATCAAAGAAGCAATGGAATACATCCAAGCTAGAGGAACCACCCAAGGCAACTGTCAGCATACGAAAGTGAATGAATATATAGAATTGCAAGTTATTGAAGATCATCAAGAACCAGAAATGGAGGACTTAGCTCAAAGTAGAGATGGTGTGAGAAATTTCCAATATTCATTCATCCAAGGAGGAAAACATGAAGAGGGAAGCGATTCTAGTGCACTTCAAGAAGGAACGGTCCTTGATGAAAAAGTTCGTTCATACATGAACAAGATGGAAGAAATGATAAGCAGCTTGAGGCAAGATAATATGTTTGACGATCAATGGGTGCTTGATCCATTGTTCACAATCATGGAGGAATTGCTTGATGAAATTGAAACAAATGGAATGCTACTTGATAAACAAGTAACTGTGACAGAGATAGAAAATGAAGAACAATTCAAGTTGGGGCTTGATCCATTGTTAGGGATTGAAAAGGAGCCAGCGCATGAAATGTTTCAAATTTCCAAATGTCCTTTTGAATCCAATTCTCATCCCACTCCACCCAATTTGGAACGTGATGTTGATCTCCATGTTTCAGATGCAAGTGGTATGGTTCACCATCAACTTCGACCTCCTGATGAAGCAATGGACGACAAGCAAGAGTTCATGTCTACGGATGAAGACCACCAGGTTGTATCTTTCCCTACTGTTGATTACAAGGAATATCATTTTGATTATGGAGATTCAGGAAAGATAACTTGTTCATGGATCAATCATGGTCCAGGGGAGTTGCCCTAGTTACTAATCTTTCCCGAAGTTTTGCTTGAGTTTCAAATTTGCCCTTTGAAAGAATATTTTTCTAAGTTTAAAGATAAGTTTGCAAAGCTTTGCATTGTGACCACTGCTTTGTTGTTACTACACATCCTGAGAAATCATGCTAGGAGTTGTATATACTTAGGTCTTTTGACTGTTGTTCGCTTAAAATTTCAGTTTTGTTTAGAGTAGGTTTTCTTCGCTTTGTTTGCTTTAGATTAGTTGTTTTGCTTTCTTAGTTTAGTTTGCTTGTCCGTTTTGTTTTCAATAAGTGGGCTCCCATTTGTGAAGGGTGTTGTATCTTAAGAACTCTAGCGTCTGTGCTAAATTATGTGCAGTCCATTTCTTGGATAAATATTTGTGGATAATCATCGAATCCCAAATTAATTGTTTCTAAAGTATCTTAGGGTTAAGGTTAGTACTTGACTGGAAAGGGAATCGTCTATTGTATCTTGACATTGAGTCTTGTTGTGACCTTTTCACACATTGCCCCATTCAGATGGGGACCCCCTAATTTTTGCTCCATTCTGGTCTTTTGGCTTGGGTTTCTCTCTCTCTCTCTCTCTCTCTCTCTTTCTCTTTTCTGATGTCTGCCTTTCGAGGATTGTGCCCGTCACTGAGCTTAAGCGTAAAATTGACCAAGTTGAAAAATTAGGGTTTCATCTTTCCTGGTCAGTCCGAGGTTGAATAGGGTGAGTAAATTGAAAATTGAGCTTAACATTGATGTTAGCATGCTCCCAGCAGGTTCTCAGCAAATTCTCATCAAATTCCGAGTACTTACTATTTTTAGTAAGTATGCAATTACAGGCAATCTGTCAGCATTTTTGAGATTTCGACAGTCACACTGCATTCAGAACATATCAGGCTGCTCGCGTGCAAAATTTGAGCTGAAACAGGCAACTTTCTATTTTTAGCAGTCCAGCTTCCAGGACAAATTTCAGGGCTCAGATGTAGAGTTTTTCTTTGCATGTCTGCATTTTCCTTCTGGGTTTTTCGAGACCTTCGCGATGATATAACATGCAAAATGAGACGACAACTTTCAGAGTTTAGCCTTCAGAGGCTATTTTTAGGGTTTGCATGTCAAGGTTTCTTTTGCATGTCGGATGATTCCTTATGGGTTTTTCGAGACCTACGCAGTGGTATGACATGCAAATGGAGATAGTCACTTAGTAAGGAACTTACTATTTTTAGCAGGTACGTCCTGTAACATCCAACTATTCTACGGTTACAAAGGTTTAACTGGAACTACCTTCAGCTGAATTGTAACTAATTGTTTTCAAGAGATCTAGAGTTTTCCAACGTCTCTAACTGATTTTTCAGAAACAGTTTCATAATATCCAGAAATAAATAACTACCATTCTAGGGTTAACATACAACGGCTATCTAGAATTTCTACATCTAACTTGCAGTATTCAACTAAGCAGCATAATTTAACAATAACTAACAAGTAACGATAATTTCAGCTAAAAAGGACATTGCTCGAAATTATAGATGAATATTATTTCAACAAATAGAAAACATTCAGATCTTTGTACCTGGAAATAGAGCGAGAAGAAAGATTTTGCATTTAACACCATCTTCATTGGCAACACCGTTTAGAAAGGAAAAGAAATCATCATCAGGGGCTTTACCGCCCAACCAAGACTGCTGGTCTCCCGAGTTTCTTCAACTGAAGAACCCGCCCTTCACGAGGTCAATTGACAAGGTTCAATTGTTATCAGTTCTCTGAGCCTGATGTCCACGAACCTATACCACTGATCGATCCTTCCTCTATAGGTACCTCCTATCAGAAGAATCATCCTGATCAGGGTATATCTGGCCATGGAAGCTGACATTGCCAAACGGGCATCCACCTTGGCCAAGGATTTTTAAATTAATTAATTTGTGGCATCACTGTGCCGTCAGCACGCATCCTTGCTCGTTAAGTTGTACTAGGTATGTTTCAGGTTTCTATATTCAAGAATAACAAATATTCAAGTTCAAGTTCTCACTGTTATTATTAATTTCATTGGTTCAAATAAGAATTTATCGCTTATCCTTCAGGAAGAGATAATGTTCAAATCTGATAGACTGATCCTATTAGTCTCCATAATAGTTCGGTTTTAGCATCTTATGCTTGCATGAAGGCAATTAACCACGAAAGACTCTATTCAAATATTTAAGTATTTATAAACGATACTGGAATCTACTAGGAGAGTGAACAGTTTAAAATGATATGGACGTTCCTCAACTGTTTCGAATTTATTTAACTCTAAATTATAAGCTGGACATTTTCTGCGTGACTTTCATCATTTATTAACTAAACCCTACTACTGGTAAAGATTGATGTTCTGCCCAGGTGTACTGTTCCGAAAATCAAGGAATATAGAATAGCAGAATACAGAAATCGCTTCATGGTTCGAGTACAGTTTACCAGAAATTAGGAAGGAAAACTCCCTAGGTCGGCATTGCTTGATGAGGATATAGCAAAATCACGAAATTTAACAGAGGAAGAATGGTCTCAGATTAACTTCTGACTATATGACGTCCAGTTGGAAAGGTTAAACGGCATTCAGATTTAGGCAAGAACTATGGTTCAATCTAACAAAACCCTACCTTAAATTATCGGGGCAAGAATAGTATGGAGAATAGCCGATATAAACCAAAATAATATTATAACCATTCAATCATTAGGGCGAACAAGAATTATTCTCATAATGAATTCTACGCAAGGAAGATAGAAGGAAGATTATCTCATTTACGTGCCTGATAATATTGCGATTGACCACGAAATCCGCTCTGCTTGTTTTCCGAGAAGGGTTTCGTGAGCCACCAACGATTATTTCCGCGGAGTAGAGGAAGAGAAAGGCGTATGAGGTTCACTTTCGCTTCAGACAGATCTTTCCCGACCGATTCCAAGAGAAGATTAAACACAACACAGAGGAATAATCGAACCCTAAACTTGGCGAAAGATTTGTATCCTTCCAAAAGACGCAGACCAAAAGAGAGTAACGAATGATCTGAGGGAATGCATTTTTCCAGACGGGGTCGACATTTAAATGAATGCCCTTTCGCATTCTCCATCAGGCCTTCTTGAATGCATACGTTACATGCAACTCGATGCCCTGTGATGCGTTTCAGACTTTCATACATCGGCTCCCTCTCTCTCTCTTTTTACCCCGCGCCAATTACTACTCATGCGTTTCTTTCATTTGGCCGCTTCACTATATTCGCCTTAATCAAATTCGGGCTTTACTTTATTTCTTTTAAGTCTTTTAAAGTTGTCAACGTAATATTTATTATTCCTTATAAAGTGAAATAAATATCAAAAGTTTTCTTTTTAAGGTTTATTATCTATTATTTATTTTACCAAGGCCAAGATCATTTGTGATCTCGTTTGCTTCCCAGAGTTTGATAACAATCGGATCCTCGTCAACCGTGTCCTCTCCCTGATGACGGTCCCTTTTCTTTTCTTGCGTTGATGGTCCTGCAATCACTTGACACCAAGAGCCAGAGTTAGACTATTCTTAACATATTGTTTTTCATTGATATACGTAACAACATCATCTATAGTTGTATTTACGCAATTAAATAATCATCCATCATATCATTCATTTGCCAAGAAATAAAATAAACCAGAACAATTATTAAATCCTTTAATTCATATTCATAAGAAGGATAATGCTTCAATAACGGAAATAACGACCATGACATCAATACCATAACTTATTAAGTTCTAGGGAGGGTTGTGACACGTCCTGGCAGCCGCTTCCCAGCACTTCAGAATCATGAGCTGATCGCGATGCAACAGAAACGAGGACAAACATAGATCATTTGATATGCATGCAGAGCAAATTAGGGTTTCCAGCTTCGAGACCCAAAAAGAGGCATAAAAGGTCAGAATTTTCGAAAACCAGTGTAAACCACCGCGATCGGCATCCTTCAGGCTATCTGCTGGTAAAATTTCAAGTCAAACGGAGCACTTACTATTTATAGTAAGTCATTTTGGAAACAGGCTAAAAATAGTAAATCAGTTGCATGCGCTGATGTCAGCAGTAAGGTCACGTGGTGAGGAGCGCCTCATTCCAATTTCAAGTCAATCGGAGCAGTGGAGCTATCAAAAGCAAGCAGTTACTATTTATAGTAAATCACCTTCAGAAATGGGCTAAAAATAGCAGGCCGACTAAAATAGCAGTGTCAATAGGGTAACAAGGTCGTAAGGATCCAGTGTTCAAAATTTCAAATCGACCTGAACTTCTGAAGTGTGAAAATTGAGAGACTTACTATTTATAGTAAGGCATGGGAAGCTGGCAGAGGAAGGTAAAAAAATGTCTAAGTCTGAGTTTCATCCCGCAGCCATGGCAAAATGCGCCCAAGTTGATGAAGACATGGTAAAATTTTCTAAGTATAAAATTCGTCCTTCTGCCTAGCCTAAATGCGCCTATCTAGCAATGAAGTCAAAGAAAGTCAACATCTCTCATCCTCCTGCCTAGCCCAAATGCGCCCAAGGGAAACTGGAGAAAGCATGGAATTATTCTAAGTATGAAATTTCATCCTGCTCAAGGGGCAAAATGCGCCCATCCTTCATCAAGGCTAAAATGCGCCCAAAAAGAGATAAGTCAAAGGAGTCAACGTGTTTTATCCTTCCCCTATGGCAAAATGCGCCCAAAAGCATGCATGTGAAGACAAAAACAAGGGAGGTGAAAGGTCACAGAAGGACGTGGTAACATGTTTCATCCTCCTCTACATCTAAAATGCGCCCAAAGTTAAAAGAAGTCAACAAGTCAACGATTTTCATCCTTCACCTACATGAAAATGCGCCCAAAGGAGGTCAAGAGAGGACAAAAGATGAGAAGTTGAAGAGTCATCCTCTTGCCTAGGAAAAATGCGCCAAAGTTGAAAGTGGTAAAAGTAAAAGGTAAGGTGGCGAATGAGGTAAGTGGTGAATAAAATACCCCAAGGCGTGGTGAAAGCAGGGTAAATGCTAGGCGTGGTAATATTCCTCTTCAAGAGCTATATGCGCCCAAGGTGGTAGGTGTTAGAGAATTTTTTTTTCCAAGGCGTGTGAGGTGGTGAAACAAAATGCTAGGCGTTTTTTTTTAATTTTCCCCAAGTATGTTATGCGCCTTGAGTATGAAATGTATGAAATGAAATATAAGATGAGGTGATGAGAATTTTTTTTCTAAGGCGTTGGAGCTTCAAGTGGAAATGTTATTTTCCAAGTGTGAAATAAAATGTGAGATGATGAATAGAACAAAATTGCTAAGCGTTGAAATTTTCAAAATAATAAATTTTTCCTAAGGCATTGAAGGTGTTGGAGGATAAAATACGCTAGGCGCCCTCATGAAGATTTTCCAAACAAAGTCGATGTTTTTCTCACAGGCAAGGATGAGCAAGATTGAATAAAAATTTTCAAAGCAAAATTTCTCTAAGGCAAAATCTTCAAGATGATTTAAAATTTTTCTAAGGCAAAATATTTTCTTCCTTAGAAAATACGCCTAGAGCTCAAGGTGGTGAAATTTTTTTCTTCTTGAAGCACGAACAATTTTCCTGTGACGGAGTCAGAACGATGATAATGCAGAATGAATTTAAAATTTCTCAAGTCAGAGCAACACAGGATGATCACAGATGAAGGATGGATTTAAACTGATGGAATAATATTTTTCTAAGGTTTAAAAATTTGAAAATTAAATGAACTCGTTCGTTGGGTACCCATGGATTCGACGCGTTCTGGAGAAAATTTTCTTCTGGGTACTGGACATTTGTGATGATAGATCGATTTCCATGTCTTCCGCACTTCGCCGACACTTTTTCAGTGAAGAATTCAATCAGTACTCAAATTGTGAAATTTTCCTAAGGAAAATTTAAAATTTTCTAAGGCAAATTTGAATAAAACGACTTTTGAAAGGAAAATGATTCGAATGATGAATTCAAAATGAATTGCCTAGATGATTTTGATCCAGTTCTTCACAGGTGAATTTTCCAGAGCATCAGAGATGATTGAAATTTAAAATTTGCAGGACAGAGCTTCGGCTGGGGAATTAAATTGATTTAAAGATACCAACTTGGGCTCCATCAACCTTGAAACTTTCAAGAACAGAATGCTGGGGATTGGTAGTCATCGACCTTCGACCACTTCGCACAATATTGTTCGAAGTGGGTTATATGCAGCTGCTGGTTTCCCACCAGCCATGCAGTGTTCGGAGCTGATGATGGAGTGCGCCAATTGCTACGAGAAGGAATACAGATCAATCATGTCACCAGATGGCCAAGTGCTAGCCAATCTAACTCCTTCAGCCATTGGTGAAGCTTTTGGGATTTCGGTGCACAGGAACATGGTTTACAAGTCCAGAGAGCGAGATGAGCGAATGTACGCTTCTGCATTCGAGAGATGCACGGAGACAATCAACACTCACTGGATGAGCAGTCCCAAGCCTTCTCGTACAAAGTTGCCAAAACAAATTATCGCAGATGACTTGAAACAGGAGTATTGTGACCTCATTATGATGTTGAGTCGAGTTGGAGGTTGCCCACAGTCGTTCATTTTTGAGCCTTGGATGTTCTATTACATCAACCTCGTGTTGGAAGGAAAGGACTCCGTCAACTGGGCCGCAATGATTAGTGACAATCTACACGAGCAGCTCCTGAGCCTGAGAAGGACTAAGACGTTCTATATGAGCTCTTACGTCATCTACATGCTGGCTCGTATGACAAAGTATAGAGGGATTTCTTACAAGGAGCCTGTCGGTTGTGGCTCCCACCAGTTCAAAATCCATGAGGCGTGTCCACAGTTGCACCTGGCTAGTACCACCTATTACAAGCGTGTCAATGACGCCTTCACCATGCATATCACTAGATCACTTCAGGAGCGGATGCATCACAGAATCTCGAGAGAGGCCCAAGAATTGATTGAAAGGTATGGGTGCTGGTTTATACAGTTTCCAAAATTTTCTTACATAAGGCTGCAAGGTTTTTCATCATATCCATATAGGTTGCCAAAGTACCCAACCAATAGGATTTTAATGTTAGAGATATCTAGGCAATTGGTTGCCTACGATAAAATTCAGAAGAAGAAGAAGAAGGGGGGTGTTGAATTCCTGATTGTCATGGGCAACTCAGATGAAGTGTGTCCTTCAATACAGGCAGCCAGAGAAGCCGAGAGTGAGCTTCAATTTTATCACTTTTCATATCACACCAGCCGACAGCACTATGATCCACATAATAACATCAAATGGGTGTTGTCAGAGGAATTTAAACACAAGGAAAATATCGAGGACTATTGGGCTGATGCACCAGATGAGATTGAAGTCAGGAAACGAATGTTCTCTCGGTTGCTGATTACCATGATCAGGGAGTGCGAAGTTGTTTCGGTTCCAGACCAGGTGAATGAGGATATGGACGTTGTCCATCCAGATTATGCAGCAGTGAGAGATACTCCGCTCCCGCTCCCGGATTGGTCAGAATCAGAGGTTGCCGACTTGGACACACTTTCTATTCCGGTCCTGACATTTACCAGAGCATGGGTTGATAGGCGAGTGAACAGGTTGAAGAGTAAGTCGATTGCTTTGACTTACAATTTGATGGGAGATCACAGGACACCCACCACCGGCAGAAAGAAACAGATCACACGAGGTCCAGAATCCAGAAGGAAAGAGCCAGTTCGACAGGGGCCTAATCAGTCAGAACCTCCACGAGTTGTAGTTGAGTCACCCACGCCATTGGAGACACGTTCTCCAAGTATACAGGAGGTTTCTTTGTTTGCTGATCAGAGGAATGCATTGAATCAGGTGCAAGCAGTACAGGAGAATAATCAGCCACCACGGAGAGAGTCGGTTGGCCAGAGTGTCAACGCACCTAGTAGGGTTGATCAGCAGGATGATGAGGGGACTACTACTGACCCTTAGTTTCAGCAGGAGTTAGAGACGGCTTTAGATGATGATGATGATATAGTTTCAGGAGACACTCAGCCACTTGAGGACGATGAGCCTCGCCAGAATGATGTAGAGGTCGAACAAGTTCGAGAAGTAGAGGCACAAGAGCAGCAGCCCTTTGATATACAGTATACAGTGCCAGATTGGCTCAGGGATAGGATGAGAAGAAGCCCTAGTGAGGAGATTGATCCAGCAGTTGAAATGGAAGAGTTCTTGAACAGGATCAGTGCACCTCCACAAAAGAAGAGAGCACGTAAGTTTTCGAAGATATCAACTGATGAGGATGGCTCCCGTACCCTTCACGTTGCCGTGCCACAGGTAGATTGTGACCGAGATGAAGCAGTGCCAGAAAATTATGTGGTCACAACTTTGGAGTTGGGACGTGTTACATCCCACCCTAATGACTCGTTAACACTCTAAGTTCTGTTGCTTAAAGAATGTTGAATGTTGCATATGTTGTGTAATTATGCATAAATGATAGAAATCTTATGTTTTGCTATGGAAATGCAATGGATTATGTATCATGTTTATTCCTAGATGTTCATACTGTGGTGAACTTGGAAAGGAAGTTTATATCTTGCAGTAATTGATTTGATTGAAATATATCTTAACGTTAATGAGATGATAATCTAATCCTTCTTCATTGGTTGGAGTTGGATGCAGGAAAACGTTCCGCAATGCTCGAGAGCAGGGAAGTATCATCTGAGTAGAGAGGCAATGTTGTATGTACCCTGGAATCGCCATCTGAGCTAAGGTTGGTCTCTGGAACTAGTTAACCCTAGAAGTGAGTAATCTGCACCTTGTTGTCATAGATTGTCGAGTGAACTTTGAGTAGCTTGTCATCAGGCTTTTTAGGGCTAGGAAACTGGTTCTTTATCTCTTTTGTCATTGACGTGTTTAATTTGGGTTCGTGTTCGGTAATCGTACCGATAGAGGTAACTTTGCTTGGTAAAGCTTATAAATGAATATATATATATAATAATAATAAAATATTATTATTATTATTATTATTATTTATTAAGCCAATGAAACTAAATAGTGATATATTGAATGTAAGGAGAATCTATTTTATAAATAAATATGTTTAATTTTAAAAAGGGAGAATAAACCTTACCATATTATTGGACGAATTTATATTAAATTAAATTATTTATATATTGATTGATATCGTATTTTTTTCTGAAGTCGAGTTTAGCCTCATGGAAAATCGTGGTTTCATCTGGATTGAGATCACCCGAGAAAATTGGTGTTGGAGGAGCGACGTGGGTGGTATGGAGCCCCGCTTCAGGTATTGTGATTATTTTGGAATCGGTTATGTTTCCTCGGGATCTTGGAGCCCCGGAAAAGGCGTTCAGGAAGGGCGTAGAGGGGAGAATGCGGAAGGTAGTTTCCATACCCGAGGCTATCATCCGACGGGGGCTCTTTGGGGAAGTTTTGGTTTTTGGAAAAGGGAGGATACGGGGAAAAGAAAAGAGAGAAGAAGAGAAAGTTTCGGGGGAAAAGAACTTATCATCTGTAAAAGAGACGGTTCAGAGGGAGCTCGGGAAACCTTTAAAGGAAAGGCGAGCTGAGTAGAGAACAGAACAGCTGAAGAACGAATTTCGTTGGCCTCCTTAGAGCTCGCTGGTGTAGAATCCGGTTGAGTTGCTGTGGTCTAAGACGTCTTTCATCAGGCATGTAAATTACTTTCATCCTCCCTTGATAAGAAGTCACGTTTTGTGAGTTCTATTAAGGAACTAGTAAGAACTCTCATAGGAAATACGAAGAATCAAAAAAACGAATTTGACTGAATGTTATATATATTTCTTTCTGTCTGTGTTTTCCAGTTAAAGAAATCTGGAGAAAGGCTAATATAATTCTTATTTCATACTTAGTCTAAAATGTATGAAAATAAGTATGGAATCTCTCTTGAAGTATCTTTGAAGCAGTAAACTAAATTAAGAGCTTAGTTAAATTTAAAAAATGAAATGCTAGGTTTCTTGCTGGTTGTCAGGAAAGAAAAACCAGGAAAGAATGAACTAATTACTGTCATTGTACGTTTTCTGTTAGACATGTTATGTTAAGAGTCTTTAGCTTATATAGTGCCAAAAACCTCTTTGATTCTATTGAGAATAATATGGACAATGTATGAATACAGCTATATATATATAGTAACTCGTATAGAGTTAGGTGCAAGGAAAATGGCTTTCTGAGACATAACCTGTTGAGCAGTAGTGTCTGGGATCAGAAAATACTTTTGAAACAAAACTGTGAACTTCGCTGTTGAAAATCAGCATCACCTTAAAGTCTTATGACAGCTTCAAATATGAAGTCAACGACTAGTAGGGTTTACCGTTGTTATGAATTCGTGTGAACTTTAACTTAGCTGAATTAACTCAGAAGAGTTAGTTGAACTCTTGTAAAAACTGATTATTCCGAAGTTCTCGGTTCATCGAAATCTGAGGCTTTGTTAACTATCTTTAAGTAATAGTATGAAGTAATAAAGCTGTACGTGCACAGCAGGCAAGCAATAGAGTACGCAATTCTTGCGGAGAACCCTAGCCTTGGAATTTCTTGACACGTGGCAGGTAGCCAAGAAGTGTGAGGAAGGGTGAAAACCCTAGGTAGGTCATAAATTTTATGCCCTAGGATAGGTGTCCAGATTTGAGAAAGTTACGGAGTAGTATTCTCCAGAAGCCCTAGTTGAGTAAGCTTTTCCAAGTCGGGCAGGGTGGGTGAGTAGCACAGTAGTGCAAATGCTATGGCCATAGTAGGGCAGATGCCACTGGCTGCCCTAATACTCACATGTAACTCAGATATCTAGCTAGCCAGAAATGTCGGCTTAGTAGGAAGGTATCCTTGGTAGTCAGGCAGTGCCAGTTAGATAGGGTTAAACCACCAGAGCTCAGATGGCTGTTAGAGGGTTAGTCCAACATCGCCTTTCGCAAGAAGGGCAGGGCCCCCTTCCAGTAGGAAGGTGTGCGCGGGGGACTAAATAAGTCCGTGGTTGGAGGTAAAGCACTCAGATGATGCTTCCCTCGATTCTTCAGTTGGCAAGCCGAGTCTTGGAAGACGCTGAACAGATGAGGACTTCTTAACCTTTCTCCTGTACTTGTTTTGTACTTATTATGAAATGATATTGATATCTCACAATTTCTATAATGTAACTTGATTACTGTATCATGGAAAATGTTGTACTGCAATGTTTTAAAAAATAAAAAATAAAAAAAAATGCTCTCATTGATGCATATATGTTTATTGTTTATTCTTCATTGATTTAGAGTTCTAACAGGACGCCCCACTGGTGCACAGATTGTTGAGGAGTGTGATAACTCCTACCTCGCCCTCAAGGACAGGTTATTCAAGAAGGAAGGAAAGTACAAGAAGTTGAAACGAGAGCACAAGGCTCTAATTGGATATGTATAGCAGTTGTCTCGTTCTCGTGGGCAGGAGATTCCAGTGATAGAGCCTCCAGCAGAGATACCTAGAGAGTCGATCAGTGGATTGTTGGAGTTAGGGAAGATGGCATAGGAAGCAGACAAGTGGGTCACAGGAGTTCGTGCTGAGACAAAAAAGTTTATGGAGGACCTTGCTAGTGCTTTTTAGCAGGCTTCTAGTATTTTGGCACGGATGGAGGCAGTTGATCATGCTTGGGGTGATGCTTCTGTCTATCAAAGCAAAGTAATTCAGCGTCTTGAGGTATTGAGGCATGTTCCATTGCGATTGCTGATTGATGGAGGGGTCATTCAGGAGAATGACAGGTATGATTTCTCCAGATGGTATTCTTCAGCAATCACAGGACGTGGTTTCTTCGACGCAGCCCAGGCGGATTCAACTAGGGTACGAAAGGCTATGGCCAATATCATTGATGGAGTTCAGAATACTTTTGAGGCCATATTTGCTAGACGGTTGAGCCTAGATGAGGTAAATATTGATAATTTGAGGGGTAGGCTGGCGCCTTTCTTTTCTGAGGTGAAGTCCTTCGTACAAGATGATTTCGAGAACACTTCTACTTTCTCCACCTTGATCCAGAGCACACAGGATTCCTTGGTTGCTTGGAGAAAATCTTGTACAAGGCATGAACATTCAGTCACAGTATTGGAGTTTCAGCTAGATTGCATTCCACCCATTTCAGTTCAGGAGGTTGAGGCTGTACTTGGCAGATTCGTTGAGTTTGCAGCTAGAGAGAAGGCGAATGGGAATGCACTACTGGACGAGGATCTTCTAGAAGGCTGATTGTGGGCATTTATTGCCTTTACTATTTTGGGAGTGAGTGGGAATCTTTGATTCATTTAATGTACCACTCCCCATTCTGGCAGTTTTTAGGGTTAGGGTTGAGGTGGCTTAATCTTAGCCATTCTATTGATTGTAACCCTAGCCGTCCATTGGACTGGGCTACCTATATAAGGGGGAGTCCCCCTCATTTGTAATTATTAGACTAGCATTAGATTTGGAGATTAGACTAGAGAGTAGAGCAGAGTTAGCATTTTTGTTTGATAGCTTAGTGTGGAGAAGAAAGAAAGTTTTCCCTTTGAAAACTTTTGTGGAGATTGTTGTGTAACACTTTCATGATAATAGATCTTTTCATTGATGGTGGAATTCGTCTTTGTCATGAATAGCTAGCAAGGTCTCTTCTTCCTTTCGGATCCAAGTAGCATAATTTCCATTTCATGCAAGTAATTTACTTTGATGTGTGGTGTTTTATTGAGGTAGCTTCATTTCGTTCCATACCACTAGCGGCTTGTTGATGATAAGTTCGCCTTGCATGGTCCACTGGAAATTGTCTTGAGTTTAACTTCGATTGTGATTTGTATACTTATATGCGTCCTCTTGATGGTATATGTATGCTAAATTGTATTTTGAACATCTTTTGCTATCCCTTTGAAGATTGCACCAATTTTGCTGAAGCTGTCCGACGTGAGGCTAGGTGAAATTCGGTTGAAGTCTACTAAAATCAAGCTCCACATATCCTGCATTTAGAATAGAATATAAGTTTCTTCGGCCCTATACTCATTTACTTTCCGCATATTTCTGATTAGCTTTAGGGAAACGAACTTATTGCCAAATCATACGCACAAAATCCCTTTCAAAATCACCCATCTGCTGTTAGCTGCAAGAACCTTGAACAATTGTGTAAGTCCCCTCGTAAGAACACAACAATTCACATCAACCAACTGAGGGTATTCTAAGTATTCGGAACCTTGGAGTTGAACGTGCGAACTTTCTCGCAATTTTAGCACACAGAATACTTTGATCAAGAGAGAACAGAATAGCCTTCAAACTACTTTGTTCTTCAGCTGATTGGTGTGGTCACAAAAATCACATCAACAAGTCTTACAGTTATTATATCTTGCACACTTAATGAATTCTCTGAGTCATTATGGTTTCCTAGGTGAAGTCATGGCTAAACAACAAAAGTCTTACTTCAGCGCCACTATAATGCTCAAACTCATGTGAGCTTCATTGCTTACAAGCCAAAGTGTGGAAATATGTGAAAAGAAAAGAATATCAAAAAGAACGAAATGAAAAATGAAAGATCAGAACACTTGGTTTTGGGTGTGCGAACATCTCTACAGGCGTACACTCAATAACAAAGAAAATAAAAATAATGAATCGCCGGAAGTAGAGCAATCTCCATGAGATTATAGAGATAACCTCGCCGGGGCTATGGATGCTTGCTGGCAGCGAGGCTCTATCCAAGGATGCTTTTGGAGTTAAGACAAAGTACACAAATTGCCATGATGGAACGAAAGAGTCATATTGATCTTACGAGATTGAAATAATAGCATTTGCACACACTTGTAACCGTAGGACAAAAGATCTTGATACAATTGAGGATTCCTCTTCCCTTTTGAGTACTCTTCTTAGCCAAAGGGTAAGTTAGTTGGAATTAATCTAAGATTCTGGGTTTGAAGTAGATTCTATCTTTGAAATGTTCAGGTACATTTATTCAAGTTGGTGCTAGATGTTGTGACCTTTTCACACATCGCCCCATTGCAAATGGGGACCCCCTTGTTTTTTTTTGCTTTTTAGGGTTTTGCTTCGGCATCGCAATTGCTAATCACCATTTTTCTTTACAATGAGGAGTTAGAGTTCTGAGAAATCACCCAGCCAAGTAGAGAATTCAAGCCTGAAACTTTGCCTAGACATCACCAAAGTGCTCAGAAGACCCGGTTGATGAAGAACGCAATTGCTTTCACTCAATTCTGACACTTACTATTTTTTAGGGATTTTTGCTTTTTTTTTGTTGTTTTTCTTTTTCTATTTTTGGCACTTTTAGACCAATCTGGGATTTACTATTTTTAGAAAGTTTGTTTTTTTTTTGCTTTTTCTATTTTTAGAAAGTGCTAGGGTCCCACAACTAATGGAGTCAACATTTCCATCTTTAGAATAAAAAATTTAGGCCTCCAGGAGTAAAAATCAAGAAAATCAAGCAAAAAGCAAGTAAAAATCAAGAAAAATCATGAAAAATAAAGAGAAAATCACATGGCAAAGGTTGAATGATCCAAAAAAAGACAAGATTGGCAACCAAAAATTCATGGCATAATCATTGATGAAGTCCGCCATACTCAATGTCAAGCACAAATGAAGTCCGCTTGGACGAAGGAGGATAGGAAATGGCAAGGTTGAAGACAAGTCCGCCAAGAAATGTCTTGAGCATCAAGAAGTCCGCCCAGGCATGGAGAGCAAAATGTCAAGACATCTATAAGGTCCACCCCACCAAAAGTGACAATGTCAAGACCATTGGGAAGTCCGCCCAACCTTATGGCAAGCTTGAAGGAAAGTCCGCCCAAGCTAAAGAAGGCATGGCATGAAGTTCATGAAGTCCGCCCAGCCAAGAGGAGGAAGGAAAATTAAAAAAAATGATTAAGTATGGATGCCTTGGGAAGAAAATTTCATGAAATTGGCTAAATATCGGCCAAATTTGGTTAAGTGTTGAAGGTAATGCCATGTCTAAGACAAGGGAAAGTCTGCCCCACTTGAAGATGGAATGGCACAAGCAAGAGAAAGTCCGACTTTGCCCAAGAAAGCATGTCCAACACCTCACCAAGTCCGACTTTGACATAAGAAAGAAAAAATGGCAACCACTAGACAAAGTTTGACTTCCTCCAAGAAATGATTGTCCAAACATGAGTAAAGTCCGACTTTGCTGAAAGAAGGCATGTCCTAACATTCATCAAGTCCGCCGAGCACAATGGCAAGCATGATGTAAAGTTCGACTTTGGCACCAAGTGAAAATGGCAAAGACAAGTGAAAGTCCGACCTTGCTCAATTGATGAACGACACAAGCCTCACAAAGTCCTACCTTGGTCAAGTATGGGATGTCTTAGGCATGAGAAAGTCCGACTTTGCCCAAGCAAGGCACGTCCAAGCACATGCAAAGTCCGACTTACCCCAAGCAAGGCATGTCCAAGCACATGCAAAGTCCGACTTACCTCAAGCAAGGAATGTCCAAAGCAGCTCAAAGTCCGACTTAGCTCAAGTAAGGATGTCTAAGTCTACAACAAGTCTGCGTAGGAAGAAAATGAAGATGTCAAGACACAAGTAAAGTCCTTTGGGGAGGGAAATTCAGAAAATTGACTAAGTGCTGGAAAGAAAACAGGAAGAATGAAGAGGAAAAGTAAAGAGGAAATGAATAAAATCCTTGTCCAAGGATGGAGTCTTCCCTACTTAGGACAAGCCAAATTCAAAATTGAAGGAAAATCCATAGGCAAAGTTCATTGGAGCATAGAGATGGCCGAAAAATTGGCTAAGTGTTGAATGGTCCACATGAAGGTGTTATAAAATGAAATTGAATAGCCAAAATTTGGCTAAGTATGGGAAATACTTCATAGAGAAAGTTCCAATTTCCTCCATTGTGGCGAAAGCATAGAGGAGTTCTTCTCCAAATTCAAGGCGCTTGTAAGGATTTCAAAGCAATCAAGAAACAAAACCTTAATAACTTCAAGTCTAAACATGTGCTCCAAAGCGAGACTTCCACTATAGGTGAGAAGAAGAAATCAAAGTCTCAAAAGGAATCCAGGATTAAAGCTAGGAGGAAACAAGCACAAAGGAAAAAGTCATCAACAAGGAAAATATTCTAAGGCAAGAACATGGAAAAATGAACAAAGTGACCAAGGAGGACATCCAACCTGCCGAAGTGGCACTTCGACCAATCAAATTGTTCCAAGTCAGCACGTCTAGATTCAATGAACCTGAGACTGCACCATGCAACAACTTTCTATTTTATTGTTGGTTCATATTTAGCAAAAAGGACAAGTGTCCTCGAATGTAATTTTCTCATTGGTCGAGAAGGAGTTAGTTATGACACGCCCTAATTAGGGTTTTATTTTGTAATCTCGGCCGTTGATCCTAAATCAATCTTGGCCATTGAATTTTAATTGGGGAGCCTATAAATTAAGCTCATCCCTCATTTGTAAGACATGGGGGCATGTTGCAAAACATGTTGAGATAAGTATATTGTTGCATACAACGGCTAAAGTAATAAGTAATGCATTGTTGAAATTGATGGTGATTACTTCTCTTATTTTGGAGTTGGCATGGTTCTTATCCCTCATTATAGTTTAGATTTTATTTCATTTATGTTAGACAAATGAAAGATCTGATAAGTATTGATTTATGGTGAAACTTTTGCTCATACTTTTTTTGAATGGATGATTTTCGTTCAATGCGTAAAGTTAGCCTGAGCTTACTTTGTGGATGCTTAACTTCTGTCTGGATAAATATTTTTCGATTTGATGGTAGTTATTCATGACGTGAAAATCATAAGCACACTCCCTTGAAGATTGCACCCACTTTGTGTAGTTGTCCTAAGTGTGGCGAAGCAAAGCGTGGTTATTGGTTTCACCAAGTCAATACCGTCTATTGGATTCTTAGGAAGTAGATTAGAACTTCTAAACCTTTATCTCTTTTTCATATTGTTTGAAAGACCCAAACAACAGAGCTTCATTTCCTAAACCTTCATTGTGAATTCAACAAGCCTATCGTAAGTCCCTTTGTGTTACCAGCATATCACAATGCCCATTGAGCTGATCCACACCTGATTTAAAAAACATTGGAATTGCCGTATGATCTTTCTTGCAATCTTAGCATACGAGGTAGTTTTTCAAGAGAGGATAGAGCGTCTTTGGACTCTTTATTCTAGAGTGTTCGGTGTGTCATAAAACGCACACCAATAGGTCCATCGAAAGTGTTCCCACAAGTGGGCCAAACAATGTAACACTCTAACTATTCTACAGTTGGTGCTATTTCTGGTAAGTTCCTGTAGATGTCGATTTCTTCTTTTAACCATGTGCAAAGTTGAAGTTTTCTTTGGTTTGCTAGCAAGTTTAGAGGTCGAATCACCTCTTGAAATACTGAGTAAGGGATTGGAAATCGGCCACTTATCTCATTTGAATTATTCAAAACACAGTTTTGTCATTCCACATGCCTGCAAGAGTGGAAGTTGATGGTTTTTGGCTCTATAAATAGACGCCTTTACATTTTTCATAATACACTTTGCTAAATCCGAATTTTCATTATACTTTGAGTTTGTTTCACCATTTCTTTATTCTGAAATCATATTTCATTTCTGCGTGATTAAACAGAGGAAATAGCAGTAAATTATCATCACAGTCTGATTATATTTCCATTATAGCTGAGTGTTCATCATTTGAGAGTCTGTTTCTGAGTGAGAATTCAATCAATATTGAGGGTTATTGTTAAAAGAAGAACTGGAACTGCGTAATTGGAGAGAAAGCTCATAATCAGGCATGAAACCTTCATCATCTTTCAATTTTGAATCTGATTATTATGTTTCTTTTTCTTTGTGTTTATGGTGTATGCAAAGGTTGAAAGTTATTTCTTGAATACAATTTAGTTGTAGGGGAAAAGAACTTTCAAGAGAAATGTTTATTTATTATGCATAAAAAGGGAGTTTATGTGAAGGAATTTAAGAGATGTTTATTTATTATGCATAAAAAGGGAATTTATGTGAAGGAATTTAAGAGTAGATTTAAAGTGCATTTAGTGTGAAAATTGCATGTTTTGTATGGTCTCCATATAAGGAGAATATGATGGTAATAGTTAATATCTAATAGGATCGAAATGAAGGCAGAGTTAAGTAAGGTCTTTCAGCTTAAGTTATTAGGTTAACTGAGACAAGCTAAGTACTCCTAGGATAAAGATTTCCTGATTAGGAGGAATTGTACAAGACACTTGTAGACTGTTTCGTTTCTAAGTAGATAGATTGTTGTAGGTAGTCTGGGGTGACTGATTACCCATTGAAGGACATAAACCTATGTGTAGTGTAAGATAGCCTTAAGTCAAATCGGCCTTGAGTAGTGTTTATGATAGAGGACCTTCATTCGAAATACTGAATGAGAATACTTTGGCCAAAGTAGTGAAATGTACGACATCCACTTAGGTGTGAGATAGTTGAGACTACACTGTCAGTTCATTGTGATCCTTGTACTAGTTTGAGATTGTGAAATAGCAAGGTTCTAGTTGTGTAGGACACAACACTATGCTCAGTTGGTAATCGTTAACGGATACCCTACCAATCTCTTTGACGAAGGGAGGGCCATCTATTGAATAATGGATGTGTGGGGGACCGCATTATAAGTCCGTGGTTGGCGGAAAAGCACCCGAGTGATGTTTGTCCTCCATAGCAAGCGACCGATGTGCCAAGATTTGAAAGGAAAGGAATCTGGACCTTCTTACTACTATTTGTTCAAAAGCTCATTAGAGCTATGTTAGTTAAGGTATGTATTCTTATTTCATGTACTTGTGAAGTTATTATATTGAAATGGAATCTTTATTGTAAATTGATATGACAACTTGTTCATGTTTTATCAATAAAGAAAAGGAAATTTTTTATTGCAATGTCATGTTAACATGTTTACTTGTAGGAAAATTAAGGAAATGTTTACTTTACCGAAGGATTGGCACGTTACACTCCAACTTCGAAATTGCCTCCACTTTAGTTTGTCTTGTCACAAATGTAGGACGTTAAGGCTGATCAAACCTTGTGCTCGCTGTCCTAACAGCATTAGTGGCTGCTCTATCACGATTTCCGTAACTAGCATCACTTCTGGTATGGCCACTGCTTGATCTACTCGATCTAGCATGATCCACTCTCATTTAGCCCATAGTTGTGATCATACGATCCTGGAATTGCTGTAGCATTTGTTGCTGTTGCTAGGAAAAGTTGGTCAAGAAACTGTCAAGCTGATTATTCAAATTTCCCGGAGGGTTTTCATCGCCTCTTTCCCCCATCTTAGATTCAGCTTGGTTAACTTCAAGCCCTTCTCCGTGTTGTCCTGACCTCCTTCTAGTGAAATATCTATGTGACATGCAATAACCCAATTTCACAACTGATCAAAAAGGCAACATGCAATGTTCTAGGTATCCTCCAAACTGACATGCAATAATGAATTCCCAACAGGCTGGTAGGATTCTTGGCTCTGATACCATTGAAATATTCTTTCTTGGTAGTATGAAGAGTTTATGCAAAGTTTCCGTTTGATAGATGGATTTATTCAACAAAATTCACATACAAAGTATTTCTAAGATAGTAAACAACTATCAAAAATAAAATGCAAGTATTCCAGAGCTTTTCAAAATTTTCTACACAGTTCAATCGTTCAATAATTCACCCAAAAAACTTTATTCAGACTCACAAATTTTAACAATGGATGAAAAACAACAAGAACTTGGACAATTATGCCGATCTTAGTATAGAGTTTTCTGTTGTAGCGCCCAGAAGCAATAGAGGAGCCACAACTTTGACAACAGATTCTACATACACAGAAATACGTCTCAATAAGAAGCGCTTTAGCTTCAGTGCTTAATCCGTCCTCCCAGGTTGACTGCGCCACAAATACCTCCACCAACTTCACACCTTATACTGACACGGGTATCACCTACACTTCAGATATTAGCATTCATTGACCGCTACAAAATTTTGATGAAAAAGCCACGACTCTTTCAATGCTTGCAACGATTCACCTTCAGATTACTTCCATACGACTTGGATACCTTTAGTGCCTTATGATCTCATATAGCAATCTCAGACGTTCTATAGTGTTTCTTTTCTAGATTTCGTCCCAATCTGCTTAGGGGTTGCGTCTTGGTAGCAGTTTCCTCATGGCTCGAGAGAAATAAAAATCATAATTGTTTCCTAAATGTCTCCTCCCTTCCAATCGTGCCTTTTTATCATTTCAAAGTTACCAATCCTTTCTTCACCACAAATCAGTCGATTTCCTTGAGGAGAGCTTGTTTCCATTTACAAAAATTAGACGTCTTTTTCCCATATCAAATAATTGCTCTTATTTGAGAATAAGAGACCTAAGCTTAATTTGATTTATTGCCCACCATGTTGAATCACCTAGCAAAGAGGTTATTATTTAAAGTGGTCCCGCCTTTATGAATAATTAAATAAAATTAATGAACTATAGCTTTTTTAACCTTTATTTAATTATTGCCTTATTCCCTTGTAGCTCGATTTATTTCTAATCTCCGGGAACACAAAGATTAGAAAATTCCTTCATAAATAACCTTAATCGAAGAGGGACATTACAACACTTAATCGTAAGCATGAACTCTGTTCATTTCTTTCTCATAGGAATTAGTTATGTTTCGTTACTTTGTTACAAAGTCTTCCTTTTCACGATCATTACATCTAATAGCCTATGTTCCACCAAGTTTCCGGAACATGGACAATAGGGGATGAGGGAATGCATTTTGGGGATGGATAGTTTGGAGGCCATTTTAGAGGGTGGCAAGGGAACAGCTATTGATAAATAGGGAAATTTTAAAAATATAGGGACATTTCAAATATTCATATAATACCATTAATAAGGCGTTCATCATATACATTATAGATCTTTAATACATAACATTTACAACAAAATGCCCAAAGACTGCAAGTTCCAACTACAAAATGAAAAAAAGAAAAGAAAATATGCTATCACCCCTGAACAACCAAAGAACTTGTGCAATCAATGAGCCTATCTCCCTTGTCTCAGAATTGTAGTGGTTGACACAAGCAACAACAAGTTCTTGACTTTGCAGCAAGTTCTTGACTTTGTATTGAGATTTGAAAGGAGGCTGCCTCAATAAGACTGAAACTTTTGCCATTATATGTTGCAAACCTGCAATTTTGTGACGACAAAAGCAACTTAAAGCTGTTGTTTTCAATGATGAAAATCACTATCTTGGGATTGAAACACCACCTTGAGAGGTACAAATGGAGCTTGAAATCCTAAGTATTGTTTTGCCAGATTTTATTTTGAAAACCCTGCTATTTTACTAACTGAAATGGCTGAAAACTACTTTCCAATTTGCAAAGTCAACCCTAACAACATATGACTGTCATAAACCATAAAGGAGCTCGAAAATTTGTTGTTTTGCAGACCAAAATTTCTTATTGAGTGCTGAGAGTGGTGTGGGGGCCTACAAAAGAACAGTAAAATATTTTCTAATATATTTTGGGCCTTTTTTAATTAAAAAATTGAGTGTAATTGCAAGGGGATGGCTGGTTGTCCTTGAGATGTTTAGGGGACATCATTGACATCCCCAACTGTCTCGGGGATGGTCAGTTGTCTGCAAGAAATCCCTGGGTTTCTGGGACGTTAAGGCCAGATTTTTTTTTTATTAGGGATGGCAGGGAGACATCCTGGGGACGGAGACATTCCCTAGGCGTCCCCAAGTTCCCGGGACATCCCTCTTACAGGGTGTTGGCGTTTCAATTCTCACCTTAAGAATGTGGATTGGAAACGGACAGCTATTTTGGAAAAATTGTCATTGATGTCAAAGGTACAAAGACGAAGGTTGCTAAAGGAAGATTGTTGGATATTACCATCAATGAGTCAAGGCAAAATGAGAAGATGAGCACAACTGAAGATAACATATTTGAAAAAAAGAACTGTTGGAAATATGTCATTGATGTCAAGGCAAAAAACAAGATCAACTTAATTAAAGATATTTGCACATAAGAAGAAAGATGAGACTCATCAAGGCTGAGAAAAGATGTGGTTTGTACTGACCAAATAATAAGAACATGAGTTTAATAGAGTTGGCTAAATACATCAACAGATATCAAGGGCTCGATATCAAAACCATAAATGATCAAGAAAACATCAGTTAATGGAGTTTGCTGAGATTAATGAAGTTTGTCATCTGTACACAAGTGGTCAAGACATGCTACAAAACATAATACAGTATGCTGCATTTCTTAGAAATAATGTTTCAGGCCGATGCTGTATCACTCAGAAATAGTGCTTCTTGACGTGCTTCTACAAGACATGCACAAGACGTCATACTTGCAACTGAGCTCGATTAATGTTTTGTCTAAAGGAGGCATTTGGACTAAACTCAGCCTATGCAAATTAATTAATGAAAACAAACTAAGTATGCAAACTCGGATTAAGAAAGAGACAAACTAATTCAGTCTTATGAAGAGATGCGAATAAAGACGCTTTTCAAAGAATCCCTTGAACAGATGTGAGTTAAAGAAGACGTGTTTTTAGAGCTGTAAAACAGATTTGCTATGAACCGATTTGATAAAAGACTTTTTAAATATCATGTAAATCGATATTCCAAGGCGTCTCTTTGAAAATTAATAAACAAAAGAGATTAATCTTTAATCAAAAGACGTGTTCTTCTCCAGATAAGACGTCTTTAGCAAACAAAGGTGATTAAGCTTTAATCAAGAGATGTGTTTTCAGATCAGACAACTTTACTTCCTATCAAGACGTGTTTCTTCATCTAGAAATGATTCGGTCTTCATCCAGATGGTATGAGGCATCACTAGAAATGCTCATTCGATTGGCTCTTGAAAAGATATGATCATTCATTATGTGAAGGATGTGTCTTATCTGATTTGTTAGTTGAAGAGATATTTCTACACAGATTTAATAAACAAAGAAGAAGCAATCAAACAAGATAAAAGTGTTTAAGACAGAAATAAAACTAATTCAGTTTAATGAAGAGGGAGATTTGAAAAGGGTGCAAATAGAGATATGTTCTTCGATTAGAAGGTTGCAACTTTTGAGCAACATACATATTTGGTATTCAAATCAAGGTTGTGTTGATGTGTTTTTCGTGACCGCACCAACGTAGAATAAAGTCGCCAACGGCTACCCTATTCTCTCTTGATCAAAGTATCCAGTACGCTAAGATTGCGAGAGAGTTCGTGCGTTCAACTCCATGGTTCCTTCAGTGCGAATAGTCTTAGTTGGCTCGATGTGATTTGCTCGTATTTCAAGGGGACTTACGAAATTGTTCGGCAGCGAAGAAAGGAATTCAAATGCTTGAAAGGTTTGTCTATAAAGTTCTTGTTTCAGAAGGTACTGAATGTAAATAGTGCTAGGTTGAGAAGGCTCTAATCTACTCTAAGGCGTGGGACATGGCGATCAATTCTCACTAGCTTCGACCAGGCTCTGCTTTGCCTCGCTTTAGACAACCTCCACAAAACTAGTGCAATCTTCAGAGGAGTAGCTCAAGGTGTTCAAATCACAACTTAGCATGAAAATACCATCACAACGACGCATATAAACATACAAATCATGATCGAAGTTAAGTACACGATATTCCAGTTGACCACACAAGGCGCATTCACCATCAGCGAACACACTAGTGGTATGGATAGACGAAGTTTGCTCAAATTGAAGACCACATTCCACAATTCCTATCTACTACATGCATGAAATGAAATTTATTCTACTTTAAGCTACTATTTGAATTAGAAGGACGAAGAAACCTTGCTAGCTACTCACAACAAAAGACGAAATTCATCATCAATGAAAACTCTTTTTATTGAGGGAGTGTTCACAACAATTTCTTACAAAGTTTTCAAGGGAAAACTTTCCCTCCTCTTCAAATTATCCTATCAATCTATACTAAGCTACCTCTAAGCTATCACCTAGCTGTCTCTCTATTCTAATCTCTACTGTCTAACTTCTACTGTCTAATTTAATGAGGTACAAATGAGGGGGGATGCCCCTTTATATAGCTAGCCAAGTCCAACGGACGGCTCAGATTACAATCGGCTGGATGGCCCAGATCGTGCCACCTCAGCCCTAAACAAGATTCACCCTAAGAACCGCCACAAAGAGGAGTGGGGTAATAAATGAGCAATTAATGTCCACCATCCCTCTAGAAGATTCCCGCCTGGAAACGCGTTTACACTGTTCTTTCTCTGATGGCAGACTTGATCAAACAGCTTCAACCTCCGGCACGACAGGCGCGTTCTCATTTTGAAATTCCAAGACTGCAACCTCATTCTTCTACTCAATGATGATCTCCCTCTTGATGTTGTTCTTCAACCTTGAAGTACTTGCTTGGGTGGGGGAAATATTTCTCCACCTCTGATCCTGAAGGGTCCTCTTATCTTGGACTTGAACATTTCTTCCTCGCCATCTAGCTCTCTGAATTGAGTGCACATTAGGTTATTCCAACACTTAGACGTTTTCTAACATCTTCCTTCATGATCTATCATCTTGGACTATTTGCTTCATCACTTCAAGTCATCACCGCTTGGTCTCGACGTTCCTCTTGCAAAACAAACAAAAGGAAGAGCATCAAAACACTTCATAATATAAATTTACCTTACTCATCTGATTTTCATGCTTTAACTTCCAAGGGTTCATCGTTTTTCTTTAGCACACTTTGGCCTTTAAATTCCTCATACCTTAGAATATTTCAACATTATCATTCATACCCCCCTTAGAGTGCATTTAGAGACTTGAGCTTCCGTTTTCATTTCACCGGCTGAGGCATTCACTCTGACATTTCATCCAACTCTGGCTCGAAAAAAAATGCTTTCGTCAGGAACCTGATAAAAAAAAAATCATCTAGTCATTCAATTTCAAATTCACCACTTAAGGCATATTATCTTCAAAACATCATTTATTCCTTGCCTTAGAAAATTTTTAAATTTTCCCCTTAGAGAATTTATCAATCTGGTGCCATCAAAAATCTTCACCACAGAATCCCTGGCAAGCTGCGGAAGACCCCAAAATCCATTCCTTATCGCAGACGTCCAATACCCAGAAGAAAATTTCCTTCAGAACGCGTTGAATTCATGGGTCTACAACGAAGGGGTACATTTAATTTTTGAATTTTGAACCTTAGAAAAAAAATCATTTTCAACAAATTTAATCCAGTTCTTTATCCCTGTGAGTATTTTGTTGCTCTGACTTGAAAATTCTTTATCAACCTTGTGAAGCTGGCATCCTCTGACTTCTTCTCGCAAATTCATTCATGTCTTGACCAATTTCATCATCCTCCATTAGACTTGGGCATTTTTCCTAGAGGGTGAAATTTTGTGCCTTAGAAATTTTTTTAAATCACTTAGCACATTTTGCACTTTTGCCTTAGAAAATTTCATTCAACTTCAATCATTCATTTTGCTTGTGAAGAAATTTTATCAACTCACTTAGAAATTTTTTCTTTTAAATGCCTTGGGCGCATATTGTATGTCATGGAGAATATGTTTTCAATTTCAACGCCTAGCATATTTATCTCCCCTTGGGCGCATTTCACACTTTGAGGAGGATATTTATTTCCAAGCCTAGCATATCTATTCTTTATTCACCTTACCTTGGGCGCACTCTACATAGAGAAGAGGATTTTACCATACCAAGGTAACCTTTTATCAACTTCACCTCCACTTTTCACCTCAAACTCATTCTTTACTTGGCGCATTCAAAGGGGGGAGAGGAAAGTCAACATTTTTGTCTTCTTCCTAGCTTGCATGGGCGCATTTAGGGGTTGATGAAGGATGGGCGCATATTACATGGGGTGGAGGATTTCACATTGATGCCTTTGACCCCTCTTTGACTTCTCTTCTAGCTTCTTAACATGGGCGCATTTGAGGTAAGGTGAGGGATGAAACTTCAATGCCCCTTTTGACTTTTGACCTTGCTTTCTAATCTTGGGCGCATTTATCATGTAGTGGAGGATAAAACCTCAACACTTAACTCCTTGGACTCCTTGCTAAGCATGGGCGCATTTTGGGTAGGCAGGAGGATGAATGCCTTAGAAACTTTTTTTTTTTTTTTGCATGCTATTACCTTGAGGTGGGCGCATTTGAGATAGGGAGGTGGATGAAACTTTAACTTAGAATTTTTCTTGACTTCTAATACCTTGAGGGTGCATATGGAGGGGTCTGCAGGATATCTTCACTACTTAGAAATTTTTTCAATCTTCTTGCTTGTGAGGAGGGCGCATTTGATATGTGGAGTAGGACGAGACTCGTGCCTTAGGATTTTTCTTTGACTTCCAGCTGAGGATGGGCACATTTTCAAGGTCCTACAGGATATTCCAATACTTAGAAATTTTTTAACATCTCCAATTGAAGTGGGCGCATTTGGCATAGGCAGGAGGACAAAGTTCCAGACTTAGGCGTTTTTCTTACCTTCTGCCAACTTCTCCATACCTTACTATTTATAGTAAGTCTCTTAATTCTCGCATCTCTGAAGCCCAAATCAATTTGAAATTTTGACCACAGGATCCTTATGACCTACTTAGCCTGTTCACACTGCCATCCTGAGCTGACCTGCTAAAAATAACACATTTCTGAAGGTGGTTTACTAGTTATAGTCACTGCCTGTTTTTGAGATCTCCACAGCTCCGTTTGACTTGAAATTCGAATGGCGTGCTCCTCATCGGATGACTTGCCCGTTCACACTGGCCCCTGCTGCTGGTTTACTATTTTTAGCCAGTTTTTGGAACGCCTTACTATAAATAGTAAGTGCTCCGATTGCCTTCAAATTTTACCGGTGGATAGCTTGAAAGATGCTGATCGTAGTGGGATACATCGGTTTTCGAAAATTCTGACTTTTTACCCCTCTTTTTGGGTCCCAAAGCTGGAAACCCTAATCTGACTTGCATGTATATCAAATGACCTCCGTTTGACCTCATTTTTGTTGCACTGCGCACCGTTTGTGGTTCTGATGCGCTGGGTAGCTGCCGGAATGGAACTGCTAAAAATAGTAAGTCATTGAAAACCAATCATCTTGCTTTGCATGCCACACCACTGCGAAGCCCTTGAAAAACCCACAAGGAATCATCAGACATGCAAAGAAAACCTTGACATGCAAACCCTAAAAATAGCCTTTGAAGGCTGAACTCTGAAATTGATCATCTCATTTTGCATGTTATATCATCGCGAAGGTTTCAGAAAACCCAGAAAGAAAATGTAGACATGCATTGAAAAACTTCGCATATAAACCCTGAAATCTGCACCTGAAGCTGAACTGCTAAAAATAGGGAGTTGTCTGTTTCAGCCCAAAATTTGCAGACGAGTAGCTTGGCGTGTTCTGAATGTAGTGTAATGATCAAAACTTCAAAAGTGCTGAAAGAACGCCCCAAATTGCACACTTACTAAAAATAGTAAGTTGCCGGAATTTGATGAAATTTAGCTGGGAGCCTGCTGGAAGCATGCTGACAACAACGTTAGTCTCAAATTTCAATTTATTCACTTCATTTGGCTTCAAATTGACCAGAGAAATACAAACCCTAATTTCACAGACTTGGCCAATATTTCAATCCAGGCGGGCGCATCCCCAGAAAGACAGATGGCAGAAAAGAGAGACAACAAAACAAACTAAAATCAAGCCAAAAGTCCCAAATGAAGCAAAAATTAGGGGGTCCCCATTTGCAATGGGGCGATGTGTGAAGAAGGTCACAACAGGTTGTAAAGAAGTGTAGTTGTGTGTGGAATAAATGCTTGATCTTTAAGTCACAATCAGGTGTAGAAAAGTGTGTAGTGTTGTGTGTTGAGGAACAAAGGCTATATCATTTGAACTCAAGCTGATTTATGCAATTGAGAATAAAAACAAATAAGAGTTGGAACAACTGTAAAATCATACAAGAAGAGAAGGGAAGCATATGAGTTTTTGCAATAAGAATTTAAGCAGTCCAAGATCATATTTTGTCATGGAATAGAGAATATTCTTGGAACACAAAGAAGAGATTATCATAAGAGATCAGACATTGAAAGAGCAGAATTTTCTTGAGCATAATAGTACATCCATGAAGAGTATATGAGCAGATTTAACAAAGGATTGAATTAAAGAGGAAGATATATATGATTGCATCAAGTTTGTGAAGAAGATATCATTAACAAGAAGATCTTGATGAAGGCATAGAAAGAGTTTGTCATCAATTGAAGAAGACATAGTTTGTGAGGAGGAATATTTGACAGATCTATATAGAAGATTATATCAGATTTGTAAGAAGAGTGTTTGAGCAAAATTGTCCATCATCCGTTGAAGAAGCAACATTGAAGGTGGAACATTATTCTTCAAGTAATTATTTTTTGCTAAGTTGGTGCTTGGCAAGTGGGGGTTGGAGCCTCCAGTAGGTTGGTGCCTACGAACATTAGGGGTTGGTGCTCCTTGTAGGTTGGTGCCTACTAAATCAGGATTAGGGGTTGGTGCTCCTTGTAGGTTGGTGCCTACTAAATCAGAGTTAAGGTTTGGTACTCTTTGTAGGTTGGTGCCTACTAAACTACAAAGTGGTGATTCAAGTAGGTTGGTGCCTACATTCATTGTAAAGCTTATATAATTCATAAAGTACATTATTTGTATCGTGGTTTTATCCCGAAAGGGTTTCCATGTAAAATCTTGGTGTTAACTTGTTCATATTGAGATATTCTTGCATAGTTGATTTGTGTTAGAGTTTGAAGTTGATAAAGGTTGTAAAGGGTAAAAGTTTGTTGATATACTGATTCATCCCCTCCGCCCCACCCCCTCTCGGTATATCTTTGTGCTCTTCAATTGGTATCAGAGCGAGGTCCTTCTTGAAAGCCTAACCGCTTGAAGGAGATCCTTAAGAGCACTTATGGCAGATAACAACAATACAGTCAAAGCACCCATCTTTGATGGGACTAATTATGCATTTTGGAGTATTAAGATGGAAACTTATTTGAATGCCCTTGGGTTTGATGTGTGGCAATATCTTGTTGATGGGTATACACCTCCAGCAACCCCTCCAACAGATCAAGCCGGGAAAAAGAGAAGTGAAAACAATTCCAAAGTGAAGCATACTCTTCTTTGCAGCCTAACAGATTTTGAATTCACAAAGGTCATGCGTTGCAAATCAGCAAAAGAGATTTGGGTCAAGCTTCAAAACATTTATGAAGGAGATGCCAAAGTGAAGAAGGAAAAGCTGCAAACTCATCAAAGGAAGTTGGAGACCCTCAAAATGAATGAAGATGAAGACATAGCATCATACTTTCTTCGTGTTGATGAAACTGTGAACATTATGAGAGGACTTGGTGAAGATATTGATGATGCTTTTATTGTTGATAAAATACTAAGATCTCTATTCACAAAGTCTGAGGCCAAGGTAGCAGCATTGGAAGAATTTACAAACCTAGACCAGCTAACAAAAGATGAACTACGTGGGATTCTTGCTGCTTATGAAATGAGGATTGAGGGGAGGACACCACAAAATGAAATTTCCTTCAAAGCATCCAATAAAGGAAAAACCAAACATGATACATCGAACAAGAAGTCAAGTGATGATAAAACAAAGGCCTATTTCATGAGGAAACTTAAGAAAGGAAGAGGAAAGTACAAAGGGAAATATCATTTTAAATGTTTCAATTGTGGAGAAGTTGGACATTATGCTTCAAAATGTCCTCAAGATGATAGTCACTCAAGTGAAGATGAAAAAGAAACCTACACCAAGAAAAAGGGAAAGAAGAATTCCAAATATACCTCAAAGAAGAAATCCCAAAAACACAAAAGGAGCTTTTACTCAAAGAAAGAATGCAGCTCTTCAGAAGAACAAAGTGATGACTGTCAAAGCAATGATGAAGAAGAAATATTGTTCATGGCTGAATATGAAGAACAAGATGCTGATCAAGAATGTGATGTAGAAGAAGAAGTTGATCAAGAATGCAATGAAGAAGAAGAAGTAGATCTTGAAGAAGAACTTCATTATGCATACAAGAAAAATGAAAAATTAA